>CM064579.1:9198928-9569785 GCA_032716605.1 Paralithodes platypus
TACGAGGTTGAAAGAAATGGCAATTTCTGCGTTGGAAATTTTATTATTCAAAGTTTCCAGGTCTCTGATGAGTTTTCGCTGGGTGGCAGGAAGTAGATGAAGGAGATGAGCAAAATTCATGGTGGTACAGGGTTACATTAATGTACATGATGATACAGGATATACGACGTTTCACTGGACAACCAGCATTATCAAGTAAGGATAGAATGATATAAAAGGTAAACAGGAAGGGTATATATAGAGGGTGGAGGATCAGAGGAGGCGAAAATCAGGGGGCAAAAGTCTGCTATTGGTGGAGGGGTATTCTAGGAGAGAGAAAGAGAGAACCGCTTCACGCATGCGCACTGGATGCGGGATGGTGGTCGGTTGGCGGGGTCGAAGCTGATTGGCTGCGTGTCGAGGGGCATGGCCTAAGTTGCGTAGTACGTGTGGCGCCTGCGGAAGATGAAGCTGAAGGAGGTAGCGCGGGGGGATGCGTCAAGGGCACCGGGGGGCGAGGGGGGGCGTTAGGTCCTGTAGGAAAGTGCCTTTTGGCAGAAGGAAGGATCTGAAGGTCCAGAGTTTGGTTGTTGATGTTGGGATGTAAGGCTTGGATATATAATGCTTCGAGTATAGGTAATCTCCTTGGGTCACTTTCTTTATCGAGTATGGTGGTGTGTTTCTCTAACTCGTTGCGTGTGAGGTGGGGGTGGTTAGGGGTGAGATAGTGGACTTTGATGGCTCCAGCCTGAAGGTGAAGAGTTAACCGACGTGAAAGACGAGTCTGCATCATACCAATATAGGAATGAGGTCCACAGTCCTCATAATTACAGGTATGTTGGTAAATGACGTGATCGTCGGTCATCGGGCTCTTTATCTTGGTGGAAGCTGGTTTGTTGCGGAGAACGAGGTTAGAGGTCTTGGGGGATTTGTAATAAATTATTAATTTGATTTTGTTTTCCGGGTTGGTTGGGTGGACATGCTTGGAGATTATTTCTTTTAAGACGGCCTCGTCATTTTTGTGTTCAGAGGACAGCCACTATGCCACGGTAGAAGATCTTCATTTCATTGGGTGCGGGTCAATGTGGGAGGGCTTTGGGTGTACACATTTTTAACACCAGATGGTGTTGGGGTTGGCCGTCTTGATGGTGTTGGAGATGTCGGAGTTGGCGTTTCCGTTATTCACTAAAACATTGGGATAGGCACCACCCCCCCCCCCCCCCCTTACACATTTTTCATAGTTCCTGGTGGGTGTCGGCCCAGGACGCCCAGCAATGTGCGTGAGTGGTGGTCTCGCCTTAAGATCAGCGGAGATGGAGGATAGACGGATAACAGGCGGGGCATTTCCACTATCGCCGTTGAGGCATTGTACTGTGTTAGTTGGTTTCGACGTGTAGCCCCGGGTTTTGAACCCATGGTCGTTCAGCGCGTACCGAGGATGTCGAGGACGGGGATGTTGTCCATTGTTTGATTTTTCAAAGGTGAAGTTAAAGTCCGGAGGAGGTCATGAAGCGGACGCTGTTGTTGCGCTGTGAGTTCGTGGAGGTACCTTGATTTGCACGAAGATGTCATCAGTATCTACAGTAGACGGCCGGGATCGGTTGGGCCGCTAGGACGCTCTTCCCTCGATGGTACCCATGAAAACACGTTCGCAAAAGAACTCCTTAGGGGGCTGCCCATCGCCACGCCTGTCTATCGTTATTGTACATGTTGCCCCGGGGGCAAAGGAAGGGGGCCTCCTTGGTACGCATAGACTCTAGTAGTGTTTTCAGGGGCCTTCTCCGGGATGTCAGTGTGGGTTGTATTCCAGGGCCCTGGTAAACTTCGACCCGTAGAATCATGTCACATGGTCCTATAACTGGTACGTTGGTGAACAGGCTTTCTTACGTCTTTGAGAGAGGCGAACTGTTTGTGGTTGTTGTTCCGGTGGGGCGTCTCGTGTAAAATTGTCACCAAGTATCGTGGCCTAGACGTTAATTGTTTTTGTATTCGGCTGGGCACGTAGGGGGTGAGGGATTGGCTGAGGAGGTTGTTCAGCGGCTTGGCGATAAAGCTTCCTGTAGTGTGGCAAGGTGGAATAGCTGGGAGATGATGGGAGATGTGATCGGAAGACTGATCAACACACAAAAATTCGCCTGGGAACCCCCTCTGCCCCATCCTCTCCCACGATCCCACACTGCCACTGTTATGTCCAGAGACGTCGGCCAAAGGCCCCCTGAACAACCTCCCTCTACCCCCTACGTGCCCAGCCAGTAACCCAACCTTAACTCAGCCCACGATGTTCTTGGACATTTTACGAGGACGCCCCCCGAAACGGACAAACACACAATCGCCCTCTCTCGACCGTAGAAAGCCTGTCACCATTGCGTGCACAGTGGATAGGACCATTGACAATGATTCTACGTCAAATTCCCATTGCCCTGATACACAAAACACTGGACATACGGAGAAGGACTGAATACACTACTGGAGCCATATGAACCAAGGAGGCCCCTTCCTTGCCCCCGGGGCAAACATGTACAAGCAGATAGACGGTGTGGCGATGGGCAGCCCCCTAGGAGTTCTTTTTGCGAACTTTGTTTTTATGGGTACCATCGAGGGAAGAGCTCCTAGTTGACCCCCCACCGACCACGCCGTCTACTGTAGATTACGTGGATGACATCTGCGTACAAAATCAAAGGACCTCCACGAACTACAGGAACTCCAGCGTCGCTTCATGACCTCCTCCGGACTTAACTTGGGACCCCCTTTGAAAAATATCAAACAAATGGACAAACTCCCCTTCCTCGACATCCTCGTAGCTCTGAACGACCATGGGTTCAAAAACCACTGTATACAACTAAACCAACTAACACAGGACAATGCCTCAACGGACGATAGTGAATGCTCCCCCGCGGTTATCTTCTATCCTCAATCTCCGCGTTATGTAAGGATGAGCCTCACGCACGGATCTACATGGGCCGACACGCCCACCAGGAACTAGAAAGGACTAATTCCCAAGTTTTTAGGGAATAACGGATACTCCAAACCTCCGACATCTCCAGACCACGATCATCCACCATCTTGAAAAATGGCTACAAACAACAAAGCCCTCCCAAACCCCCCCAAAAATTGGACCCCCCCAATGAAATTAAGATCTTTCTACCGCAATGTTATGTCCTCTGAACACAAAAATGACGACAGGGGCCGGTCTTAAACAGAAATAATCTCCAAGCTTTGTCCACCCAACCAAACCCGGGAAAAAACAAAATCAAATTAATAATTTATTACAAATCCCCCCACAAAGACCTCCAAATTTCGTTCTCCGCAACAAACCAGCTTCAACTTCAAGAGATAAAGAGCCCGCATGACCGACGATAACGTCATTTACCAAACATACCTGTAATTATGAGGACTGTGGACCTCATTCCTATATTGGTTATTGACCAGACAGACTCGTCTTTCACGTTTCGGTTAACTCTTCACATTCAGGGGCTGGAAGCCATCAAAGACCACTATCCTCACCCCTAACCACCCCCACCTCACACGCAACGAGTTAGGAGGAAAACCACACCACCATACTCGATAAAGAAAGTGACCCAAGGGAGGACCTATTATACCAAAAGGCATTTTTTTTTTTATTTTATATATCCAAGCCTTACATCCCAAAATCAACAACCAAACTCTGGACCTTCAGATCCCTTCTTTCAGCCAAAATGGCACTTTCCTACAGGGGATCCTAAAGGCACACCTCGCCCCCCGGTGCCCTTGACGGCAGCTCACGGCACTACATCCTTCAGCTTCGTCTTCTGCAGGGCACCCGCCACAATGTAACTACGCAACTTAGGCCACACCCCTCGACACGCAGCCAATCAGCTTCGACCCCGCCAACCGACCACCACCTTCCCGCATCCAGTGCGTATGCGTGAAGCGGTTCTCTCTTTCTCTCTCCCAGAATACCCCTCCACCAATAGCAGACTTTTGCCCCTGATTTTCGCCTCCTCTGATCCTCCACCCTCTATATATACCCTTCCTGTTTACCTTTTATATCATTCTATCCTTTCTTGATAATGCTGGTTGTCCAGTGAAATGCGTCGTATATCCTGTATCATGTACATTAATGTAACCCTGTACCACCATGAATTTTGCTCATCACATTCATCTACTTCCTGCCACCCAGCGAAAACTCATCAGAGACCTGGAAACTTTGAATAATAAAATTTCCAACGCAGAAATTGCCATATCTTTCAACCTCGTATGTATTAATGAAAATATATATATATATATATATATATATATAATTATATCTTCTTCACACCAGTAATCAGCCTTAATATTGGGCTGTGAGTGAAGCTTGTGCAATATAACCTACAAAACCATGTAATATATAGTACATATATTGGATGACACGTGGAATATATAAATCCTATCAATGGAATTAATAGATCCAAAGTGAGCACAGAATAAAAGCAATTTCGGATTCTCTAGACAAAATTATTGAAATACGAGATGAGAAAAGCAACCGATACGATTTTGCAGCAATTCGAAGAAAAATGGTGATTGGTAAAAGGAGTAAAGGATAAAACAAATGGGAATGAAGAGAGAGAGAGAGAGAGAGAGAGAGAGAGAGAGAGAGAGAGAGAGAGAGAGAGAGAGAGAGAGAAAGAGAGAGAAATAAGTAGGGAGAGTGGGAGGAGAGTTATGTGAATGGTGGAACGGGAGATAAGGAAGTGTTGGGGAGGGATATATGGCGCTGGTGTGGGAGGGGAAACATGTGGGTGAAGTTGTGGAAGTGGCAGATCAAGCTATGGGAGTGTGTGGGAAGGATAATCTAATGTCTTAATTTCACTCTCAATACCAAACACAGTCCAATGAAATTCACGAAAGTATGTGATCCTCATGGGATTCGAACCTGGGTTACCCATACAGATCTTAAACACTCTAACCATTACACCACTCACCCGGTAATAAGTTTAGTACATGCCTACGATTATATATCGTATTAGCTGAGGTACCCGGCACTGCCTGGGGGAAAATCAAAGCCGGCGGCGGCTGTGGGGCCTCCGGCTCCCTCCCTTCATCAGGAAAACTGCCCCCCACCCCCACTTAAAACCTATTCTGGCAAACCCTTCGTATGCATGGCAAGTATGTGTTATGCATCTTGAAAACTGAGGGAAGGGGGGAGGGGGACAAAATGTTAAAATCGCCAAACTAATGGACCTCTCATCTTAATATCTAAAACTAATGGGGCTAAACATGAGAAAGAAGGGGGACTAGACAAACGACCTATCTCCACTTAACCCCTTCACCACCATTACGTAATTTTCTTAATAATAACACAGATCCTTCTAATACTATATACAGTATACTGTATATACAATTATCTTATTTTAGCCAGAATCAAAGGTAGAAAAGCGTCATGGTGCTGAAGAGGTTAATCAATATAACACATAGAACTGAAAAGTATATTGTTCAATGTATAGTATATTCAACAAAGAGTATTAACCCCTTCTGTACCGGCGACGTCTTTTATATATTGTTCTAGCTATAATTAGACGATGTTGTGTAGCTTAAGAAGGATCTGTGAGAGTAAAAATGGTTCAATGAGATAGTTCGAAGCCTGCTAATTGACCTATTGCGAGTTACAGGCTATAAGGAAGTTGGAGCCGTAAACATTGATATTAGACACACAAATAATAATAATCTAGGTTTCTGATGGATAGAAAGTGTTGAATTGGGATACATGTGTTTATAGACGTACTACAACCGTATTTTAGCTAGTAATTTTGTAAATATTGATGTCTACAACCCCAACTTCCTTATAGCCTGAAACTCGCAAGTGGTCAATTGCTGAATAAGAATGTCTAATAGGTGTCAACATAAAATATAAAGGACGGCACTGGTACTGAACGGGTTAACGATATATAAAGTTAATGGATGGGTAGTAGACTCCAATATTCTGTGAGCTAAGGAGCAACAACCTATAATCCTAAGGGTAGCAAGAGATCTACTTGTATATTCATATATGAATCCGACTATGAAGGCTTACTGAAATATATATATAGCTGTCGTAGAATCCATTCTGAACAAAACTCATTTGATTCACTATAACACATATTGTTGTTGTTTTTTCATATATCATATATTTAGTTTCAAAGATCGATTTTCTGGCATTCAAGTGCTAACTCAATTATTGCTTCACCAATTACAAGCTTTGAACATTTACAGCCAAGTTATGAAGCATCTGGGCTATAATAAAGCGTTGGAATAATATTATCTTGTGTACGTTCGATACTGATTCAAATGGGTGTGTCACTATGTATGCTCTTGACTATACCTGTATTAATATATATTGTTATTAATGTTTTTTACTGTCATTCTCTTCTACTCTCGCTCTCTCTCTCTATCTCTCTCTCTCTCTCTCTCTCTCTCTCTCTCTCTCTCTCTCTCTCTCTCGCTGAAGGGAAGGTATATATATTTAGTTTCTTTGTTGTATTATTTTTTGTTTTCATGAATTTCAAACTTGCTATGACTTGCCAGGAAATAAATTTACATCTAGATGGCATAAAACGTATTAAAATTGACAAAGAAAGGGGAGCGAAGGTCCTTAAAATCACTAAACTAATGGGGCGTACGTAAACAAATTAACTCCTTGCGACATATTAAGTCCAAATAAATCCGAGGAGGCAGTTGAAATAGCTTTTCAGTCTTGAATTTGGCTCATGAGTGTTGTCGAAGCCTTACATATTTCTCTATTTCCATCCACCAGAATGCTGTTTATTGTGATGTATCATATGTCAATGGAAAGAGGAATAAATATAGTACATGATAACAAAAAAAAAATTTAAATAAATTGAAATATGAAAGTGTAAATGAGTCCGGAATACAATTATTTCCCTTGCAATTGTCTTCACACCGTCTTATCTCTAAATTGTGAGTGATGACCATATATTTTGTTTTGCTCAAATAATAGTATTTTTTCTGCTCTTTCCAAATCTGAAAACATAAATTGTTTATCTTCAATAGTTCTCAAGCAGTGACCGAAAAAAAAACTATGATTTTGATTGATATGGTTTATAACATTTTCGATTTATTTCGTTGCTACAAAGTGTATGGTTTTAAATTTAGACTGTATGAATACGGCAAATAATGTTGATGAGTATAAAAAAAACTAGAAGTTCCTACGACAAATACTTTTTGCACTATGAATATTTGAAATGAAGAGCCAAAATGCGAATATTTACGCTTCACCCGTCTCTGTTCCGCCGATGCTAGCCGGGTTCCGAGCTGTTCCCCACCTCGTCGTTGCATTATTTGCTCGGATACGTATATCACTGTATATATCACCGGAATCGGAAAATTGTGCTCTTTCTAATGGTGAAAACCAAAATAATATAGCGTAATTGGTTCGTGAGCTATGCACAATTGTTTCCATGCATTCTTATTGTTATGAAAATATATGAGAATGTTTATACAGTTGTATATCTTTGCCACAATATACAACACTTTCATATAATTTTCCTTGCCAATAATTGTATAATGTTCATAGAAGACATGTCAGTCTTGAAGGTTGTCAATTTTACTTACCTGGTAGGGCCACAACCCTTTCCAACGAGAAGGGAAATGCCTCCTGGGTTGACACTGAAAAAACAAAACAAGAAAGCCAGGTTATCTTCAGGTAATAAATTCAGAAATAATTCTATTGTACACGTAAATAAAATAAAGTAATGCATATATAATTATATATACAAGGTGTCAAACAAAATATAAAGAATGGTAAATGGTAATGGTAATGTATGCGTGTGGATATATTTATATATATATATATATATATATATATATATATATATATATATATACTGTATACATATATATACAAGGTGTCAACAAAAATATTGGTAAAAACAATGTGTGAATGTGTGCATTTATATATAGCCTACATATATATATATATATATATATATATATATATATATATATATAAAATATTATATATATATATATATATATATATACAAGGTGTCAAACCAGATAAATATGTGCAAATTTCCAAGCCACCCAAAGAGGTACTGCACTTGACTCGTTATTTTTTGGGGGTTTCCCCAGGAGGCCTATATCCACTGTAGTGCAAGAAATTTACTTGTGCTGTTTATATATTTATTTATTTATTTATTTTTTTTTATATATATTTTATTAGTTTTTTTATAGTTTTATTATGATGATGGGTGAATGAAGGTGGGCCCCGAACCTCTGAAGTGATGAATGAATGAATGAATGATTGAATGATTGAATGAATGAATGAATGAATGAAAGGGTGATGAAGGTGAATGAAAGGGTGATGAAGGTGAATGGAAGAATGCATAAAGACTGAATGAATGAATGGGTGATAGTGATTGGAAAGGAATAATGAAGGTGAATAGGAGAATGCATAAATGAATGAATGAATCGTGCAAAGATCCTGGCTATATAAGGACATCTGCATCGAGTCGATGGAACTGATTGAAGCAATCAGTGACATCGATGCAGAGGCAAACGAGACAAGACTTGCATCGAAAGCTCGTGTCCTAGCGAGTTTGATCCTTCGTGTAACACAGATGGCACCGTCGTCGCTTGCTGTCAGGGATCTTCTCTAGAACGTGTTCCAAGGTCCTGTTGTACCGGTCATGGTCCAGTACAACAGGATGTGGCTTTGAACCCTTTCCTCGAAGAGGACCTCTCCGACGTCCTCTTGGTGCCTGAGCCCTAGCTTGGACGTCCATTACTGGTGGATGAGGTGGGGCGATGAATAGTGACGTACGGGGTAGGGGGACGGGTGGGGTTGTACGGGGTAAGACGACGGGTGGGGATGTACGGGGTAGGACGGGTGGGGTTGTACGGGGTAGGACAACGGGTGTTGATGAGCGAGGTAGGGCGACGGGTGTTGATGAGCGAGGTAGGGCGATGGGTGTTGATGAGCGAGGTAGGGGGACAAGTGTTGATGAGCGAGGTAGGGGGACGGGTGGAGTTTGTGGAGGTGGAGGCTGTGGAGGTGGAGGTGCTGAAGGGTCGTTGTCGATAACACTCCTCCTGCTCTTCCCCCTGGGCGGTGGAGAAGGGCTAAAATCATCATCCGTCCACTCCTCTTCATCACTGCCCCCCCATCTCGTCCTCGCTTTCACTCTCACTACTCGTCATGTCCTGGATTGTGGCGAGGACGGAGGCCAGCTGGTCCTCCGGGATGGGTCGATTCTTACTCATGGATGCTCTAGACTACTCAGATGTGTAGCTGATCTGTAAGGGGGGGGGGGGGGGGGTATAAAAAAAATAAATAAATAAATAATAATATATCTAATATATATGTATATATATATATATATATATATATATATATATATATATATTACCCAGTATCCATTATTATTATTTTATTGTTGTACCCTCCCTCCCCTTCCCCCCCATATATATATATATATATATATACATATATATATATATATCAAACTAAAAAAATAAAAAATAAAAAAAAAAAGTTTCCCCTAAAAAAAAAAAAAAAAAAAAAAAATATATATTAATATAATGATATATATATATATGGGGGGAGGAGGAGGGGTAGGGGGAGGGGAGGGGGGGGGAGGGGGAGGAGGGGGAAGAGGGGGGAGTATAATAATAATAATATATAATATATAGATACTAGCCTAGTAATACTAATAATATATATATATGGGGGGGGGGAGGGGGAAGAGGGGGGGGGGGAGGGGGGGGAGGAGGGGGTGGAGGGGATATAGGGGGGGAGTATTATAAAATAATATATATAAATATAATATATAATAAATAGATACTAGCCTAGTAATAATAATAATATATATATGGGGGGCATGGGGAACAGGGGGAAGAGGGGGAGGGGGTGGGGCATAACATACATAATACATAAATAATAAATCTATATATATATATATATATATACTAGCCTATAATAATAATCATATGTATGGGGGGAAGAGGGGGAGGGGGAGAGGAGGTGGAGGGGGGAGGGGGAAGAGGGGGGAGTATAATAATAATAATAATAAATAGATACTGGCCTAGTAATAATAATATATACTGTATATGGGGGGCAGGGGGAAGAGGGGGAGGCGGGTGTAATGGGGGAGGGGTCATAATAATAAAAATACGAAACATATATACAAGAGATCAAGTGAATGTCTGGGGAAGGGTCACTCAGGTCCAGGTATCCTATTGGGAGGTGTGAAGCCAAGGGAGTGGTATTCGAAGGTGTGAAAACCACCACAACTACCATCACCTCCACCACCACCACCGCTCCACCACCACTACCACCTCCACCACCACCACCACCACCACCACCATCACCACCTTCACCACCACCACGACCATCACCACCAC
This sequence comes from Paralithodes platypus, assembly GCA_032716605.1. Classification (NCBI taxonomy): domain Eukaryota; kingdom Metazoa; phylum Arthropoda; class Malacostraca; order Decapoda; family Lithodidae; genus Paralithodes; species Paralithodes platypus. The sequence goes on from CM064579.1 coordinate 9,209,264, forward strand.
CACCTCCACCTCCACCTACTCGTGGTGAAAGAAATGTTGACTGTACTTCCTCTGACACTGCTGAGATTCCTTCGTGGCCACCAAGCCGTATATGTAGAGTGCTTTTGCCAATAAAAAATTACCTCCCAAGCACTTTCCACCAGTAAATTATCGAGCAAAAATGCACAGGGGGGAGGGAGCATGGCGACATATGCTCCACCAGTTATGAACGTTTCTTTCACTAACAAACACTAATACAAGTAAGATACACTACTTGAACTGATAAATGGCAATATAATTAACTCAATATTATATGAAAGTGATGCACAAAAAAGCGAAACGTATAGGCAAAAACCATGGCCCCTCGTGGAGCCCACCACCTTGCTCACGTACACCAGTGACTAGCATAACACATCACTAACATGGTTATTATACCCTAAACAAGACTAACACAATAATCCATCGATAACCCAACGATATAGCACTTCGTTTGGGATATATTAGGGCGGTAATACCAGCCAGGCTGGGCAAAATGGAGGCCCCTTGGTTTAAAGGGCCGCGCACACCCACCTAGTAGGCTGGCTGCTGGGAAGAGACTGACTGTTTCTACCCCCGCGGGGCCCTCACAGGGACGCCAGGGGGTTGCTAGATATTTCCACATGTAGATCTAACTTATGGGACTTAACAGCCAAAAGACCGGCTCAATAGCGTCATAAACTTAGTTTCTGGCAATATAATAAGTCCATATGACGCGGTAGCGTCATATGAGTTTTTGGTTCACTCTGCCATATGACTCGATAGCGTCAGATGAGTCTGAAGGAGTTAAAACCAATGGGGCTAAACATGAGAAGGGGGTCCAGAACAAAATAAATACAATCTTAACTTCGTATATTCCTATAATGTCCATCCACTCATTTCTCACCGGCACCACTATTTTCTCGCTGTTTTGTAAGGTGACACACGAGCGCCTTTTCCGGCAATTTTCGATGAACAAGTGTTGTTCTCGTACAATGTTAGGACTCCTTTGTACTGGAATTGGAAACTAAATAAAAGGTATAAAGTAATAATAATAATAATAATCTTCTGGTTACTTATATAGCGCCCGTATCTCCTCCTTCGAGGATTCACAAGCGCTTGGCTCTCTTTATAGTCTACCAGAGACCATTACCCATCCCCCTTGCTCATGGGGAGATGGTAACCGCCGGCTGTATCCCAGAAAAACTTTTCAATCTGAGCGGGGATTGAACGCGAGACCTTCAAGATGGGAATCAGGCACGCTATCAACTGAGCCAGCCGGACGGCTGTTATGTTACGTAGTTTAATTATTATGGAACATATATTTTAAAGCTGCAAGGCAACAATTGCTAGTAAAAATTGCGGGTAGAATCGTTCGTGTGACACCAGAAGATGCCCGACCACACTGCTCGATAAATTTGCCAATCAAATCAATGTGTGTCACCAGAAGATGACCGACCACAATAATTGCCCGAAATAAAATTGCTGGTAAAATCGAACGTGTGACACCGCCTTATGGAGAGAATTCCACTTGAAGGAGTTTTTTCTGGGCCCCTTTCTCCCTCATGTTTAGCTCCATTTCTTTTGAGATTATAAGACGTTCGCCCAATTAGTTTGGCGATTTTAATACCTTTCGCACCATATATGTCAATTTTAAGACTTTTTGTGCCATTTAGGTGCCAGATTTTTCCTAGCGAGTGATAGCGACCCTGTAATTTAAGAAATACCGGCTTTCGACCGGTATTCTTTTTTACCAAAACATTTACAAATTTATCTTGAAAGGGGATCTAGGGTGTGTAATCTTAAGCTTGATGGAGGTCTAGGGAACAAACTAAAAAAACTCCTCCTAATTCTCCCCCTTCCCTCCCAATCAAGGCTTTCCTCTTGTTCACGCCCTCTTTGAGTTGATTCCTTTGGTAGCGCATCTTTGACCCTACTCATTTTTTCAAACAGTCGACTGATTTGGAATTGCTACTCTTGAATAATATCTGGTGTGTGTATGAAAAAGAGAGAGAGAAAGAGAGTGGGATATTAGTAAAATTATCCGGGGTTGCTTTCATTTATCATATAAGAATGTTAAAATATAGAAAATTGTATGTGTTTTGGCATACAAAGTTATGTTAAAGCAAATTGAAATATGTCACCACGCAGGCATACATTAACGCCTTATGAGCGGGCCCGTCAGTAACTTCTACTACCCGCCAAGCGGGTGGTTTTACCCTAAACGACCTTGTTTCCGTGCTCTTTTTCATGCATAAACAAGAGCCAGAGCATAATACAATTATGTATCCCTGAAAGGGCGTTAATTGAGCTTTCGAATGACACCAGAACCCTCCTTCTACGACCACGCGTTCTCTTGCAACGATCGTGCAAGACGAGTGCAAAATCCCTAAAATACGGTAATTTCCTTACATAATTCCGTGTGTAGCGAGGCAGTGAGTGTGGGTGTGTGTGGAGTAAACGTCAGTAGTCGCGCGGGACCCGTGCCGAGCGGTCATGAGCCGACCTACGTTCCTCCCATCGCTTGTCTCTCTCTCAGAGCCATTATTGCTCAAAAATTGCACACAGACTTAAGTCGGGCCCCGTCACATAGTCCTTGGTTCTCTAGGCCGACTTAAGTCGGGCCCCGCTAAACAAGGGTTAAGGTTATCATTGAACTACATGTATTTACACAAACAATTGGCGAACATAGTCAAGCTAATCAGAGCCAGCCGTCTACCTGCATGTATATCTACTATATAAAGGGCACTCTCTGTGAGTCTGTCTGTCTGTCTGTTTGTACACGAACTACTCTCAGTTTTCAAGATGGAGAGCCCATACCTGGCATACATACTAAGGGGGTGACAAAATAGGTCTTAAACAGAGGGGAAGAGGGACTCCCTCAGTTTCCAAGATGGAGAGCTCATACTTGGTATGCATACTAAGGGAGTGCCAAAATAGTTGTTAAGTGAATTGTTTTTGTCCTCTCATCTCTTGGGGCAGCGCCGGTTACCTCAGCTAGTAGATCATAATAATTGTGGACGGAATATTGACTCGGGCCGTACAATGTAAGATACACATCCTGACAAAATATGAACCCTCGAACAGCAAAAACGAAACTCCTAAATGTATATTCTAGGTAAAGAATTAATTAATAAGATGATTTGGTTCAGTTCAGGGTAGCTTCTAGGTCCTAAGCCCACGATTTATGCCCTAGAGCATACAATTTTAATGGGAACTACAGGTAAATTATTCGGACGATGAAACTATACTGCCCAGCTAATCAGAAATCAGCCATCACGTGCAAATTTTCATCAAGGATGTGAATGAATTAATTGATCCGGCCATACACTTCATACTTGAACAATATATAAAACAGAGGGGCTCTCGGTAGATCACATGACCCCTCCTACGTTGGCTTTGTCACTAAATAGAATGCAATTTACATGATTTAGTTTATTCCTCAACAATTGCCTCCAAAATTCATTAACTTTTTCCTAGGGCAATATCCTCTCTCCTCACTATAATTATGTCGTAGAATTTGGTTCATTAGTTTGAGAGATATCTTGTTTATAGACAAACGGACAGGCAAACAAACAGAGACGAAAACATAACTTCTATCCACCTTCGTTGGCGGAGGTAATAACTTCAAGGACGAGGGTCTATCCAAGCCAATCATAGTTGGCCATGACCGTGCAAGTAGTAATAATATTATATAATATATAAATTTATGTATTTCACTCCCAACAAACCTCCAAACCAAACACCTCCCAATGCAATTAATGAAAGGAACATGTGGTCTTCCCGGGATTCGGACCTGGGTTACCGCATACAGATCTTAAACACTAACCATTACACCATCGAGACAGTTAAAGGTATACGATTTGATATCCATTTATCGAATACTGGGCATCAGCACAAGCAGACCTGTGTGTCATATATGCCTGTATTGAGCCCCGTCCATCCCGTCGATAACGCTGGGTGCTGTACTGAACCCCGTCCATCCCGTCTATAACGCTGCATGCTGTATTGAGCCCTGTCCATCCCGTCTATAACACTGGGTGATGTATTGAGCCCCGTCCATCCCGTCTATAATACTGGGTGCTGTACTGAGCCCCATCCATCCCGTCTATAACACTGGGTGATGTATTGAGCCCCGTCCATCCCGTCTATAACACTGGGTGCTGTACTGAGCCCTGTCCATCCCGTCTATAACACTGGGTGCTGTATTGAGCCCCGTCCATCCCGTCTATAACGCTGGATGCTGTATTGAGCCCCGTCCATTCCGTCTATAACACTGGGTGCTGTACTGAGCCACGTCCATCCCGTCTATAACACTGGGTGCTGTATTGAGCCCCGTCCATCCCGTCTATAACGCTGGATGCTGTATTGAGCCCCGTCCATCCCGTCTATAACACTGGGTGCTGTACTGAGCCCCGTCCATCCCGTCTATAACACTGGGTGCTGTATTGAGCCACGTCCATCCCGTCTATAACACTGGGTGATGTATTGAGCCCCGTCCATCCCGTCTATAACACTGGGTGCTGTACTGAGCCCCGTCCATCCCGTCTATAACACTGGGTGCTGTATTGAGCCCCGTCCATCCCGTCTATAACACTGGGTGCTGTATTGAGCCCCGTCCATCCCGTCTATAACACTGGGTGCTGTATTGAGCCCCGGTATCCCGTCTATAACACTGGGTGATGTATTGAGCCCCGTCCATCCCGTCTATAACACTGGGTGCTGTATTGAGCCCCGTCCATCCCGTCTATAACACTGGGTGATGTATTGAGCCTCATCCATCCCATCTATAACACTGGGTGATGTATAGAGCCCCGTCCATCCCGTCTAACACTGGGTGATGTATTGAGCCCCAACCATCCCATCTATAACACTGGGTGATGTATTGAGCCCCATCCATCCCGTCTATAACACTTGGTGATGTATTGAGCCCCGTCCATCCCGTCCATAACGTTGGGTGCTGTATTGAACCCTGTCCATCCCGTCTATAACACTGGGTGCTGTACTGAGCCCCGTCCATCCCGTCTATAACACTGGGTGCTGTACTGAGCCCCGTCCATCCCGTCCATAACACTGGGTGATGTATTTAGCCCCGTCCATCCCGTTTATAACACTGGGTGATGTATTGAGCCCCGTCCATAACAGTGGGTGATGTATAGAGCCCCATCCATGCAGGCTATAACACTGGGTGCTGTATTGAGCCCCATCCATCCCGTCTAACACTGGGTGATGTATTGAGCCCCATCCATCCTGTCTATAACACTGGTTGATGTATTGAGCTCCATCCATCCCGTCTATAACACTGGGTGATGTATTGAGCCCCATCCATCCCGTCTATAACGCTGGGTGCCTGTATTGACCCCATCCATCCTGTCTAACACTGGGTGCCTGTATTGAGCCCCGTCCATCCCATCTATAACACTGGGTGATGTATTGAGCCCCGTCCATCCCGTCTATAACGCTGGGTGCTGTATTGAACCCCATCTATCCCGTCTATAAAGCGGGGTGCTGTATTGAGCCCCGTCCATCCCGTCTATATCACTGGGTGCTGTACTGAGCCCCGTCCATCCCGTCTATAACACTGGGTGATGCATTGAGCCCCGTCCATCCCGTCTATAACACTGGGTGATGTATTGAGCCCCATCCATCCCATCTATAACACTGGGTGATGTATTTAGCCCCCTCCATCCCGTCTATAACGCTGGGTGCTGTATTGAACCCCGTCCATCCCGTCAATAATGCGGGGTGCTGTATTGAACCCCGTCCATCCCGTCTATAACGCTGGGTGCTGTACTGAGCCCCGTCCAACCCGTCTATAACACTGGGTGCCTGCATTGAGCCCCGTCCATCCCGTCTATAACACTGGGTGATGTATTGAGCCCCATCCATCCCGTCTATAATACTGGGTGATGTATTGAGCCTCATCCATCCCGTCTATAACGCTGGGTACCTGTTTTGACCCCTGTCCATTCCATCTATAACACTGGGTGCTGTACTGAGCCCCGTCCATCCCGTCTATAACACTGGGTGCTGTATTGAGCCCCGTCCATCCCGTCTATAACACTGGGTGATGTATTTAGCCCCCTCCATCCCGTCTATAACGCTGGGTGCTGTATTGAACCCCGTCCATCCCGTCTATAATGCGGGGTGCTGTATTGAGCCCCGTCCATCCCGTCTATAACGATGGGTGCTGTACTGAGCCCCGTCCAACCCGTCTATAACACTGGGTGCCTGCATTGAGCCCTGTCCATCCCATCTATAACACTGGGTGATGAATTGAGCCCCGTCCATCCCATCTAACACTGTGTGATGTATTGAGCCTCATCCATCCCGTCTATAATGCTAGGTGCCTGTATTAACCCCTGTCCATCCCGTCTAACACTGGGTGTTTGTATTGAGCCCCGTCCATCCCATCTATAACACTGGGTGATGTATCGAGCCCCGTCCATCCTGTCAATAACGCTGGGTGCCTGTATTGACCCCCATCCATCCCGTCTAACACTGTGTGCTGTATTGCGCCCCGTCCATCCCGTCTAATACTGGGTGCCTGTATTGAGCCCCGTCCATCCTGTCTACTGCTCAGTGCTTGTATTGAGCCCCGTCCATCCAACCCGTCTAACGCAAGGTGCCGTATTCATCCGTGATAAAATCCCAACCAGCCGTGTTTTACGAGCGGGAATACATATTTTAGTAGGCACTTGTGGAGGGAGCAAGGCAGACCCAGCAAAACCAAGGGATGAGGGAAGGTGTGTGTGTGTGTGTGTTCACCTATTTGTAGCTTACAGGAATTGAGCAGCGTTCGTGTTGTCCTGTCTTAGTTACTTTATAATCAATCCATTTTACTTATACAAGTATTGTAATGGATATTCCCAATTCCCAATATTGTGGACTAACATATCATATCTTATGTTGTCCTATTTCCATATTTACTTTTATCCAACCTAGATTTGAACATGTTAATGTTCTTAGCTCGCACCACCTCCTCCTCCAAGTTTTTCCAAAAACTATACTTCTATATGGGAAACTGAATGTCTTTGTGTCCTTACGACATCTGCCCTTCTTCAGTTTAAACTTGTGTCCTCTTGTCCTTCCATTATCCCTCATAAATTGATCTTCCCTATCTACCCGCTCCAAACTTTTTACTCCCTTGAACCTCGTTATTCAGTCGCCTCATTCCCTTCTCTCTTTCAAGGTAGGCAGTTGTAGTGTCTTAAGTCTTTCCTCATATGTCAATTCCTTCAATCTTGGGATCATCTTCGTTGCTATCCTTTGGACTTTTTCTATTTTGTTTATGTGCTTTTTTCAAATGTGGTGACCATATCTCTGCTTCATATTATAATCTTGCTCTTATCATAGTCGTTATAAATTTTCTTAAAATTGATTCGTCCAAATAGTTAAATGACACTCTCATATCGGGTGTTATTCCATATGCTCCTCCAATGATCATGTTAACCCTCTCTGACATATGAGGCGATTTTGAGCCGATTAGGGATACTTTAAAGCCTTTGTTACCATCAGGGGTATTTAGAAACCTTTAGTTTAGTTACTTCAACCTCTGCAGTTGTCTTTGATTTAGCTGTGGGCAGAAAACTAATTTTGGAGAGGTAATTATAAGAGTGAGAGAACTCTATTTCATATTGCTAATCTGGCAACCTCTGCATCATATGAGTCTGAAGGGGTTAATATGCTTCTCTAGCGATAGATCATCTTGAATTATTATTCTAAGGTCCTTTTCATGCTGTGTTTTGCCAAAAAAAAAAAAATCTAGTTTATACTCCCAGCTTGGCCTTATCGTCCTTGTTCCCACTTCCATAACATGACACTTATCAGCATTGAAACTCATTTTCCAGTTTTGGCTCCATCTGTGCAACTTATCTAGGTCCTTTTGAAGATCCTGACAACACTCTATACAGGTGATATGCTTCATGATCTTGGCGTCATCTGCGAACATATTCATATGACTATTCAAGTTTTCTGGCATGACATTTACATAAAGTAGAAACAGCATCGGACCCACCACTGATCCCTGTGGTACTTCGCTCGTCACACTCCTCCACTGAGAGTATTAATCTTGTATTGTGGTCCTCATTTATCTTCCTATTAAAAAGTGTTCCATCCATTTTAACATTTTACCATGTACACCTCCAACATCCTGCAATGTCCATAATAATCGTTTGTAAGGCACTCTGTCAAAGGGCTTTTTCAGGTCCAGGTAAACACAGTCAACACATCCCTCTCCCTCTTGTGTAAAATCTACCACTCTGCTATAAAAGCTTAATAAATTAGACACGCAAGATCTCCTCTCCCTGAATCCAAACTGTTTCCCACTAAGCACCCGCTGTCCCTCTATGAAGTGTGTCCACTTTTTTCTTATAATTTTTTCACACATTTTGCAAACAACGCTGGTGAGGGACACCGGTCTGTAATTAAGCGGATTTTATCTGTCTCCTCCTTTGTAAATAGGTACTATGTTAGCTCTCTTCCAATCCACTGGCAGGTCTCCTTCATTCAGTGAAGATTTGAAGATGTCATAGATTGGTTCCACTAGTTCTTCCGCACATTCCTTGAGGATCCATCCAGCCACTCCATCAGGTCCTATTGATTTCCTCACGTCCAAGTTGTGTATGAACTTCAGCACTTCGCTTTATGTCATTCTTATATCAGACATCTGTGGTGTTCTCATTTCTCTATCAGGTTCAATAAACTCCTCTTCTTTCACAAACACTGACTGAAGCTGTTCATTCATAACTTCACACAAGTCTTTTTCATTCTCATAACTGTTCGTTCCAACTTTTGTGTGTGTTTGTTACTCAGTTACTTGTTCGTCAAGGGGAATCCACACAATGCGAGCTAAGCTCATTATTATCGCGCCTCCTTAACTGGGAACTGGGAATGTATTGCGTGATATGCATGTTAAGTGTTTTATGAACTATTGGAATGGCTGTGGATGTGTGTGTAGTCTGTATTTTAGCCAATTGGCGACATCGGAAACGAAGGCTTAGGGTGGATCTGTATGGTACCATTCTCACTATAGACGGTACCGTCTCGCCCGAAGGCTTAGGTAGCCATCAGCTTAGGTGAACCATATGATACCCATCTCGCCTTGTACCATTTTTGCCAACCCCAGATGGGACGTCACAATGTCGTCCACTTATTCCAGGTACCTATTTACAGCTAGGTAAACTGAGGCTAACACATGAAAGGAGACAAGCCCAATTTGTCTCCGCCCGGCCGGGGATTGAACCCCCGACCCCTCGTGTGTGAGACGAGAGCTCTACCTACTAGGCTACGGGCTGTGTGTGTGTGTATGGGTGTGCGTGTGTGTGTGTGTTGTGACGTTAACCACTCCGTTAGAACCGCATGGCTTGTCCTATAGTGACTCGCCAGGATTGCCAGGGCAGTGGATGTGGCTACAATTGATGTATTATTGTGTGCTTTATTTCATATGAAAGCTCGTGTCATGGGCAGTCCAGAAAGGCTATTTGTTTTCGCCCATGTCAAGGCTTTATATATTTAATTGCAAAGCATATGTTTTATCATTAAGCAGTAATGATAGGAATTGAGAGAGAGAGAGAGAGAGAGAGAGTAGAACAGAGTGAGAGGAGGCGCGCAGTGTTTTTTGCCATGCTTGATGATGTCACGGCTGGCTGGCCTCGTGGGGATTCGTTGAAGGAGTTTTTTACCATGCTTTGTGATGTCATGTTTGGCTGGCTTCTTTAGCATTGGCTGGAGGACTTGTTACCGCTTTTTTCCCACGCGGCTAGAGCTAGTGCTAGTATATATACAGCTCCCTTGCCACTCTCTCCCTCAGATCTGGTTTCTAGAACGCATCCCTCTTATCCCTTTGATATCTGTCCCCCTCTCCACACCTGAGAACCTTTTCCTCTGCCTATCTCTCTCATTTTCCATATCTTTCACCACCTTTTATTAACCCGTTGAGCCCCGGCTAGTTATAATATTTTGTTCACCCCAGTCCCAAGCCATTTTCACTTCTTTTTTTTTTTTTGCTAAAATGGAAGACAAGGATGAGAAATGATAAAAAAAAAAAAATCACCTCGGATATTTTTTTTTTTTGGGGGGGGAGCCACAAACAAAATTGTTGAGCCAAAATGGAAGAGAATGGTGAGAAATGAAGAAAAAAATAAAAAAAAACTCACCTCGGTCATTTGGGGGGCGGGGGGGGGTCGAATGTTCGTCTCCCCAGCATTACCACCCGCCCGGGAGCACTAGGGTGAAAACTGAGTATGGCATTGTATGGCATACATCCTAAGGAGTGTCTCACATAAATCTCAAGCCTCTAGCTCCCATACGACCGGAGTAATGAAGGTTCAAAGTGGCGGTGAACTAAGGGTGTAAAGTATCCCCACTAAGCCCACCACCACCGGCCGTGCGGCTGTCTTGGCCCGCTCACACCTACTGGCCCGGCTCCCACACACACTACGGTACCTCCCCCTCCTATTCTCCCGCCATTTCCTACCTTACGAGCCACGTAAATGATTTTAATATGCCGGACGCACGTGTTGCGTCGCTGGGAGTTGGTGATAACAAACTGCCGACGCATCACGTGCGACGCTGGGTCTCAATGGGTTAATATTATACCCCCTCTGGTTAACTTTGCATAATCAGCTTCATGCTGGCCAGTTGTATTGTGCATTAAGGTCTGATATAACCCATGTATGTTAGTTGTTAAGATAAGTTGATCACGAAGCATTGGTTGGCATTCATATTGTTCAGTACTGCTTCCTGTAATTATTAGTGTTCTGCTGGATTAGATAATGCTAGATTAGGAGTCTGATATTATAAGGTATTGTTTCCGATGGGTGCTGGCTTTAGTTAAAAGCTGCACGACATACCTGCGGACTGGAGTTGATTGGGTAAATTCTAGTCTGCGTGCCATTGAGAGTAGAGCATGCACGAATGAGGGCTTTTTGCCTATACCATTCTGCACTGTTCTAAGTTCGTTGTTTGTCTTTGAGGTACGCCAGGAGAACGCCTAATACTTCGGTATTAAGGTTTCTCAAGAGAGCTACCCTTTATTATAACGTAATATTTGACGCACAGACTTGAGATTTGCACTAGGCTATGCGGCATGCCATGCGCACTAGTATCTCGTATCATTGACTCTAGCTAGACTATCAGTCACAGTAGACATTAAGTATATTAAACCAATTACTCTTTTTATGCATACACGTTTATGATTACACAAACATTTCGCAGCCTAGTTTGATGTATTGAGACACAAACGACTTAGGCTCTTTTTGTTGATAGGAATACTGCATTGTCGTGGCGATTATTATTATTGTTGTGGCGTTTAGGATATTCCTGGCTCCGACTGCATTATATCTCCTGCCTTTTTGTGTGCATAGCCTGCACGAGCATTGTTCCGCTGCCTGCCTTTTTGGGTTCCATTTCCGATTCGAGCATCTTGATAGCATCTAACATTTAAAGAAGATTCCTTGTTGGTGTTGAAGGACTTTAGTGCACTTTCTTTCATGCAGGAGTGCCTGACATTTATTGATTAAAGTAACGTAAGCTGTAACTTCTCTTACCACCTTACTTTGCATACCATAACCAAGCACCTTCGGTTATAGGTAGTAATAGGCTGTTTTCACATAACATTAAGCCTAGAGTAGACGCACATTTATTGAGAGTTTAATAACCTATTATTGCATATAGAACTCTGGAGAGTATTTGTGTTCTTTGTTCACTGGGAATATACATCAGAGGTTGGATCTAGCACTTTCTGTTGTAGCATTTATGCCATTACTAGTCCAATGAATAAGAGCCCTGATATATTTAAACCTCAGTCGTAACAAATGGCGACCCTACATAGGATTTGGTGAACCTACATTTATTAAAAGGGAACATTTGGTGTTTTGGGGAATATATTGCGGGGATCAGCAAGAATAATTTTTTTTTGCAACATAGAATAGCCCTTGAGTATTTCCGAGAATTTGTGTGTGTATATTGAGGTATAAGAGTTTGGGGTGCTTCTTTTCTGAATATTGAGGTGGGAAATTTTTGTGAGCATCATGTCTTATACCGGATCAGAGGAGACTGGAGACACAGTACGTAATGTCGAAACTGAGGAACAACAGTATGATGAAATGGTTAATCAGGTGAACTGTGAGGAGGATGCTAGGATATTTTTGCAATGGCCTGTTACTGCCGAGCGGTTGGAGGATATGGATCGGTACGGTCTTCAATGCCTGACCACAGCAATCGGTCATGCGGGTACTAGCAGCATGACCAGGGATAACTTGATAACGTGTGTACTGGGCAGGGTGACTGGTGAGCGAGATGGGTTGAGTGCTCAGAGCCCTTCGGCCATGCTTCCCCTACACTCGACTCCTAGCCATCCCAGTGGTTTGCCGACCCCGAGTACGCGTCCACAGTTGGGTGGTGACTGGCAGGGTGGGTTGCCCCTGGGGGGACCACCGGTAATTTCAAACATTGTAGCACCTTCACCTCCTCCAGGGTTAACTCCAGAATTATTGTATCAGCTCGAATTAGCTAAGATCGAAGAGAGAAAGGCTATCAGGGTATCTGAGCTTCAGCTTCAGCAGCAATTAGAATTAGCCAAGATAGAAGAGAGAAAAACTATCAGTCAAGCAAAAATCCAAGCTGAGTCGACTAGGTACTGTGCCGACATGGACGTAGAGAAGTCGCGAGTAGAGACAACGGGACAGCGACTTGGGGCTGGTAACCGTGGTCATGATCAATCTCTCTCGCACTTATTGAAACTGGTTCCGGTGTTTGATGAGAGTGGTGTTACAGAATTTTTTGCACGCTTTGAGAAGAAGTGCCGGGAACACCAGTGGCCAGAGAATAAATGGGCAGCACTTGTATCCTCTAGATTAATAGGCAAGGGTCTTAAAGACTACGATGTATTACCTTTGGAGTCATGTATTGTGTATGAGGATCTCAAGGAGGCTGTCCTGAGGGCTTACGAACTGCAACCAGAAACGTACCGTTTGAAGTTCCGGGGTGTAACTAAGGGAAGAGATAGCACCTTTTTGGAACACGCCCGGGACTTGTCCGATGCTATGGGGAACTGGCAGTTAATGATGTTGGAGCAGTTCTTTAAGAGCACGGGCGGTGATCTAACTTTGAACTTAAAGGAGAAAAACCCAAGAACTCTAGTCGAAGCAGCAGAAATGGCTGATCGACGGCTGTCGTTGATTCGGGGTTGCGGGTCATCGCAGAAGTACGATGCAAGTGCTAGGGACCGTTATCCTCCCCCTCCCCGTAGCAATGACACATTTAAACAAAAGAGCAATGAAACTAAAACTGAATCCAAACCTAACACCACGCCGTATGAGAAGAGTCAGGGGCTTTTTACGTCACAGTATAAGCCGAAACCGAAATTTATGTGTTTTAAGTGCCACCAGGAGGGTCATAAGGCAAATGAGTGCCCTAGTCAACCTCCTCCGGCAGCCGTGTCTTTAGCTCACGGCATTGGAGTGTTCAAGAGGACATCGGAGTTTGTTAGGGTCAATTCTTCCGAGGTAAATACACTGCCAGTGCAGAAGGATCCGGAAGGCTTATTCCCTGTCCGTGATGCCTTTAGTGACCACAGGGGACTCTGTTGTATGGAGTGGGGGGCTAGAAGACATGAGGTGAGAATTTTGCGTGACACTGGGGCATCGCAAACATTGTTGAGAAATTTCACTGGTAAACCTGTAAATACAGCGCGGGTGGTTGTGGTTCAGGGAGTTAATGCAACAAGGTCATACCCGCTTGTAAGAATGAAGATGGAAGTTAATGGTGTGACTCGTGACCTGGATGTAGGAATTGTGGAGAAGTTGCCTGTTGGGGGCGTCGACCTCCTTCTCGGCAATGACTTTGAGGGGCCTACTTCTGAGGCTCCACCCTTGGTCGTTGCCGAGAAGCCGGCCGACGTGAGTAGGGAGGAGCAGGAGTGGGTTGAGAAGTGTCCGGTGCAACCTATGGCGTGTGTTGTCACCAGATCTCTTGCATCCAGGGAGTCACATTCTGGTCAACAGTCTTTAGACAAGCGGAGGAAAGGTACCAAGAAGGGGTTGAAAGTTGATGCGGTTGAGAGTTTAGTATCAACGGACATTCTCGGGGACTCATTATTAGGACCGATTTTCGAGTCTGGAGAAGACCCATTAACTGTTACTGAGAAGGCAGAGGATGGGCTTAAAAAGACGAGGAGACAGCAACTATACACAGAGAGAGAGCAATGGGAGGCTAAATTCAATGTAGGAGGGGGGCATGAGTTGTTTCGCAAACACTTAGACAAGCTTGCTCCTTCGGACATTCGTAAATTGCAATTAGAAGACCCGGAGGTTCTTGAATGTGGTACCGGTGCTGTCGAGTTGGAGGAGGACAGTGATGCACAGTCGGGAGATGTAGCAACAAGGTACCCTGACGCATACATTATGAGAAATGGGTCAGCGAAGACGGTGGTCCGAAACTTGCTAGAGTATTTTTCCCGGTATGGTTACCCGCTGGAGATTCAGTCAGACCAAGGATCCAACTTCACTTCTAGCCTCTTTGTTCGAGCAATGCCGCAGCGTGGGATTGTTACGGTTGTGTCATCTGCGTATCATCCGGAGAGCCTGTTACGATCGGGTCTCGTATAAATCAGTGGCTCTTATACATTGGACTAGACTGGCATAAATTTAACAACGGAAACGCTAGATCCAACCCCTGATATATAATCCCGTCGAACAAAGAACACATATACCCTCCAGAGTTATATCTGCGATAGCGGGGTATCTTAACTCTCAGTATCTATGTGCTTCTACTATAGGCTGATGTTCTCTGAAACAGCCTATTACCTATAACATATGGTTGCTTAGTTATGGTACACAAGGAAAAGATAGTTAACTTAATTAAATCACAAGAGTGATCTAATGCAAACAAGAAGAAGGATTACTTAACGTTACGTTAATCAATAATATATGTCACTCCTTTATGAAAGAACGTGTTGTAAAGTCCTCAAGCACCGAACAAGGAATCTTCTGAATAATGTCGGATGCTACTAAGAAGAACGTATCGGAAATGGAACCACAAAATAGCAGGAGGCAGGACAATGCACGTGTAGGCTAAATACACAAAAAGGCTGGACCTATAATGTTATTGGACACAAGAATATTATAAGCGGTGCAACAGTAATAATGCTCGCCACGAAAAAGTAGTACTCCTATTAACAAAACCGGTCTATGCTGGTTGTGTCTCTCTACAGCAACCTAGACCTCAAAATGTTTGAGTAGAAATAATGGGTATGCATAAAAGAGTATATGATCTAATCCAGCTAATGTCTACCCGGGTTAATAAAGTCTAGCTGGGATGTGCAAAGGTACAGAATTCTGGTGGAGCCAGGCAGCTCCTAGCCTAGTGTGGACCTTGGGTCTGTGCGGCCTGATTACGTTAATATGAAGGGGTGCTCTCTTGAGGATTCTCGATCACAAGTATCGAGTATCCTCCTGGCGACCCTCAAAAGTAAAAGCAAATAGAGTTAGAACAGTGTTGGGTGGATTAGGCAAGCAGCCCTCATGCACTACACAGTCTAAATTTCAAGGTACACAGACAAAAGATCCACCCAGGTAACCCACAGAATCCGTAGTGTCGTGCAGCTCAAAAGTAGCCTACACACAGTGAAATCACCAACAGCAAGGTACCTGATCCCTAGTCTAGCATTATTTAACCCTGTAGAAACATTAGTGATTGATGGAGACAGTCCGAGTAATACAATCTCCCAAAAAGACAATGACTATCTTCAACCTTAGCCTAGTACATAAGAAATGTGAGATCCAGCATATAATAACAGTCTGGCCACCAATTCAAGGTGTGGATGCAGGGAACCAGAGGGGGATTGATATTAATAAAAGGTGAGGAAGTAGTGGAAATGATAGAGGCAGTAGAAGAGAAAGATTCTAAGACAAGAGAGTGGAACAGTTCAAGGGAGATGCTTAGAGTATGCTGTCTGGGACGGATATCTGACCAGGATATTTCCAGGGACCGCATGGGTGGAGTCCCAGTTCGCAGGAATGGCACGAGGGCGCGCGACAGTCGCCCAGTAAGCAGCCGCCTAGTAGGCCGTGTTAGGCAGGAGGCAACGAATCCCGCGAGGCCTATGTAAGGGGGCCGGCCACGCGCCACACTCACCACCAAGTCACACCACCTGGTCTCTCTCTCTCTCTCTCTCCCGCTCGCCTTCCCATCATTCAACTATTTAACACAATACTTTCAATTGACTAAATAAAATAGAAAGGATTGTGACAGACGAAAACAAAGAACAGTTCTGAACTGTCTGCAACACAAGCTTTCTCGAGAAGGAAAGTACACAATGATAGGTAGACTGTAGCTACATTCTCTGCCCTGGCGAGTCCTAGCGAGTAAGCCATGCGGTTCTGGGGGAAGTGGTGAGCGTCACAAGCCAGGGTGCGTTAGAGCGATGTCACTCACCCTTGAAATCTATGCTTCGTTGTTGTTGCTTTGAGAATGGGAAGGGTTGGGATCTTGGCCTGCCATATGTTTCATTTGCTGCACGGGAGGTAGCTGGGGAAAGTTTGGGATTCAGCCCTAATGAGCTCGTCTTTGGACACCGTGTCAGAGGGCCTCTCCATATGGTTAAAGAAATATGGGAGGGCGCAGAAAAACCTTGTTCTATGCTCAAGTATGTCCTCGATAGTCGAGAACGGATGTTGCGCAGTCTGGAGTTGGCTGGCCGTAATTTGACTAGCTCTCAGGCCCTCATGAAGGACAGGTACGACCTCAAGGTTAAGCTCAGGGAGTTTCACGTGGGTCGGGAGGTGTTGATTCTACTGCCCCTTGTAGGTCACCCCTTATCCGCAAAGTACGCTGGTCCTTATAGGGTGGTTGAGAGGCTATCGGACCTGGATTACTTGGTGGCCGCTCCAGACAGACGTAAGCGCAATCAGTTATGTCACGTTAATCTCATGAAGGAGTATGTGAGGCACCCCCCTGAGCCTCTCACTGTGCCTGTGATGACGTTTAGCAGTCAAGGTGGAGAAGGAGAACGGGACAGTCAAGCTCAGGTGGAGGATAACTGGAAGGATAAGAAAGTCAAATGGGCGCCTGAGTGTGAGAAGGCGTTTAGAGTAGTAAAACACCTGTTGTGCACTCACCCGATCCTCAGGGCCCCTGACCTACCTTTCCAACTAGCAACGGATGCTAGTGGTGTGGGGGCTGGTGCCGTCGTTATGAAAATGGACGATGATGGGCTGGAACATCCTGTTAGTTTCTGCTCGGAGAAGTTCAATTCAGCCCAGGGAAGCTGCTCTGTTGTCGAGAGGGAGCTGCTGGCAGTTGTGCTTGCACTGAGGCATTTCGAGGTCTATGTTCCAGCCTATGGTCCGGTCATTGTAGTTTACACAGATCATCACCCTCTCAAGTTCTTGGACCAGTTTCACAATCAGAATATGAGGCTGACCAGGTGGTCACTAAGGTTATTGGTATATAACCTGGACATACGCCATATTGCCGGTTGTGACAACGTGGCTGCAGATTGTCTTTCAAGGGTATATGATCCTGGGTAGATTGACACACGGGTAGCCTCCTGCTTTAGTTTGAATAGTATTTTGCGCTTGGTGCTTGTTGGCTTGCGGTTGTAGCCCAGCGTATTGGGTCGTAAAGCAGGAGTTGAGCGTTTGGTATAGAAGAAAAAACTAGGCTTGCCCCTATAGTGCAGCCGAAATAAACAAATTAAAAACATAAAAATCAAATAAAAACTCTTTCTTTGATAGTTTAATTTATCAGTATGTTATAGCAGTAATTCTGAGTTGCACTCCTCTCAGAATGCTGGGCTAGAGAAGTTCGCTCTTGAGGAGCATAACTACATATGATTTAACCTATGGTGTTGGGGAGGGTTATAATTTTGTAAAATGTTTTGTTGAGAACTGTGCCAGATATTTTACTGCCGCTGGGTGATGGGAAGTAGAGATATAGCATGGGTTCTAACAATCAGATTTTTGTGAGCCTTGGGCCTCTGTGAAAAATCTTGGGGGGGGTGTGACGTTAACCACTCCGTTAGAACCGCATGGCTTGTCCTTAAGTGACTCGCCAGGATCGCCAGGGCAGTGGATGTGGCTACAGTTGATGTATTATTGTGTGCTGTATTTCATATGAAAGCTCGTGTCATGGGTAGTCCAGAAAGGCTCTTTGTTTTCGCCCATGTCAAGGCTTTATATATTTAATTGCAAAGTATATGTTTTATCATTAAGCAGTAATGATAGGAATTGAGAGAGAGAGAGAGAGAGTAGAACAGAGTGAGAGGAGGCGCGCAGTGTTTTTTGCCATGCTTGATGACGTCACGGCTGGCTGGCCTCGTGGGGATTCGTTGAAGGAGATTTTTACCATGCTTTGTGACGTCATGTTTGGCTGGCTTCTTTAGCATTGGCTGGAGGACTTGTTACCGCTTTTTTCCCATGCGGCTCGAGCTAGTGCTAGTATATATACAGCTCTCTCGCCACTCTCTCCCTCAGATCTGGTTTCTAGAACGCATCCCTCTTATCCCTTTGATATCTGTCCACCTTACCGCACCTGAGAACCTTTTCCTCTGCCTATCTCTCTCATTTTCCATATCTTTCACCACCTTTTATTAATATTATACCCCCTCTGGTTAACTCTGCATAATCAGCTTAATGCTGGCCAGTTGTATTGTGCGTTAAGGTCTGATATAACCCATGTATGTTAGTTGTTGTTGTTGTTGTTGTTCCCTAAGCTGCCTGGCCGAACAGCCCCGAGTCCCTGAGAAAGGCCACGGCCACGATCGGGCTTTCCCACAGAGCTCTCATTGAGTGTAGATTGTGTTGTTGGCGTAAGTGGTTGTGTGAAATGCAGTCTTCTATGATGTGTTTAATGGTATGGGGTGCTGTGTTACATCCCGGGCAGGCGTCGACAACGGAGTCATCCAGTCTCTTCTGATAGCTCAGGAGAGCTGGATGGAGTCCGCATCTCAGCCTGGCCAGGTGGACTCTGTCCTCGCGAGGAAGGGAGGATTCGGAAGGATGGATTTCGGGAGGTCGTGCATGCAGCTGTGTGTTGTCTGTGAGTGAGTGGATGGATCGGTGAGAGATATGAGTATAGATGTGCTTCTGGAAGTTGGTTCGGGGTGGGCAGGGAGGGAGAGAGGACAATAATTGTGTGTGATACCGTGTGCTGGGTGTTGTTTTGATATTTCTTGGTGTCTGTGGGTGTGTTGCCATGTAGTTTAGTGGGTGGTCTTGGTTCGTGGAGGCTGCTGCCAAGAATTGAGTGCCTCTCATGTCCAGATGGTCTTTGACTTTGAGGATTTTGGTTTCTTGATGTAGGTGATCTGTGGGTGCAGTAGCTGTGCAGCCTGTAATGATCTTCAGGGCTTTGTTTTGAATAGTCTGTAAGGTCTTATGATGTGTTTCAGCTAGGTTAGAAGCCCAGGCTGGGCTTGCATATTCCATCACTGATCTTATGTATTGTTTATATACTGTGGTGGTAGTTTCTTTGTTGTGTCAAAATTTTGTGTGAGCAAGTGACCTGAGGGCGTTAAGTCTGGGTGTCAGTTTCTTTTTAATGTTTGTGGTGTGCTGTTTGAATATCATATGAGTATCATATGTTACTCCTAGGATTTTGTGTGTGTGTATGTGTTAGGGGTGTGTTGTTTATGGTGAGTTGAGGGATGTATTCGTGTTCTCCTGTCCAACTTGTGAGCAGGGTTGCGGTGGATTTGGCTGGGGCTAGATTAAGTCTGTTTGTAGTGCACCAGCCATGTAGTGTGTTGAGATAGGGTTGAAGGAGATCTGTTGCTCTTTTTGGGTCATGGTGTGTGCATGTGAGTGTTATGTCATCTGCATAGGAGGCTAAGTTTATTTGGGGCGTATTGGGTGTAGTTACATCGTGCATGTACAGATTGAAGAGTGCGGGCGATAGGACGGATCCTTGTGGGACTCCGTTTGGAAAGTTTCTGATTTTAGATGACTGACCGGCAAAAGATACGTGTGCACATCTGCCTGCTAGGAAGATGGCCAGCCACCGTTTTGTGTTGTTGTGCATGTTTGTGTTGTAGATTTTGTTTGTTAGGTTGCGGCGGGGGATGGCATCGAAGGCTTTACTAATGTCGAGTGTGGCTAATAGTGATCTGTGTGATGGTCTAGCTGAATTGATGCCATCGAAAGCTCTTTGTGTAAGGTCTGTGAGAAGAGTGGAGTTTGTGGAGCCATGTTGTGTTGGAGCTAGGGGTAGGTCAGGTGTAATTAGTTGTAATACTAGGCGTTCCATGACTTTGGAAGGGGAGCAAAGGAGTGTGATGGGGCGGTGCGAGGAGGGTAGCGTGGGGTCTTTGTTGGGTTTGGGGAATGTGATGATGATACCATGCTTCCAAATGTCTGGTATTGTGTTGTGTGAATAGCTGTAGTTTGATATGTTAGTGAGTGCTTGTATGCCTTGTGGTCCCAGGTGTCTGAAGTGTATGTTGCTTATGTTGTCTAGGCCACAGGCGGGTGAGTGCTTGAGATTGTTGATGATATGCTTTGTCTGGTGATTGGTGAAGGGTGTATAGTCAGGGTCTGTGGGGAATTGTCTCTTACGTCGGATGACACGTCGGTCGTCTTTGTGAGGTTTTAGGTGGCTGACATGTGAAAAGTGATTGATGAGAGTGTTTGCTTGTTGTTTACATGAAGGAGTAGAGTCTGTTGTTGTGATTGCAGCATGTGATTGTGTTGTGTTGCTGTTGGAAAGTGTGATGCTGTTTAGTGTTTTGTATAGTTTTTGGGGGTTTGTTTTGTGATCAAGTGTTTGTAGGAAGTTATTCCAATTTAGTTTTTGTTGCTCTTGTAAGTTAGTTGTTAAGATAAGTTGATCACGAAGCATTGGTTGGCATTCATATTGTTCAGTACTGCTTCCTGTAATTATTAGTGTTCTGCTGGATTAGATAATACTAGACTAGGAATCTGATATTATAAGGTATTGTTTCCGATGGGTGCTGGCTTTAGTTAAAAGCTGCACGACATACCTGAGAACTGGAGTTGATTGGGTAAATTCTAGTCTGTGTGCCATTGAGAGTAGAGCATGCACGAATTAGTTTTGTTTTGCCTATACCATTCTGCACTGTTCTAAGCTCGTTGTTTGTCTTTGAGGTACGCCAGGAGAACGCTTAATACTTCGGTATTAAGGTTTCTCAAGAGAGCTACCCTTTATTATAACGTAATATTTGACGCACAGACTTGAGATTTGCACTAGGCTATACGGCATGCCATGCGCACTAGTATCTTGTATCATTGACTCTAGCTAGACTATCAGTCACAGTAGACATTAAGTATATTAAACCAATTACTCTTTTTATGCATACCCGTTTTTTATTACACAAGCATTTCGCAGCCTAGTTTGATGTATTGAGACACAAACGACTTAGGCTCTTTTTGTTGATAGGAATACTGCATTGTCGTGGCGATTATTATTATTGTTGTGGCGTTTAGGATATTCTTGGCTCCGACTGCATTATATCTCCTGCCTTTTTGTGTGCATAGCCTGCACGAGCATTGTTCCGCTGCCTGCCTTTTTGGGTTCCATTTCCGATTCGAGCATCTTGATAGCATCTAACATTTAAAGAAGATTCCTTGTTGGTGTTGAAGGACTTTAGTGCACCTTCTTTCATGCAGGAGTGCCTGACATTTATTGATTAAAGTAACGTAAGCTGTAACTTCTTTTACCACCTTACTTTGCATACCATAACCGAGCACCTTCGGTTATAGGTAGTAATAGGCTCTTTTCACATAACATTAAGCCTAGAGTAGACACACGTTTATTGAGAGTTTAATAACCTATTATTGCATATAGAACTCTGGAGAGTATTTGTGTTCTTTGTTCAATGGGAATATACATCGGAGGTTGGATCTAGCGCTTTCCGTTGTAGCATTTATGCCATTACTAGTCCAATGAATAAGAGCCCTGATATATTTAAACCTCAGTTGTAACAGTGTGTATATATATAGGAAGGGGGGGGGGGGGGGGGGGGTGCACACTTCGATTTTCCCCCGGGCAGCGCCGGGTACCTCAGCAAGTATTTCATTATGTGAAGCCAAATTCTAAAGTATCTGGGCTATGATAGTGCATTGTAGTGTCTCGTTTGCATTCGATACTGATTCAAATGGGTGTGCTGTCATGTATGCTCTTGATTGTATACAGTCACATATAAAATATGGTCCTCTTTGTATGTTTCTTTATGAAAACATAACTATATGGATTGATTTTTGAGATGTAACTTGCTAATCAATAAATACAATATATTGTTTTGTAGTTGATGCAAATTGATCTATATTCATGAAATATTTTTTCAGAGATATGCTTCCATAATTAACTACAGGTGAGGTGTATTTTATTTAGTGAATGTGCCACCAAAGTGTTCTAGAAATTTCTGTCCCTGACTGTATGTGCAATACAAAACACTATTTCTCTAAAATATATCTATTCTAAACTAAGCGATTATTATGAAGGCGATTCATTCGTGGCCACCTCCTCTCAGGGATTACGTCGTCTGGCAATAGCTTGATTGATAGATAGATCAATGTTAAGCTAACGTTACAAAACTATTTATAATTTGTCAGAAATACATTTAAATATCTTAAAGTTTGGTAAGCTCCACCATGGTTCACAGACGAATGAATCGGAACATTTAACTTTTGATGGTTGGTTCAACGATTATCAGAACAAATTATCATGCTGAATAAAACCATCTATAAATATCCAGGAAACACAAAAATAAATGACTAATTCTATCTTGAAAGGGTTAATTAATCAGTCCTTTTATATACGATTCATATTTTGTTCTATCCAGCATCGAATTATTAGGGGTTCGACCCCTACGGGGAACCCCTATTGTAATCATTAAACCCAGTTTTTCATCCAAATTATTTTTATACACTGGTTTAGATGCAATTACTCCAGAACCGCTTTTTGGATCGGGATCAAACTTTAAATAGAGGTGCGTTTTTGTATTGGGAAACTTTTAATATGCTAAACATCTGGCACGGCGGCCAAACAGGTCTGTGGCAGCCGATTTCCCGAAAAATTTGACGCCTAAATACCGTCTCTCCCACTCATAGGAAACGATTGGGCTTTGGCATATGGACTCCATTGCTAATGATCCGCAAATATTATAGAGAAGGTTTTGCTTTTGCACGTGGGTTTTTTTCCGGCAATCTTGAAAAAACCTCGAATTCCACTTAAAATTCCACATCTTGAAAACTACGCCGATGATCCAAGCCATGTTTGCGTAGTTGGGTGAGGCTCGCGATTCCGAACGTTTTGATACCAAAAGAATATAAATGGGTGGAATAGTTTGGCCGCAGCATTGAAAACTGTCTATTCTTAAATTACTTTAAAGCCGCATTCGCTACCCACACAAAGTTTACCGTCTACAGTCTATAGGCTTCCACGCATCCCCCAGTTTTGCTTAATAACATAGTCAATTTATTATTCAGATCTATTTTTTTTGTTTTATTTAACTCTCTCAAAACAATTCGAGTCCCTACGAATTCCACCAATTATTTAGCCAACCTACCTATACATACCTACCCTACCAAATAATAATGATAATTCAAATTTATTTTTGGTGAATACCAGAGTATTGGCAATTCCTCCCTTTGCCAAATGCTTTGTTTAATTATTATTATTATTATTATTATTATTATTATTATTATTATTATTATTATTATTATCTCTCTGGTGGGTTAGGTATGATTGCCAACAACAAAAGGATTATAAATAAATGTTAGAGTGAAAGAGATTTGCGTCTGAAAATTATTGAATAATAAATACATTGTTATCGACGAATAATATTGGATATATTTTTCGAACATGTTTGCCTCTGAAACTGTTAAATGTTGAAGTAAGTGAATAGCTAGCTTCTTAGTGTGTGTTTGTGTGTGTGTGTGTGTGTGTGTGTGTGTGTGTGTGTAAACAAATTGTGGCTTGAACGTCTGGTTGTGAGCGTGTTTATTTTTCCCCTTGTGTCTATTGTTTTTAATATTGACAAGGATTCTGTTTCATCCTCTAGTGTTATCACACAATTCTGACTGTTCTTGTTTTTTTCTCTCACTCTCACTCTCTCTCTCTCTCTTTCGTAGTCTTTGCCTTCTCTTATTTTGTCTCCTCTTTCCCTCTGTCTTCTTTCTCTTTTCTCTCCCTCCCCTTCACAACACAATCCCCTCTTCTTCTTGTTTTCCTCTGTGCTGTCCGTTTATTGTCTCTTTTCCATCTCGCCTCTTTCCTGTTGTCTCTCTTAGTCCTCTTTTCTCTGCCACATCCATTGTTCTCTTTTGTTTTCCTCGCGTCTTTTTCATGATGTCTCTCTTTGTTCTCTTTTCTCTGCCATCCCCCTCACAACCCTATCAACCTATTTGCTGTGCTCTTTCTTTGTTCTCTATTTATTCTCTTCTTTTCTCTGCCAGCCCCTTCATAACACTATCATACTCTCTTCTTCCAGTTCCTCTGTGCTCTCTGTTTGTTCTTTGTTTTCATTTCGTCCCCTTTCCTCTTTCTCTGTTTTCATCTCCTCTTTTACCTCTTTGTTCTTTCTCTCCCATCCCCTCACTACAACATCGTTCTCTTCTTTTGCGTGTACTCTGTGTGTGTGTTTTTTTGTTTACCCCTATAGCCCCCTACTTCTTTCTCAGTTTCAGTTTCCTCTTTTCCCTCTTTCTCTGTTTCCCTTCTTCTCTGCCATCCCCTCACAACACTATCCTCCTCTTTTTCTTATCTTTCCTCTCCCCCTCTCCTTCTTTCTTCCCCTACCAAGCACACACTAAGGGGATCAGGCCACAAAGCATCCAAACCTCTTTGCTCACCACACACCTGTCCCTGAGTCTTTTACTTGTCACACACACACACACACACAACACCACACTCACACAACACCACACTCACACATACACACCGAACACCACACACACACACACACACACACATACACACACACACACACACACACACATATACACACACACACAATACATACAGTTATAGTTCCGTTTCTTTCTTACATTTTGTATTCTGGCCCTTTCGTCTATATTATATTATATTTTAATCTGTATTGGTATAATTGTTTACCATCGTTATTAATACCAATAACACTAATGAATGCATGTGATTCTTCCAGGATTCGAACCTAGGATATCACATACAGAACTTACACGCTCCAACTATTACACGATCAAGACAATATTCGATAATATATGGTTACTGTTGTTGGTGTTGGTGGTGGTGTGTTTTCGTGTTTGTCGTGTTTATCAATGTATTAAGAGTATATGATAACGTATGCTATGTACATATTTGTTCAAGGTTTGCTATATAATTTCCGGTTTCCCAGTATGTTTCCCTTACCTTATCTCCCTTTCTTAACCTTACCTTATCTCCCTTTCTTAACCTTACCTTATCTCCCCTTCTTAACCTTACCTTATCTCCCCTTCTTAACCTTACCATATCTCCCCTTCTCTACCTTACCTTATCTCACCTTCTCTACCTTACCTTATCTTCCCTTCTCTACCTTACCTTATATTCCCTTCTCTACCTTACCTTATATTCCCTTCTGTACCTTACCTTATATCCCCTTCTCTACCTTACCTTATCTTCCCTTCTTAACCTTACCGTATCTTCCCTTCTTAACCTTACCTTATATCCCCTTCTTAACCTTACCACATCTCCCCTTCTCTACCTTACCTTATCTCCCCACCTTAACCTTACCTTATCTCCCCTTCTTAACCTTACCTTATCTCCCTTTTTTAACCTTACCTTATCTCCCCTTCTTTACCTTACCTTATCTCCCTTTCTCTACCTTACATTATCTACCCTTCTCTACCTTACTTTACCTCCCCATATTAACCTTACCTTATCTCCCCTTCTTAACCTTACCTTATCTCCCCTTCTCTACCTTACGTTATCTCCCCTTCTTAATATTACCTTATCTCCCCTCCTCTATCTTACCTTATCACCTCTTCATTACCTTTCCTTATCTTCCCTTCTCTACCTTACCTTATATCCCCTCCATATCCTTACCTTATCTCCCCTTCTCTACCTAATCTCCCCTTCTCTACCTTACCTTATCTCCCCTTCTCTACCTTACCTTATCTTTCCTTCTAAACCTTACATTATCTCCCCTCCTTAACCTTACATTATCTCCCCTCCTTAAACTTACATTATCTCCCCTTCTTAACCTTACATTATTTCCCCTCCTTAACCTTACATTATCTCCCCTCCTTAAACTTACATTATCTCCCCTCCTTAACCTTACATTATCTCCCCTTCTTAACCTTACCTTATATCCCCTCCTTATCCTTACCTTATCTCCCCTTCTTAACCTTACATTATCTCCCCTTCTTAACATTACTTTATATCCCCTCCTTATCCTTACCTTATCTCCCCTTCTTAACCTTACCTTATATCCCCATCTTAACCTTACCTTATCTCCCCTTCTTAACCTTACCTTATATCCCCTCCTTAACCTTACCTTATCTCCCCTCCTTATCCTTACCTTATCTCCCCTTCTTAACCTTACATTATCTCCCCTTCTTAACCTTACCTTATATCCCCTCCTTATCCTTACCTTATCTCCCCTTCTTAACCTTACATTATCTCCCCTTCTTAACCTTACCTTATATCCCCTCCTTATCCTTACCTTATCTCCCCTTCTTAACCTTACCTTATCTCCCCTTCTTAACCTTACCTTATATCCCCTCCTTAACCTAACATTATCTCCCCTTTTTAACCTTACCTTATATCCCCTTCTTAACCTTACCTTATCTCCCCTCCTTAACCTTACATTATCTCCCCTTCTTAACCTTACCTTATATCCCCTCCTTATCCTTACATTATCTTCCCTTCTTAACCTTACCTTATATCCCCTTCTTAACCTTATCCTATATCCCCTCCTTATCCTTACATTATCTCCCCTTCTTAACCTTACATTATCTCCCCTTCTTAACCTTACCTTATATCCCCTCCTTAACCTAACATTATCTCCCCTTCTTAACCTTACCTTATATCCCCTTCTCTACCTTACCTTAGCTCCCCTCCTTAACCTTACATTATCTTCCCTTCTTAACCTTACATTATCTCCCCTCCTTAACCTTGCATTATCTCTCCTTCTTAACCTTACCTTATATCCCCTTCTTAACCTTACATTATCTCCCCTTCATAACCTTACCTTATATCCCCTTCTTAACCTTACATTATCTCCCCTTCTTAACCTTACCTTATATCCCCTCATTATCCTTACATTATCTCCCCTTCTTAACCTTACATTATCTCCCCTTCTTAACCTTACCTTATCTCCCCTTCTTAACCTTACATTATCTCCCCTTCTTAACCTTACATTATCTCCCCTTCTTAACCTTACATTATCTCCCCTCCTTAACCTTACATTATCTCCCCTTCTTAACCTTACCTTATCTCCCCTTCTCTACCTTACCTTAGCTCCCCTCCTTAACCTTACCTGAAAGGAGAGTTTTTTTTTTTTGGGGGGGGGTCTATTTATTTATATATTCATATATTCTATAGTTTCCTCTCAACACTCCCTAGACACCCCATCAAGATAAGTACATTTGTTGATAGAAAAATTGTAGATATAATACAGTTAGCACAAGCAAGGGAAGAAATGCCCTCACTGCCTATTTTAAATGTGTGATACCGGTAAGTAAATAATGGCCTGTGATTGGCTAATCCGCGTGAACGGGACAGTCAGTCTTCTCTCTCGCTTCCTTAATTATTTTGCTTGTATTTAATTTATGATATATATATTATTATTGTGTTTTATGTGATATTTAATAGCTCTTTAGATTCGGATAAGACTATACTTTATTAAGTAATCATTAACATTACTTAAACGTATATAGTTTAATGAATAAATAAGGAATAATATAGATAATAATAAATATATTATCAACTCGGCCACTCATTTTGGCCAGTGATCAAGGGTACTGATAAGATAGCCAATCATGAGCCTCTATACAAACACCAGTTAGGAGCCAGATGCACGGGTCAACTGAATGGAGTATAATGGGGAGAAGGAGGAAAACAAACCAGGGAAGGGACTTCAGGAGAGAAAAGGTAAAAGAAAGATAAATATACTTATATAAAGAACGCAAAGAGAAACAAGAGAATAATCAGAACAAAGCATATGAATGAAAGGGGAAGGAGAAGGATAGGTAAATAGAACGAAAGTAAAATAAAGAGAAATAACATAAAAATGGAATTAACATGTAAGAGAAGATAAAGGTAGTAAAGAGGTGGAGAAGAAAGGAAAAGGGAGTGAACATGAGGAGAGAAAAAGGTCAAAGAGAGTTAAATAAAAGGATATAAAGAGCTGAACCGGCGAGGCGAGGAAAAGAAATCTGAGCTAGCGACGGTGCAAAGGTCAGTCATGTCGAATCGAGAAAGATTCCGGGACAACCTCGATAGCAGAACAAAACTAAAAAGGAATAAAATATGGAAGACAATAAAATAAATAAAAAACAAGAAGAATAAGAAGAAGAAGAAGAAGAAGAAGAAAAGCAGAAGTAAGGAAAACGGGTTATATACGTAAGGAAAGGAAATGGATGCAACGGAAAGGGATGAAAGGGGTCTTAAGAGGGGGATGATTATTTGTTTTATTTGTGTTTTTTATTTTGTGGTTTACCTTCGTTCTCCCTCGTGTTTAGCCCCATTAGTTTTTACATTATAAGACATTTGGCCCATTAGTTTGGCGATTTTAATGCCTTTCGCCCCATATCGTTGTCAATTTTAAGACCTTTCGTGCTATTTAGGTGTCGATAGCGAGCGATAGCGAGCCTGTCATTCTAAGAGGAACCGGCCTTCGGCCGGGACTTTTTTCTTCCAATAAATGTAAACATTTATTTTGGAGGGGGTGCTTTTTTAAGCTTGATTGAGGTCTAGCGAGGAAACGAAAAAATATATGAATACATATAATTAATGAAAAAAATAGCCACCAACCCTTTATATAACCCCTTCAGCACGATGACGTAATTTTCATCTTAGTCTGATTACCACATTAGACGATTTGCTTCAACTTATATTATACATTTAGGACTCAAAGGGGTACATACAATCCCAATAAACCCTCTGAATAACATAGGCCCTTTTTAAACTGTATGAAATAATTTAACTTTAGTCAGAATGAAGGGATTAACAAGCGAGGAGGTGAAAGAGGACCAGATTGTGAAAAGTAAACACAAAACAAGTATAAATATGAACAAAATACTCAATATAATAAATATGACTAAATAGCGAGCAAGGATCGAGTCAGAAAGATTAATTACCAAATAAATAAATGATAACAGATTATAACCAGTTTGTAAAAGGTACACCATAACCATTAGAAAAGTATTTTACGAATTAATGATAGTACGAGAAGCAGATTACAAGGATTAGCTGCAGGAAACAACAAGGTGTGTTGTGGGTAATACGATAGAAGAGAGGAAGGCATTAGAAGGGTGGGAAGGGGATTATTAATGTACTGAATTACGTGTACAGTATCAGTGTAGAGGGAGAGAGTAGTAGTAAATGAGAGTTAGTTTGGGTGGACAATCATATAATCTGAGAGAGAGAGAGAGAGGTTACATGGACGATTTATAAGACGAACACAGATAAGACATCCTAAATATAAACACCACTTTAAATTACGTTGTTGTTGTTCTTGTTCCCCAAGCTGCCTGGCCGAACAGCCCCAAGGCCCCGAGCAAGGCCAAGGCCATAACCGAGCACCCCCACAGAACCCTCCCTGCCGACCACAATAAAGCCTGGGTGACCGAAGCCACTCCATGGCGGGGAGTTGAGGAGGGTGCGGAAACGCCCGGGAAACCAAAGCCCCACCCAGGGCCCTGTGCCCCTCAGCGATCATGAAGAGAAAGTTGAGGTGCAAAGGAAAAATGTGAAGCTTTGGCTTCCAATCTTGGTAGATTGGGAGGTCAATCCACGGAAGAGACGCCGTCACTTGAGATCTAGAAGATATATAAGTAAAAGGAACAGTCAGAGTAAGCTATGGGTAATGGCAGAGATCGCTCAGTTCTTACTCTGATAGACCAGCCCATCACCACTTTAAATTACGTGAACAGGATCAGTGCAGAGAGAGAGAGAGAGA
Source organism: Paralithodes platypus (assembly GCA_032716605.1). NCBI lineage: Eukaryota > Metazoa > Arthropoda > Malacostraca > Decapoda > Lithodidae > Paralithodes > Paralithodes platypus. The sequence goes on from CM064579.1 coordinate 9,239,355, forward strand.
GAGAGAAGTAGTAAATTATATATACCTACTGAATTATTATGTGGCAGACAGACCAAGATCCCACTTCGAGATAAAGCTGTGCATATTATATATATTTACATATATATACTGTATATACAGTATATATACGTTTTATATATATTTACATATATATACTGTATATACAGTATATATACGTTTTATATATATTTACATATATATATACTGTATATACAGTATATATACGTTTGTTCTGCTTTTTGTTTTTCGGAATAAAAATACCCTAGACGAAGGCCGGGGAATAAACCCTCCGATACAAGTAGTCACACACACACACATACGCACAAGCGCCCTCCGCTTCTACATACCCTTAGCCCCATATTACGTTCTTGCTGAAACACACACACACACCCATACATACACACACACACACACACACGCAGGTGCCCTCCCCTTCTACATTCTTGCTGTATCGCCACACGCACACACATGCATATACACACACATACATCCGACCTTCACGAGAGACGGGCGTATTTTTTTAGGCGCTCCCTGAGCCGCCAAGGGTCAAATGTCGACCCTTTTTATTTCTCTCTAAGCTAAGCTAGAACCAGTTATAAGTACCACCAAAGCAACTTAGAATCAAGCGCTCCTGAAGTAGGAAATCAACACATTCTTAAGAAGAACTATCAATAATAGTGAAAAAGTGGCAGTGAGATTGGTAAAAAGTGGTGAACCCAGGGTGTGAGACTGTTTTTTCTCAGTAAACAACATGACAGTGATGCATAGCCTTACCGCCTTCTTTCGGCTGAAAAAGGGGAATGGGTAACCAGACAGCAGTGTGATCACAAAACTAAAAGCTCTAAACATTTTTCATGCCAGAGGACCCAAGATAAACCTATCCCAGGAAAAACAAATCGAAAGAATAGTCAGTGTTAAAAGAAGAAAGCCAAAACCGAAAATGATCAAGCCATGCCTATTCACAGAAGTACCAAGACAATGGTAAGACCTGCCGACACTCCTGCTCTCAAACGTCACCTCACTCAACAACAAGCTGGAGGAACTCATCATCACAACACGGTCAGTAAATAGCAAAATTATAGCCATCACTGAGGCCTGGCAAATTACCCCGAGATTTGCACCATAGAGGGTTACCACCTGTTCTCCCACCTACGAACTAACAAATGTGGAGGAGGGGTTGCCCTGTTTTGCCACGAGGACCTATGACCCACACAACTAAAGGTTGTTGTTCCTGACACAGTCGAAGCACTTTGGGCTCGTGTTACACCAAAACACAGCCCTAGACAGGCAGCCTCCATAATTTACTGTGTAGTGTACCACCCCCCACGGTCACCCTCCAAGGATCTCCTATTACAGCACCTCACTGACACCTCGGACACCCTCAGGGTTACATACCCCAGTGCTAAAATTGTAATTTGTGGCGACTTTAATGAAATTGATACCACTCATAAATTATTCAAGAACACCTCCACCTCACACAGGTGGTTAATTTTGCAACACATGGCAACAATACTCTCGACCTCATTTTCACGGACATGAGTGACATGTACCAGACCCCAACAGCCCTAGCACCGTTTGGCAAAAGTCCCCATAAATCAGTCCTGTGGTCACCAGTCTCCACCAGCCCTTCACACCAAGATTTATTGCCCTCTAACTGTTTCGGGTGTTAGAAATGTTGGGCAATGGATCACAAGCCATCCCTGGCAGGTTATAGGACCAGACGACGTGGACACCAAGTGGGAAAACTTCAGCAACATCATCAATCAAGCATATGAACAATCTTTCCCAACTAAAACTTTGAAACTTCATCCAAATGATGCACCTTGGATCGCATCGAAAGACTCATCCAACAAAGAAACCTGGCCTTAGAACATCTAGATAGGAACCTCTACAGAAAACTTTGCAACAAAGTCATCCGTGAAATACGTAAAGCAAAGAAAACCTACTACCGCAACAAATTGCAATATCTGAAGCACGCCAGTATTGGTAAATGGTACGACGGTATTAAAAAGCTCACCGGAATGACAAAGCAGAAACCTCTATCACTCTCCTGTGGGTATCACCTAACCAATGAAAATGCCACATACGAAATCAATAAACATTTCGCAGCTATCTGTCAACGTCTACCAGCACTTCAAACAGAGCAACTCCCTGCCTACCTTCCCTCCCCTACCCCCCCTGAAACCGTGGAAGAGTATCAAGTTTCAAACCGCTTACAAGATCTTAAAGCCAAGCGGTCAGTCACACCACAGTATATACCAGCAAGAATTTACAAGGAATTTGCATGTGAAATTGCCAAGCCTCTAACCTCCATCATAAACGCATCGCTCGCGCAAAGTAAGTGCCCAGCTGAGTGGAAAATATCCTATGTCACTCCACCACCAAAAACCACAAACAAAGAATCCCGTGACAATTTGCGCCCAATTGCCATAACCCCTATCCCCAGTCTAATTTGTGAAAGTTTCGTATTTGACTGGGCCTACGATGACATAGCAACATCCATTGACCCACAACAATTCGGTAATTGTAAAATCCTCCTCCACAACTCATTGCCTGGTCAGTTTGCTAGACTTCATTTACCGCAACCTGGAAAAAAGAAAAACCTCAGTCGCCTTAACCTTCCTAGATTTCAGTAAGGTTTTTGATCTAGTCAACCACAACATTGTCATACAAAAGGCAACGCAGCTTGGATTACGACCCTCCCTCGTTTCATGGTTGGCGAACTTCCTCAGTGACCGCAAACAATCTGTGTCGGTTAAAAGCCACTGTATCCTCCCCACTCCCTCTGACCTGTGGGGTCCCACAGGATACCAAAATGGGCCCATTTGTCTATCTCATGTTGATTAACGATGCAATGCGAGACACAGATGCACGCTGGAAGTATGTGGATGACTCAACAATCGCAGTGAGCATAGACAACACCTCACCTGACTTCAGTATACTTCAGGATCTTGTCAACCAACTTCAGGCCTGGACTTCAGCAAATTACGTCACCATAAATAGTGCCAAAACAGTAGTGATGCACATCAGCGTAGGATCAGATATCATCGACCCCCCTCTCATCACCCTCGGATCCAGCGCCGTACAGGTAGTGAACAACTTCAAACTATTAGGTGTCATCATAGACGACAATCTAAACTGGAAACCCCACGTCGGTACTGTAGTCAAAATCTATGGCTATAAACTCTACCTCCTTCGCCGTCTTAAGTCGCTAGGCGCTCCCTCACCCGACCTCTCATACGTGTACAAGTTGTTAATTTTGCCCAAGCTCACGTATGCCTGCCCAGCATGGACCTCATCACTAACAGCAACACAGAAAGAACAGCTCGAAAAAGTGCAGAAAAGAACTTGCAGGATAATTCTAGGACCCTCGTACACACACTACCCCGAAACGCTGCTGTTCCTGGGGTTAGAAACACTATCGAGCCGATACCGGAACCTCACTCTGAAATTCGATCAAAAGCTAGTCGCCAACTCACGTCACCGAAACATGCTCCCACCCCCAGCGCCCCCTCCCAGGAGAGCTACCAGGCATCACAATACCGTCACCCCTATACGTGCAAAGACATCAAGATATCAAGCAAGCGCCATCCCCTATATCGTGAACCTAATCAACCAACAGTAGGACTAGCCGAAAAACAATCATCATTGCGCGACCTACCATATATCGCGTTAAGTGTCAAACCAACAACAAATGGGAAGGCAGTGTCACACAAGCTCTTTTTCGGTCAACTTTTAATGGCAAGCTACCCTTGGTTAAGTCTCCGCGCCTAACGCAAATTAGCCCTAAAAAAAAACATTTCAGGTTAGATATATAAAAATGATTAAAAATTAAAATAAATAAATAAATAAATAAATAAATAAATAAAGCAATAATAAACAATTAATATATCACATAATAAATAATTTAATAAACATACTTGCTCCCAAAAAGAATGCCGGGATACGCGCTCGTGTAAACACCAACTTTCTTAAATACTGTGAACGGAAATGGGGAAAAAAAAAAAAACAAAAAAAACACGAAATAAAATAAAATACAATAAAGAAAGGAAAGAAAACAAGTCAATCACACCACACACACACACAACCAACAACACACACACACACATTACCAACCACACACACACACACACACCACACCCCCACCCACACACCACACACTACACCACCCCGCCCCCCCAACACACACACACACACACACACACACACACACATACACGCAAGAAAGAAAAGGTTGTGGGTTTTTTGTGGTTTTATCTGCGGCTTATCACTGTGTAAACAAAAGGACAGTGACACAGTTCTCCCATTCCTGCCTCTGGCTATAATTCTTAATAATCCGTTTATTTTTATTATCAGCAGTTACATAGCAACTAGGCGAACAGTAACTTGTCAGTAAATCAACTAAATATCTTTCAACTAACCCTTATACCCTTTTATAATTGCGTAGTATTATATCTTTCAGCATACCTTGTACTTAATGTTTACTGCTCAAACAGCCCCTATGCAATCTATTATCTCAATCTGGAAAATTATCTGCAAACCTAGTACATAATTATTATTGACCTCGTCAAACAGCTCTTATACAACTGTGCTTTGGTCCTTATTATAAGATAATATATAAATTAGAGTTAAGCTAAAAACTGTTCCTCTGTACATTTTCAGCCGCTGCGATTATCAATACACCGTTTATTATTATTATTATTATTATTATTATTATTATTATTATTATACACACACACATGATTATGGTAGTCCATCGTAGTCCGAAGATGACGTTCCCTTCCTGCATTCATCTGTTGATAGTTCTCCGATGACTGTAGAGTCCTATCCGTGATGCACATCTCCTGCCACAGTCTGGGCACTGGAAGTCTGGGTTAGGAGGTGGTGGTGTTCCCGGCGTACATAATTATCTCCGGGCCCTCTTCTCCTGCTGGTGGTGTTCCCGGCGTACATATCTCCGGGCCCTCTTCTCCTGCTGGTGGTGTTCCCGGCGTACATATCTCCGGGCCCTCTTCTCCTGCTGGTGGTGTTCCCGGCGTACATATCTCCGGGCCCTCTTCTCCTGCTGGTGGTGTTCCGGCGTACATATCTCCGGGCCCTCTTCTCCTGCTGGTGGTGTTCCCGGCGTACATGTCTCCGGGCCCTCTTCTCCTGCTGGTGGTGTTCCCGGCGTACATGTCTCCGGGCCCTCTTCTCCTGCTGGTGGTGTTCCCGGCGTGCATGTCTCCGGGCCCTCTTCTCCTGCTGGTGGTGTTCCCGGCGTGCATGTCTCCGGGCCCTCTTCTCCTGCTGGTGGTGTTCCCGGCGTGCATATCTCCGGGGCCTCTTCTCCTGCTGGTGGTGTTCCCGGCGTACATATCTCCGGGCCCTCTTCTCCTGCTGGTGGTGTTCCCGGCGTACATATCTCCCGGCCCTCTCCTGCTGGTGGTGTTCCCGGCGTACATATCTCCGGGCCCTCTTCTCCTGCTGGTGGTGTTCCGGCGTACATATCTCCGGGCCCTCTTCTCCTGCTGGTGGTGTTCCCGGCGTACATATCTCCGGGCCCTCTTCTCCTGCTGGTGGTGTTCCCGGCGTACATATCTCCGGGCCCTCTTCTCCTGCTGGTGGTGTTCCCGGCGTACATATCTCCGGGCCCTCTTCTCCTGCTGGTGGTGTTCCCGGCGTACATATCTCCGGGCCCTCTTCTCCTGCTGGTGGTGTTCCCGGCGTACATATCTCCGGGCCCTCTTCTCCTGCTGGTGGTGTTCCCGGCGTACATATCTCCGGGCCTCTTCTCCTGCTGGTGGTGTTCCCGGCGTACATATCTCCGGGCCCTCTTCTCCTGCTGGTGGTGTTCCCGGCGTACATATCTCCGGGCCCTCTTCTCCTGCTGGTGGTGTTCCCGGCGTACATATCTCCGGGCCCTCTTCTCCTGCTGGTGGTGTTCCCGGCGTACATATCTCCGGGCCCTCTTCTCCTGCTGGTGGTGTTCCCGGCGTACATATCTCCGGGCCCTCTTCTCCTGCTGGTGGTGTTCCCGGCGTACATATCTCCGGGCCCTCTTCTCCTGCTGGTGGTGTTCCCGGCGTACATATCTCCGGGCCCTCTTCTCCTGCTGGTGGTGTTCCCGGCGTACATATCTCCGGGCCCTCTTCTCCTGGTGGTGTTCCCGGCGTACATATCTCCGGGCCCTCTTCTCCTGCTGGTGGTGTTCCCGGCGTACATATCTCCGGGCCCTCTTCTCCTGCTGGTGGTGTTCCCGGCGTACATATCTCCGGGCCCCTCTTCTCCTGCTGGTGGTGTTCCCGGCGTACATATCTCCGGGCCCTCTTCTCCTGCTGGTGGTGTTCCCGGCGTACATATCTCCGGGCCCTCTTCTCCTGCTGGTGGTGTTCCCGGCGTACATATCTCCGGGCCCTCTTCTCCTGCTGGTGGTGTTCCCGGCGTACATATCTCCGGGCCCTCTTCTCCTGCTGGTGGTGTTCCCGGCGTACATATCTCCGGACCCTCTTCTCCTGCTGGTGGTGTTCCCGGCGTACATATCTCCGGGCCCTCTTCTCCTGCTGGTGGTGTTCCCGGCGTACATATCTCCGGGCCCTCTTCTCCTGCTGGTGGTGTTCCCGGCGTACATATCTCCGGGCCCTCTTCTCCTGCTGGTGGTGTTCCCGGCGTACATGTCTCCGGGCCCTCTTCTCCTGCTGGTGGTGTTCCCGGCGTACATGTCTCCGGGCCCTCTTCTCCTGCTGGTGGTGTTCCCGGCGTACATATCTCCGGGCCCTTATCTCCTGCTGGTGGTGTTTCCGGCGTACATATCTCCGGGCCCTCTTCTCCTGCTGGTGGTGTTTCCTCTGACGTTCCAGTTCCTTCGTTCCTTGCTGGCAGTGTGAGCGCCATAGTGGTATGTCTGATGCTATGTTTTCAAGTGCAGTTGGTTGTATATTGCACCTTTTTAATATTTTCTGTATACTGTGTTTGTATACATACACATACACATACATACATACATACACACATACACACACTCACACACACACATATATACAGACACTCTCCCCTTCTACATACCCTTAGCCGGATGTTACATTCTTACACGGTATAGTCAGTGATATACTGTATATGGCCTGGCTGAATACCACCTCCCCTATATAAATATAACATTCCTTCTCAGCTATTATTAAGGGGAGGTATGTCGTTGTTCTGGACCCCCCTTGCCCTCATGTTTAGCCACATTAGTTTTGAAATGTTAAGATTTTCGTCCCATTAGTGTGTCGATTTTATGAGCTTTCGTCCCTATCTATCTATCTATTGCCTGACGCCGTGATCCCCGAAGGCATGGCCACGAACGAACCACCCCCATGCACCTCTGTACCCAGTCAGTCGACGCCCCTCCTTCCAACCAGCACCACCTTCATTCATATACTTCCTCACTCCATCCTTCCACCTCTCCTTCGGTGTACCTCTCCCTCTCTGTCCTTCCACCTCGCTCTCGTACACCCTCTTAGTCAATCTCTCACTTTCCATACGTCCCATATGGCCGAACCATCTCAAGTTGTTCCTTTTCACACTTTCCAGCACATCTACCTCCACACCACACCTCCTTCTTACTTTTTTTTTTTTTTTTTTTTTTTCTATGTGATTGAGGGAGGCAAAAAGGCATAACTGCCTATAGCGAGTGCCTCCCCCATAGTTGAAAGAGTGACAGGGCCAAAATCAAGGGACGTTCGAGCCAAAATGCCTGGACACACGGAGTTTGAAGCAATTTAAGTCATAGGAAGAGGGAAAGACTGATTCTGGGAGAGAGTTCCAGAGCTCAGCTGTTGAGTAGAAGAAAGTTTGAGAGTAACGTTTCACTCTTGGGTTGGAGAGTTGCACAGAGTAGGGGTGGGATTGAGTTGCAAGACGGGTACCACGTGCCCTACGTAAAGGAGGGGGTATGCACTGGGATAGCTCTGAGGAACACTGATTATTATAGTAGCGATAGAATAGCGAGAGAGATGCAACATTGCGGCGGAGAGAGAGAGAGAGATTGCAGAGAGTTGGTGAGTGGACGGGAGTTAATGATACGAAAGGCCTTCCTTTCAACTTTGTCTAGGAGAGCGGTGTGAGAGGAACCTCCCCACACATGTGAACAATACTCAATACAAGGGCGCACTATGCCCCTGTACAGAGCAAGAAGCTGTGCAGGGGAAAAGAACCCCCTAAGGCGGTTGAGCACACCCAGCTTCTGGGAGGCTGCCTTAGCAAGACTGGTAATATGGTCCTTCCAAATGAGAGCAGAAGAAAAAGAGACACCAAGAATATTGAGAGAAGATGAAGGGTTGATTTTTGTATTGTTGAAGAATAAGGGATAGTCCGCTGGGAGATCCTGACGGGTAGATAGATGGAGAAATTGGGTTTTGGAAGCATTAAAGTTAACAAGGTTTTCTCTGCCCCAATTGGAAATAGTATTTAGATCAGAATTTAAGAGTTCTATGGCTTCATTACGTTTGTCGTTGAGGGATTGCTGGCTGGGGCGTTCTGAAAAACTAATGGAGTAGTGTAAGGTTGAGTCGTCTGCGTATGAATGGATGGGAATTAAGGTACAGTTAAGGAGATCATTTATAAAAATTAGAAAGAGAATAGGAGATAGGACAGAGCCCTGAGGAACACCGGAGTTTATAGGGTGAGGAAGTGAACAATGGCCGTCCACAACCGCGGCTATGGAACGGCCGGAAAGGAAATTAGAGACAAAGGCACAGATGGAGGGATAGAAACTGAAGGAGGGTAGTTTAGAAAATAAAGATTTATGCCAGACTCTATCGAAGGCTTTCGATATGTCTAGTGCAATAGAAAAGTCTCACCGAAGTCCCGGAAGGAGGATGACCAAGAGTTAGTAAGATATGAAAGAAGATCACCAGTAGAGCGACCCTTAAGGAAGCCATACTGGCGATCTGAGAGCAGATTATGAGAAGAGAAATGCTTAAGAAATTTGGAAGCAAGAATAGTTTCAAAAACTTTAGAAAGACAAGAGATAAGAGCAATTGGACGATAGTTGGAGGGTTGAGAGCGGTCACCCTTCTTTGGGACAGGTTGAATGTGAGCAAACTTCCAGCATGAAGGGAAGACGTTAGAGGATAGACAGAGACGAAAGAGTTTGCCTAGGCAGGGAGTCAGCACGGAAGCACAGTTTTTGAGAACAACAGGAGGAACACCGTCCGGACCGTACGCCTTATTAGTGTTAAGCCCAGAGAGGGTAGAAAGTACATCTTTAGAAGAGATTAGGATATTAGGCATAAGTAAGAGAGAGGAGGGCGGAGAGGGAGGAATAGCACCGGAATCATCCAAGGTGGAGTTTCTAGCAAAAGTTTGAGCGAAGAGTTTAGCTTTGTCAGAGGAAGAAGTGATGGTTGTGCCATCAGAGTGGGAAAGGGGAGGGAAAGACGAGGAAGAGAAATTGTTGGAGAGGTTTTTGGCTAGATGCCAGAAAGCTTGGGAAGAGCTAGAGTTGGATAGTTCAGTGCATTTATTATTGATGAAAGAGTGTTTGGCAAGTCGAAGAACAGATTTGGCTTGATTCCGGGCAGAAACATATGAAGAATGAGAGTCTTGAGTTTTAAGGCGTCGGTACCGTTTGAATGCTTCCTCCTTATTGCGGACAGCAGTAGAACAGGCGTGAGTAAACCAAGATTTTTTAGCATTAGTCTGAGAGAAAGAGAATGGAATGTATGCTTCCATGCCCATAGGATTACCTCGGTAATGCGTTCAGCACTCTCCGAGGGTCCTCGGCCATGGAAGCAGAAATCATTCCATGGGAAATCAAAGAAGTACTGCCGAAGAGCCTTCCAGTCGGCAGCGCCAAAGTGCCACAAGCGCCGCCGGCTAGGAGGATCGGGTGGCTGTACTGGAGAGATAGGACAGGTGACAGAGATAAGTTTATGGTCGGAGGAGCCCAGAGGAGAGAAAAGATCGAGAGTATAAGAAGAAGGGTTAGAAGTTAGAAACAAGTCAAGAATGTTGGGCCGATCTCCGATGCGATCCGGGATACGGGTGGGTTGCTGAACTAACTGCTCTAGGTCATTTAGGATAGAAAAGACATAGGCTTGTTCACCAGGTGGATCAGTAGTGTGAGAGGAGAGCCAATGACGGTGGTGAACGTTGAAATCTCCTAAGATGGAGATTTCTGAGAAAGGAGAAATGGATAGAATGTGTTCCACTGTAGAGTTTAGATAGTCAAAGAATTTCGGAAAGTTGGTAGAGTTAGGGGAAAGATAGACAGCACAGAAATATTTAGTAAGAGAATGACAGGAAAGTTTGAGCCATAAAGTTGAGAATTCAGAGGAGTCGAAATCGGGAACACGAGAGCAAGTGAGTTTGTTGTGCACATATGCACAACATCCGCCTTTGGCTTTGAAACTAGGATAGAGAAAGTAGGAGGATACAGAGAAGGGGTTGCTGGAAGTTGCTACAGACACCTGAGTTTCGGTGAGGAAGAGAAGATCAGGTTTGTAGGAGGAGAGATGGTGCTCAACAGAGTGAAAGTTAGAGGAAAGTCCGCGAATGTTGCAGAAATTAATAGAAAGAGTAACAGGCCGAGGTCCAGGTAATTGTGTGGGGTCGTCAGGGGATGGTCGGTCGGATGAGGGAGCATTTATGGTCCCCCCCCCTGGGGACTCCGAGGCTGGGCTACAATACATAATTTTTTTTTTTTAAATTTTGGTGTGGAGGAATGAAGTGTGGTGTGCATGTTTAGTGTAGTGAAGTGGATAGGAGGAGGAGGTGTTTGTGAGAGCTAGCTGGATTGCTCTCAGTGTAAATGAGGCACAAAGAAAATCAGTGCCTCATTCGTCTGTCTATCCTTCCATGTAACTCTGCACGCTTTCGTCCCATTTATGTAAATTTTAAGACCTTTCGTGCCATTTAAAGTGTTATTTTTTTCCTGGAGGGGGATAGCTAGCCTGTAATTTAAGAGGAACATGCCTTCGGCGAGGACATATTTCTATCAACAAAAGAAAAAATGTATCTTGAAGGAGGGTCTGAAGTGGGGGGGGGGGGAGCTTGATGAAGGTCAAAGGAGGAAACTACACAATATAATAAAAAAACATATGTATATAAATGAGCAAATAAATACGACCTTCCCCCCTTAATGACCCCACCCCTATACAGTATATCGCATTCCTCCTCAGGTCGTCTTCAGGGAAGATCTACACTTTAGATATTTTTTTCTGGACCTCTGTTTCCCTCATGTTAACCCCATTGCTTTTGAGTTTTTAAGTCGTTCGCCTCATTAGTTTGCGATTTTAAGATATTTCGCCCCATTGTTTTCCATCTTAAGACCTTTCGTGCCATTTAGGCGTATTATTTTCCTGGCGAGCGATAGCGTGTCTGCTTTCGGCCGGGACGTTTTTCTACCGAAAAAATTACAGATTTATCTTGAAAGAGAGTCTAGGGTGAGTAATTATAAGTTTGATAGAAGTCTAGGGGACAAACTAAAAACCTCCCTTTAACCCTTAGAAGATACAATGACGTATTTCTTTTCTGTTTTTGGCTATTATTTAACAATTGTCTTCAGATTAGGAAGGGTATATGGAAGGCAGAGGGTTGTTGTTGTTGTTGTTGTTGTTGTTCCCTAAGCTGCCTGGCCGAACAGCCCCGAGTCCCTGAGAAAGGCCACGGCCACGATCGGGCTTTCCCACAGAGCTCTCATTGAGTGTAGATTGTGTTGTTGGCGTAAGTGGTTGTGTGAAATGCAGTCTTCTATGATGTGTTTAATGGTATGGGGTGCTGTGTTACATCCCGGGCAGGCGTCGACAACGGAGTCATCCAGTCTCTTCTGATAGCTCAGGAGAGGTGGATGGTGTCCGCATCTCAGCCTGGCCAGGTGGACTCTGTCCTCGCGAGGAAGGGAAGATTCGGAAGGATGGATTTCGGGAGGTCGTGCATGCAGCTGCGTGTTGTCTGTGAGTGAGTGGATGGATCGGTGAGAGATATGAGTATGGATGTGCTTCTGGAAGTTGGTTCGGGGTGGGAAGGGAGGGAGAGAGGACAATAATTGTGTGTGATACCGTGTGGTGGGTGTTGTTTTGATATTTCTTGGTGTCTGTGGGTGTGTTGCCATGTAGTTTAGTGGGTGGTCTTGGTTCGTGGAGGCTGCTGCCAGGAATTGAGTGCCTCTCATGTCCAGATGGTCTTTGACTTTGAGGATTTTGGTTTCTTGATGTAGGTGATCTGTGGGTGAAGTAGCTGTGCAGCCTGTAATGATCTTCAGGGCTTTGTTTTGAATAGTCTGTAAGGTCTTATGATGTGTTTCAGCTAGGTTAGAAGCCCTGGCAGAGGGTTAATTGAGATAGTCCTACCCTTATAATTCCCACAGATCCTTCCTCAGCTGCACAGAATCGTCTAGTGATAACCAGAATAAACAGTCAACATACGTCATAATTTTCAGAGGCCATAAGATAGAGTCTGGCACCAGTCTTTATTTCCAAACTACCCTCATTCGGTTTCTATCCCTCTATCTGTGTCTGTGTCTCTAATATCCTTTCAGACCGCTCCATTGCTGCAGTTGTGGACGGCCATCGTTCACTTCCTCAACCTATCAACTCCGGTGTTCCGGGGTTCTGTCATGTCTCCAATTATCTTTCTAATATTTATCAATGATCTTCTCAACTGTGCCTCTAGTCCTATCCATTTATATGCTGATGACTCTACCTTACACTATTCAACTAGTTTTTCCCATCAACCGGGCATGCAAAAACTCCTAATCAAACGTAGCGAGGCCATAGAATGCCTATCTTCTGATCTTTCATTTATTTCTGATTGGGGCAGAGACAATCTTGTTACTTTTAATGCCTCCAAGACCCAGTTTCTCCCTCTATCTCTCCATCACAATCTTCCACAAGACTAACAGCTATTCTTCAACAACACACAACTCAACCCTTCATCTTCTCTCAACATTCTAGGTATATCTTTTTCATCTGACCTTTATCGGAAAGATCATATTATCTCTCTTGTTAAAGCATCTTCTCAAAAGTTAAGTGTGCTCAACCATCTCCGTATGTTCTTCAGCCCCGCACAGCTTTTTGCTCTGTATCGGGACACAGTGCGCCCCTGTAATGAGTATTGTTCGCATGTGTGGGGAAGCTCCACCCTTACTGCACTTCTCGAACGAGTAGAATCAAAAGCATTACGCCTCATCAACTCGCCTCCTCTTACTAGTTCCCTACAATCTCTTTCTACACGCTGCAATGTAGCATCTCTTTCACTCTTCTATTGCTATTACAATAATCTGTTTTTCAGAGCTCTCTCAGTGTATACTCCCTCCCTTACGGCGAGTGCGAGGCACCCGCCTTTCAACACAGTCCCACCCCTTTTCTGTCAAGCTCTCCATCCAAAAATTGGCACATTTTATCAGTCTTTCTTCTAATCAACAAGTAAACTCTGGAACTCTCTCCCTCAATCAATCTTTCCTTCACCCTATGACTTAGACTGACTTATAGTTCAAGTGTCTAGACATTTGAACTCTAATATCCCTTAAATTTGGCTCTGTCACTCTTTTAACTTTTGGGGAGACACCCGCTACAGGCAACCTGTCATTTGTCTCCTTGATACACATACAAAAAAAAAAAAAAAAAAAAAAAAATATATATATATATATATATATATATACTGGTATATATATATATATACTGTATATATATACCGGTATATATATATATATATATATATATATATATATATATATATATATATATATATATGCATATTTTATATATATATATACAGGGTGTCCCAGGAGGAAAGGGCATAACTTTGGGAAATGATAGAACAAGGTATTCTAAGCATAAAATATTCTATAACAAAAAATCCAAATTTCAACCGTTAAAAAGATATTGAAGATATTATGTAGTGTCCTCCCCCGCATCACTGTCATGGACTCTTCCATGTCAAATAGTTTCCAACTTCTCTAAAGTAAGCTAATAAACCATAATAATTTTGCAACTTACAGAATAATGGTATCTTTAAAATAAAATGGTAAAATAATTGCAGAAAGATGGAGGTGTAGTAGGCACTAGGACAGCTAGGCCAGCCTTATGGGGAAATACTGAAGCAAATACCATTTTCAAAATGCACTATCTCTATACTGGTCAAAATTTGGACTTTTTGTTATAGAACATTTAGAATATTTTGTTCTATCATTTCCCAAAGTTATGCCCTTTCCTCCTGGGACACCCTGTATATATATATACTGTATATATATACTGTAAAAGGAAGGGAGTGTAAGAAATTGTTCTGAAAAGAGTTGAAGAAAGTTAGGGAGGGTAGCAAGGGAAATATTTAGGGTGTAAAATATAAGAATGGGCGGGTGCTTGCCGAAAAGCAAGAGAGAGTCGAAAGATGGAGGGAGTACTTCAACGATTGCTAAATGTAAGGAATGAAGTGCCAGCAAACATAGTTGGATGGGGTATGGAAGGGAGAAGAAAAGAACTAGTGGAGAAGGAGGTGGGGTCCTCATCAGAAGGTCAGAAGTGTGTGAAGAGTGAAAATAGGGAAAACATGAAGAATAGATGGAGCGTGTGGGGAAATGCTGAGGTAGTGAGGTAGATAGTAATCAAATGGGTATGGAAAATGTATAAACTAGCATGGGAGAAGGGGAGCGAGGTGGAGGGACAGAGGGGGAGAGGTAGACCGAATATGAGGTGGAAGGATGGAGTGAGGAAGTACATGAACGAAGGCGGTGCTGGTTGGGGGGAGGGGCGTCGACTGACTGGGGACAGAGGTGCATGGGGGCGGTTCGTTCGTGGCCAACCCCTTCGGGGATCACGGCGTCAGGCAATAGATAGATAGATAGGGAGAAGGGGAGTGCACCTTATGACTGGAAGACAGGCATAATACTACCCCTGTATAAGGGTAAAAGGGAAAAAGGAGTGTGTGGTAACCACCGAGGAATATGTCTTCTAAGTGTAGTAGGAAAGGTGTACAGTAGGGTAGTGAATGAGAGAGTTAGAGCGAGAAAGGAGAAATGGATAGGTGATGAGCAAGGCGGGCTTAGGAAAGGAAGAGGATGTGTAGATTAGATTTTAACCCTGAAATGTATTGTGGAGAAATATCTGGAGAAGCGACAACAGTTGTATGCTGCCTTTATGGACTTGGAGAAGGCCTATGAGAGAGTTGATAGAGAAGATATATGTGGACAGTATTGACAATATACGGAGTAGATGGCAAGTTCCTGAGAGCAGTGAAGAGCATGTATGAGAGTGCAAAGGCGTCAGTACATGTTGAGAATGAGCAGAGCGAGTTCTTTGATCTGAATGTTGGGTTAAAGCAGGGGTGTGTGATGTCCCCATGGTTGTTCAATATATATATATATATATATATATATATATATATATATATATATATATATATATATATATATATATATATGGATGGAGTCATGAAAGAAATACAAGGAAGAGCAGTGGATGTTGGTGTACCGCTGATAAGGAAGGGAAGCGAGTGGAAGTTGCCTGTACTGCTGTTTGCCGATGTTACAGTTCTGATGAGTGATAGTGAATGGGAGTTGCAGGGGCTGGTAAATATGCTTGGAAAAGTGTGTGAAAAACGGAATCTGAAAGTAAATGCGGGGAAGAGCAAGGTTATGGTCTTTGGAAGGGGTGCAGCCACAAAATCAGAGTGAGAGGTAAGGTTGAATGGTCAGGCTATGGAGAATGTCAGCTCTTTTAATTATTTGGGCAGTGGGCTGAGTAAAGAGGGAACTATGAAGGAAGAAGTGCGGGAGAGGGTGTAACAGGGGAAGAGGGTTGTTGGAACGATGAAAGCAGTAACAAGAAATAGGGTGGTTAGAATGGAAGTAAAGAAGTCCTTGCATGATAGAGTGGTAATCCCGATATTGACTTACGGGAGTGAACCATGGACCTTGGTGAAAAGACTCAAACCAAGAATGAAAGGGGTGGAAATGAGTTACTTGAGAAGTGCGTGCAGAGTTACATGGAGGGATAGACAGGCGAATGAGGAAGTACGAGAGAGGTGTGGTGTGGATGTAGATGTGCTGAAAAGTGTGAAAAGGAACACCTTGAGATGGT
Source organism: Paralithodes platypus (assembly GCA_032716605.1). Lineage (NCBI taxonomy): Eukaryota > Metazoa > Arthropoda > Malacostraca > Decapoda > Lithodidae > Paralithodes > Paralithodes platypus. The sequence goes on from CM064579.1 coordinate 9,255,392, forward strand.
TCGGCCATGTGGGAAGCGAGAGAATGACTAAGAGAGTGAATGAGAGTGAGGTGGAAGGACAGAGAGGGAGAGAGGTAGACCGAGTGAGAGGTGGAAGGATGGAGTATAAGAAGTATATGTGTAAAAGCGGTGCTGGATGGGAAGAGGGGCATCGATTGACTGGGGACAGAGGTGCATGGGGGCGTTTTGTTCGTGGCCTCCCCTTCGGGATAACATCGTCCGGCAATAGATAGATAGATATACATAATTTTAAAGACCAAGCTGTCCACAAACTATTTATTGACATACCGTTCGAACAAAGGCAAACCGTCACTTGGAACTGTTTGTTGGATCCAAGCAACAAGCGAACACTCACTTCTGCAGGCTCATGGGTATTGTTAACACCAATGCTTTATGTGAATCCTGTGAAGCCAACACCAGCACCTGTGTCTGGAATGTTACAATACCAGTGAATACAATACATTACAATACTAGCGAGCAACATGGAGCAACTGGCTTCCAAACGACTGATAGCTATACGGATTTATCAATTTGTGTACGTCCTCCCGCCATAGCCAAGCAACCCCAGGTGTAACAGGTACAACAGAAAGTCCTCCAATTAGTCCTTCTGTGTCCTCCCCTATCTGGTCCCCCTTATCCTTCATGTTTAGCTCCATTAGGTTTCACATTTTAAGAAATTTGGCCCATTAGTTTGGCGATTTTAAGACATTTAGCCCCACTTCTTTGACACTATTTAGACTTTTCGTGTCATTTAGGTGTCGATATTTTCCTGGCAGCCAGCCTTTATTTTTAAATGGAATTGGCCTTCGGCCATGGACATTTTGCTATAAAAAATGTACAGATTTATCTTGAAGGAGGGTCTTGGATGGAAGTTTTTAAGCTTGATGAGGTCTAGGAAGGAAACTAAAGATAAATGCCCCACCTCTGTACACATCTATCAATTTGTGCACGTCCCCGCCCGCCAAAGCCAAGCGACCCCAGGTGTGACAGGTACAACAGAAGGTCCTCCAATTAGTCCTTCTGTCCCTCTCTCTGGTCACACTGGCGTCCGTTGGCCACTCCACACCTTTAAGTTTGCAGTATTCCTATATAACAACTGTACAACCTTTACGCAATTGGGGACACACAAGGGACTGGGGTTCTCGCAGAGAGACTCCAGTCCTGACGGTATTCTTGACTTGCAGTGTGCTGGCTTAATAATCCAATTGGGTTGATAGCCTCTGAAGTCCTATTTTAACTAACTAACTAATGCAATTGGGGAAAACTTTAAGAGGGAAGGTTATATTTGTTGGTCAATTATTTCATATATACAGTAAATATAATATATATATATATATATATATATATGTTTCTAATCTCTCAGTGGGGTTCGAACCGCAAACCGTTAGGACGATAGCCGACGCTTTAATCAACTACACCACGGCAGTGCTAGACTGCCGTGGTGTAATTGATTAAAGCGTCGGCTATCGTCCTGACGGTCGGCAGTTCGAACCCCACTGAGAGATTAGAAACATTTAGTGGCTCACGTATATTTGTTATATATACTCAATATATATATATATACATATATATATATATATATATATATATATATATACATATTTTTTTTTTTTAGTTTGCTCCCTAGACCTCAATAAAAATAAAAATAAAATAAAACATCCATTATATCCATAATCTAGATTAATTTGGACAATTTTTCGCCAGGAAAAAAATCGACACCTAAATAGCACGAACAGTCTTAATATTGGCAAAGAAATGGGGCAAAAAGTTTTAAAATCGCTAAGCTAATGGGCCGAACATCTTAAAATATCAAAACTAATGGGGCTAAACATGAGGAAAAAGAGGGACCAAAAAAACGACTCATCTCCCTTTAAACAATAACAATGAGGACAACCCTCACCTGTTACTCTTCTACTTTGCTCTTTCTGGTATCATCATTCTTAGAGACCCCTCGCCTCCCCAACCAGTCTACCCCCCTCAACTCAACTCAACTCAGTCGTCAAGGGACTGGAATTCTCGAAAAGGGGCTTCAGTCCAGACGCTATTCTTGACTTGGTGTGCTGGCTTAATAATCCAGAAGGGTTGATAGCCTCTGAAGTCCTATTTTAACTAACCCGATTGTCCCCGTTTTCTTCCGTGCTGTACTTGACTCACTTACATCCTCCACTGTTTGTGCCAAGCCCTTCAACTGCAAGACGAAGACACCATCTTCTCACCACTCCACACCTCCTTGTTTCCAGTCAACCCTCACCCTATCTTCACTTTTAATTTCCTCGACCGTCACCCGGTGCAGTGTGTCAAAAGAAAGACTTTTCAGTACAAAACATAAACCGATTTCCATATCGTTTAGTCATTCTTATTCAACATGAACTGCTCAAATTCGTATTAGGTCTTTGATAGTGCTAAAATTGCTAAAACAACCGAATTTTCGGTTAATGTTAGTGTATCTCTTTTAGCATTCAATCCAATCTTCAACACCAAATTAACCAGGTTTGACACCCTATGTCATCGTGTCCTTCTCCATTATTTCTCAAAGATGTATAGATTCTTCAGCTCAGCTTTTCATCAATGCCTTCATATAGATTCGTTTGTTTAATTATTATTATTATTATTATTATTATTATTATTATTATTATTATGTGAGATGTCGAAGTCTCCAACCAAGGTGCATAAACAATAGCAAGATGAATCCACACAAAACACCTGGAGGCACTGGAGAGAGACTGCGGCAACTTAGGGGAAAAAACAAAACAAAACATATACTGTATAATGTATATATACTGTATATATACACAGATAAAATAAATAATAAAATATTATGCAGTGCAGGATATCAAGTATAAATATAATATAATTCAATATCATATAATAAGTTTAAAAATTAGTATTAATGCTGCAAAATAACATTAACTCTAGACTTAAAAATGGAGATATGAGCTGAATTGACCAGCTCATTTGGCAACTTATTCCACAAGTCAACCATGTGAAAACACCGTGAAAACTGTGTAGTAGGAAAAATTACACGGCTCATGGCAAAATCATTAAGATTGCTTGTGAATCTAGTTGCACGAGCCCGGACATAGGGTCCAGGCAGAACCCCATGTAAGGGATGCTGAGGGTTGTCAAAAACTTTCAATACAAGACTAAGGGCACCAACTGTATGTCGATGACACAGATCAAGAGACAAATGAGGTAGAATCAAACTGATAGAATATAGTGACCAGTCAAGCAACTTGAGATGGCAGTCAGCTGCTGACAACCAGACAGGTGAGTAGTACTCGATTTGTGGTAAAATAAAAGTATAAAAAGACTTGATAACTGTGGCATCACAAGCAAACGTTTTATAACACTTGCGAAGCAGACCAATTTTTGGGGGAAATGGAAGAGGAGAAAGAACGAATATGCTTTTCAAAAGTAAGTTTGGGATCCAGAGTAACTCCTAACAAACGCAGAGTATCCACATTCTCAATTTGCTTGCCAGAAACTTGTAGATTAGGATGGGGAGGATCCAAGATACGAGATCTGCTGATGATAATGGAGTGTGTTTTACTAGCATTAAGTTTCATACCCCAAAGTTCAGACCATGATGTAATTTTGGCAAATCCCTATTCAGAGCAGTAGCAATTTCCTGTGATCAATTGGTGATGGAATTGACGCATATAAAGTTGTATCGTCGGTATAGATTAGTTTATTTTCAAGCGGAACACAGGTCAGCAGTAAAACTAATATAAAGCAAAGGCCCAAGGAACGCCCGAAACAGCAGGAACAGAAGGGGAATGACACCCATCAATGACCACAGACTGAGATATTTTCGTCAAAAAATCTTCAAAGATCCTTAAAAAATGGCCACCAATACCGATGAGATGTAACTTATACAGAAGTGCTTTATGGTTGACTAAGTCAAAAGCAGAACTAAAGTCAATAGCCGCGACACGAGACTCATGTCCCTGGTCCAATGAAGATTGCAAGTCATGGGTGAGTGTCAGAAGCGCATCACATGTACCCAGTCCCTTACGAAATCCAAACTGTGAGTTTGGTATCAAATTATGACTATTAACCCTTTAGCGGGCAGGTACCCCATGCGGGGTCCTTAAACGCGTGTTTTTGGCGGGCTATATTTCGCGCCATTGATGACATAGATGGCTTGAGTTTGCTTCAACCTAAAGGGCAACCTTTCGTCATTATCTCCAGCAAATCACAGCCCTCTACCCCATCCCTGCGCGGCGGTGCAGGGCGAGAAGCGAGTCATACTCAGCATACTCATTTTGGCTCGAACGTCCCTTGATTTTGGCCCTGTCACTCTTTCAACTATGGGGGAGGCAATCGCTATAGGCAGTTATGCCTTTTGCCTCCCTCAATCACATAGAAAAAAAAAAAAAAAAAACCTGCCGTATAGGTCATATGTGCGTCAAGTTTGCTCCCTTCCCATGCCCCTCACGCCTAACACAATGGAGGTAAGGATCTTAAAAGTTGATAGGACATAGATATATAGTTGTACTTTATGCTGGTATTAATGAAAGTAGTGTGGTTTCAAAGGAAATATGAACATTTGGGTGGTGAACATAGTCTATATCCTGCGTGGGATGTACGCCGGACCTACGGGGGAACGTATGCCGCCACCTTCCACCCTCCCGGGATCTTTGGCCCGCATCACGAATAACCGCACTCATCCCTGCGGGGATCTTTGGCCCGCAACACAAATAACCGTATGGCCTGATAGTGATGATGGTGATTGTGCATATATGATGGTGATTAGTGATTATGATTATATTATTGATGATTATACTGCTATACAATAAGTTTCCTACAAAATAACCTTGAAACAGAGCAACACCTGACTAATAGGTAATGTTAGAAATTACAAAATGATGGTGAATCTATGGTGAATTTTGTTTTAAACATGCTATAGTGGTAGGCCAGTACCTTATGCATTGGTATGGACTTCACATAATGTTGGTTATAATTTTTTTTGGCCAAATATAGTAATTTTTATGTAAATTTAATATTATTCACCATAAATATAGCGAATAAAGTGATAGTGACATTATATATTTCTTTTTTTCAGAGACCAGTGGGTTCCTTCTACAAGCAAACCAGAAACAGGACGCAGTGGGTGGCACCACAGACCAGCGCCGACAGTGACATGGAGTTCGACCTTGAAGATGATGATGACACCATCGACCCTGACTTCCTGGCCCACATCGGGGACGATGAACTACTATCCAGTAGTCCCAGTACATCTAAGAGGCAAGGTTAGTATCAAAGTGAATGAATTTTATACCAATAAATTATGGGGAAACCCACAAGTGTGGAGTCAGAGGGTGAGTGTGGCTCAGTGCTGTCACAGAGTTTCCCCCCAATGACTGATTGATTGACTGACTGGTCATTATAGTGAATATTGTTGTGTATTTCCCTATTGTGTTGGTCATTTGAACAATTTAAAGGACTTATAGTTATATTGTTGGGTATATATTTGTTTAAAGAACTTACAGTAAATAATGTTGTGTAGTTCATTATTGTGTTGGTCATTTAAAAGTTTAAAGAACTTATAGTAAATATTGTTGGGCATTTAAAGATTGTGTTGGGCATTTAAACAATTTAAAGGACTTATAGTAAATATTGTTGGGCATTTAAAGACTGTGTTGGGCATTTAAACAATGTAAAGGACTTATATTCAATATTGTTGGGCATTTAATAAATTTAAAGAATTTTTAGTAAACAGTGTTGTGCATTTCATTCATGTGTTTGGCATTTATTTTTTTAAAGAAATTATAGTAAACAAATTACAATACTTACATTACCATTACTTACTTTACTGTTACTTACCTTACCTTTACTTACCTTTACTAATAACTTGTATTATTTCACAGGTACGCATGTGGTGGAGCTCCGGGATGTGTCTGACGACGACGACGACGACGACGACGAAGAAGTGGATGATGCCATTCCACGAGCCCGCAAGATGATACGGACTACCACTGCTCCAAGGACATGGAAGAAGGAGATATCGACATCCCACCACTCCCGGATTTCGTTCACCTGGCTCCAACTCACATCCTCTCACCTTTCGAACATTTTGAACGGCTCTTCTCCTTGGAACTGGTGGGCCACATAGTCTACCAAACTAGCCTCTATGCTCGGCAGAAGGACGTCAACACAACGTTCAGCACAGACAAACACGAGTTCATGGTGTTCGTCGGGATCCTGATCTACATGGGAATAAGTAGTCTGCCGAGCATAGAGGATTACTGGGCCATGGAGACCAGGGTGCCTCAAATAGCTGAAGTCATGTCTTCCAAACGCTTCAGGCTACTGAGATTCCTCCTACACTTCAATGACAACGAGTATGCCAGGACGTCCATAGACAGCTTGTACAAGATAAGGCCAGTCATCGCATCCATCACAAAGCGGTTCCTCCAGTCCAGTTCATTGATGAGGTGATGGTGGCCTATCTAAAAAAAGGGGAAGAGAGCTGGTAACCTGAGGCAATACATCAAGTCCAAACCAGACAAGTGGGGCTTCAAGCTTTTCTGCAGAGGTAGTATCGATGGGTTTGTACATGACATTCTTATGTACCAGGGCGAGCCCACCTTCCCAGCTCATCATACCATCCTTGCTGAAGATGAGCAGCAGATGTTGGTCAGCATCAAGACCGTGGTAGTCCTTGTCAAGACCCTCAAGGAACCCAATAAGAGTGCTGTGTATGCTGACAACTTCTTCACAAGCTTTGCGTTAGTGGAATACTTGCGGGAAAAGTATGGCTGCAGGTATGTTGGCACAGCAAGAGTCAATCGCATTGAAAAGCCCACTCTAATGGCTGTCAAAGATATGGACAAGAAGTCGGTGCCAGTGGAACTCTGGTCTATTGTTCTTCCAATGGTATACTTGCTGCACGATGGAAAGACAACAAGGTGGTCACAGTCCTGTCCTCTGATGCTGGCATTGAACCCATGTCCACAGTCTCCAGGTATGACAAGCAAGCCAAGGAGAAGAGGGAAGTGAATTGCCCCGACGTTATCAAAAAGTACAATGGAAGGATGGGGGGGATTGATAAAAGCGACATGCTCACCCACCTGTACAGCACACCCATGAGAGCGAGAAGGTGGTATATAAAGCTCTTTGGATATAGTGTGGACATTTGTATATGTAAAGCCTGGCTGCTCTACAAAAGGGACTGTGTTGCTTTGGGGGAAAAACCAATGCCCCTCAAGCGCTTTCGCCTGGACATCTTCAGGTTTATGAGATGCACCAAAGTATTGGCAGTGCAGGCCACGAGGAACTCCATCGACTATCCGTCACCAATACCACTACCGAGGAGAGGCCAGAGGAGTTCAATCCCAAGTCCTGTTGAGCGACAGAATACCACCACCCATCACATGCCCCATTTTGTGACCATGCGGCAGACGTGCAAGCATTGCAGCAAGAAGGGGGCCATTCATCAGTCACTGTGGATGTGCGACACTTATAAGGTGGCCCTGTGACTGTCTGACACCCGAAATCGCTTCGCTCCATTCCACAACGAAGTATAAATATATAAATATGTATGTAAATAGTGTCAACAAACTAATATGTAAGTTATTTATTTAATTAAAGTGTATTTTTATATAAATCAAGGCAGTATTTCATTACACATTTATTCTAGTATGTAAGTAAAAGTTCACAATATTGCTAAATATAGTTATTTATGTTGCTGACAATTATTTACAATCATATTAAGTTGAAATAAGACATATATTTAGGGAAAAACATTTCACCAAAACGGGCCAAACATCCCTGGCGGGATGTTCATGGTTACCCATAAGTCGGGCGAGTAGCCCGTACAGGTTATTTGTTTGACGCAACATTGCAACATTCAAGTGCACCAAACTGAATATTTCACAACAGTAAAACTGTCTTAGAAACACCTCAATTTTCATGTCCTAAGAGGGTTTTTTGATATCTCAACTATTTTACCAAGTGCCCTCTAAAGGGTTAAAATAAGAGGAAAGGCGTCTGGACAAAAGCCTCTCATAGAGCTCGGATAGGATAGGCGTAATGAAGATAGGGCAATAGGCATTAGGAGATGATGAGGCAGTATTTCACTTTGGAATATGGAATAATATGGCATTTGTGTAACCCAATAATTTACGCAAGCCCACTCTATTCCTCGTGTATCACTTCTCTCTACAATGACCAGTGCCTATAATACCCCAAAATACCTATTCCTCTTCGACCAAAATAGACAAAAAAATAAGATACAAACAAAATATATATGTATGTATGTATGTATGTATATACTTGGTCACATACCCCATAGCTGGGGGTAAAACATAATAGAATGGAAAACAAAATAAAAACAAACACCACTACCTTATATTTAACAACATACACAACACTTGGGGGAAAAAATTAATACAAAAATGATCGCAGGCCGTTAACGCTGCCATATCAAATTTACTCGTTATAGGTAGCGCCAACGAACTTGAAAATAATTTTGATCTCTGACCTCTCTGTAACTCAAAAGGGCCTAGAACAAACTGACTGTAAATATCTACACCTATTTCCTGGTGGACTCTTCCCAAATGATAGAAACGTCAGCCCTATTGTTTTCATTAATTTCGCGTTATAAGAACTTAGGGGTCAAGATTATTGTCAAGTTCGCTGGCGCTACCCATAATAGTTCTGTTCCATTTTATACTATGTCCATAATATTCAAATGACAAGCAAAATATTGACTTCCGTTATATGAACCAAATTATCCATATTGGGATACTTATATAAAGAATATAGACACCATATATATATATATATATATATATATATATATATATATATATATATATATATAAATATATATATATATATATATATATACCGGTATATATATATATATATATATATATATATATATATATATATATATATATAAACATGGCGTATGGAACAGCTCTATCTCTATTCTTCCTCTTGTTATGGAAACTGCGGTGCCCTCGGCCCCCTACTGATGTCTTATATATATATATATATATATATATATATATATATATATATATATATATATATATATATACTGTATATAGCCTATTTTTAGATATAGACATAACAAGTATTTAGTTTGGTGAAAATCTACATGTAATTAGTTTGCATACTGTAGTCTACGGCTCTACGTTTACACACTTGATGATATACCTGTATGTGTAGCAGCTGGTGTTAGATAATAATATAAGATAACGGGAGTCTGCAGAGAGCCGACTGGTCCACACACGGTAGATCCTTTGCACACCCAACCCATCTCGTCCATATGCCTATCTAATTTCATCTTAAAGCTCTCTATCATTCTTGATCCCACTATAGCATTTGGTAGACTATTCCACATATCCTCAACTCTGTTACCAAACCAATATTTCCGTATATCTTTTCTGAAACTAAATGTATCTAATTTGAAACCATTTGTTCGAGTTGTTTCGCTATCACTAAGCTTCAATACATCCTTCATGTCTCCTTTATTAATCCGACTAACCCACTTGAACACCTCTATCCAAATTATTCCCTCTAACTGACATCTTATGTTTAAGAAGCTGCTACATTAGATACGTTTTTATGTACTTACCTATACTGATGTGTTTTATCTCTGGACAGGAGTAATCTGGAAATAAATAATGAATATCATGTTAATTTAATCTTACACAAGTACGTACTGTTTATTTTAACATTAACTACTACAGGTTTATACATTGTTCATATATCAATATCAATATATATATATATATATATATATATATATATATATATATATGTATACATATATTTTTTTTTTTTTTTTTTTTTTTTTAAAGAGACAATGAACGGAGGAAGGAAAAACACAGATAAAACAAAAAGGTCCATGTGCCTAAAGGCATCCTCCATTCATAAAATGTTTGTAACAACTGGATTTAAACATTTGTAGATTGTAAGTTTGTGGAAAGCAATTAGAGGGAAGTGAATTCCAAAGAGTAGTAGCTCTGGGGATAAATGAATTCTGATAAGCAGAAGTTCTGCATTGTGGAGGAGAAAGTGTAAATTCATTGGGGCTCTCAGCTGCCCTAGTTCTACGGGGAAAGATGTGGAGAGGCGGCACAATTGAAGCAAGTTCCTCGGAACAATTGCTGTGAAAATATCTGTAGAATAATGCAAGGGATGCAACGTTTCTTCGTATGGATAATGTAGGAAGGTCCTGTGTGATTGCAGGGTTATTGATTAATCTAATAGCTTTATTTTGAATGTTGTCCAACTGCCTCAATGCAACCACTCCACTTCCACCCCACAGAGGTGAACAGTAATCCATCTGAGAACGCACATGACTTTTATATATCACGGCCAACTGCTCGTCAGTGAAGAATTCTCGAACTCTGTACAGGAGTCCCAGTTTTTTAGAGGCATTCTTAGCAATGCTTCTAACATAATGTGTCCAGCTCAAGTTAGTAGTTAATGTTACACCGAGAATGTCAATACTAGGGGAAGTGGGAATATTTACATCATTAAAAAATATATGGGAGTCAGTGAGATTCTGTCGGTTAGAAAATTGAATGTATTTGGTTTTCTGTGCATTAAAGGAAACTAGATTATTTTGTCCCCATCCATTAATTCTAGAAAGGTCCTGGTTCAGAGAAATTGCAGTGTTTATTTTTGAATTTATGAGATCGGGTTGGCTGAAAGAATTGGTAAATGTGAAGGAACTGTGGAGTGTTGAGTCATCTGCGTAGGAATGTATTGGATTATGAGTGGTAGATATGAGATCATTGATATGAATGAGGAACAGAATTGGGGCCAAAACTGATCCCTGGGGAACACCAGCATTTATTGAGTGAAATTGAGAATAAAGGTCATCTACCATTACACGTATTTTTCTGTTATGAAGAGAAGAAGAAATTAGTGGAACTAATGATGCTAGGCCGTAGTGTGACATCTTCGACAATAAGGATTGATGCCAGACTCTATCAAATGCCTTTGATATATCCAGTGCTATTGTATGTGTTTCACCATGTTGGTCTGTAGCTTGGTTGATTTGATGCGTAAGAAGGCAAAGCATGTGAGGAGGTCCGTGCCAGAGGGGCCAACTCGCCACGAGTATAGTTTTGAGTTATTGATGTTTAAAGTAGCGGAGGTAGTCACTCGTGTGTTGACTCTAACTCGGTTTGAGCGTGACTACTTAAGCACGTCTCATACAGCGCCTGTGAGTGGTCGGGCGGGCGGCCATTTAATTCCCCACATCGTAGCCGCGCTCTCATTGGCTGAGCGCGTTGGCCCCTCTGTCTACCCAGATTCACACCCATAAACGGTCTGCCAAACGGCAAAAACAAGGAATGCTCAACCCTATGTGCAGTTGCTATAAGGACGAAAGTCGGATGTTTTTTTTTGCCAGATGATTCCCAAGAATTTCACAGAGCGGGAACCAGCTAGAGCGCTGTTTTTGAAAATGTGGCGAGTTGGCCCTTCTGGCACGGACCTCCTCATGTCTGCAGTTGATCGACATCGTCTAAAACCATATTGCCTATCACTGATTAATTTATTATTCTCAAGATGCTTAATTATGTGATTATTTAATATAATTTCAAAGACTTTACCAAGAGTGGAAGTTATAGCTATTGGTCTGTAGTTTGATGGATCTGAAGAGGCACCTTTTTTAGGAACTGGATGGATGTTTGCTTCTTTCCAGGGTACTGGGAAGCATGAGGTATGAGTACACAGACGGAAAATTTTTGCCAATACAGGAGCGAGCACCAAGGAGCAATTCTTAAGTACTATTGGAGGAATTTCATCTGGACCAGGAGCCTTATCTACTGAGAGATTCTGCAAAATAGTTTTGACATGTCTGGTGTGGATCTTAAGTGAGGGAATTTTCAGGCGAATTCAAATTAAGTACAGGGACATCTTGATTTATTTCATCTAAGGTTGAGTTGGTGGAGAAAATATCCGCAAGAAGGTTAGCTTTACCTCGTGGGTCACTTACAAGATTGCCAGTCGGAGATTTTAATGGTGGAATGGATGAAGCAGTAGTGAAGTTGGATTTAAATGAGTTAAGAGTAGACCAAAATATTTGTTATCATTTGGATTATTTAGAAGTTTATTTGCCTGCTTGTGGAGAAAGTTTGATTTAGTTAGGTTTAATACAGTTTTGGCATGATTTCTGATGTTTCTAAAGTAATTAAAGGCTTCATGAGTTTTTGATCTTGTGTATGCATTGTAGGCTATTGCTTTTTGTTCAGTTACTCTAGCACAATTATGGTCAAACCATTTAGGTGAATTAGATCTTTTACTGTACTTTTGATGAGGAATAAAAGTTTCCATTCCAATTTTTACAAAATCTTGTATGTGGCTCAAGGTGGAGTGTGCATCATTAGAAAAGAAAGAGGTCCAGGGAATATCAATAAAGAAACCTTGAAGACCCTCCCAGTCTGCCCTATCGTAATGCCATTTAGTCACCAAAACAGGTTCAGAGTGGGAAGGTGTGGTAGGTGATAGACAGGTGGCCTGTATCAGACAGTGATCAGAAGATCCAAGCGGTGACCTCACTGTAACATCATAATTTTCTGAATTGGTTGTTAAAAATAAGTCCAGTAGGTGGGAATTATGATTAGGATTATCTGGTACACGGGTGGGTTGGTTGACTAGTTGAGTGAGATTAAATGAGTCTGCAAATAGCTCACATTCAAGACCAGCATCATCAGTCCTGGCTGAATGAGTGAGCCATTCAACATTATGGACATTAAAATCACCCAACACAGTGATTTCAGAAGAAACATTTAAGTTGAGGACACTGAGTTGTGAGGACAACAATATAAAGAGAGAGAGAGAGAGAGAGAGATATTCTATTTGTTTCCAGCTGAGGGTAAATTGCCATGTTACTAGCTTGGTTACCCAGCTATTACGTAGAATTTGTAGCGAAATAAGTTGTAAATTATACACATTTGGCATTATTACGACGCAGAGACTCAGTACTTTCATATTTTGTCATTAAGTATTGATAAATCAGTTGCTGAGGAATTCTATGGGAGGGTGGGAGAGGAAAGAGTCATGGCTTACAGTGAAGGGGAAAAGTGAGGGCCTAGACATGGTAGAGGGGAACTAGGACCTGTATCTGAGGGGGAATATTTAACCCATACAGTACCGGCGACGTCTTTTTTTTTATTTTTTTCTACCTATATTTAGACGACTATATGCAGTTTTAGAAGGATCTGTGGTGGTAAAAACGGTTAAGTGAGATATTTCGAAGTCTGTTAACTACTGTAGGCCCATATTTAACTGAATATAATAGTTAAATAGTATCCATAATAAAGTTAAAAGGACGTCACCGGTACAGAAGGGATTAAAGAAAAGAAAAATCGTGTTTACTTAATGAACCTAGGACCCCTAAAATTCTTAGAATACATTATTAGAGGAGCCTCCGATATTGGCTACGAATTACATAATCTTGTTACAGATTGAATGAAAGAAAATAATCAAAGAAGGATCTAAGGCTATGTTAGACAAAATAAGGAATATATTTATGGAAAGAAACAAAGTGTGTGTGTGTGTGTGTGGGCAAACCCGAAAGTTACCTGTAGATTGTGTCCCTTCAAATTGAATGTGACAGAGAGCCATATACACAGTAGGTTGGGTTCGAAATGTTGGCATAACATAGAATTTATTTTTTAGCCAAAACTTGCATATACAAATGATTTATAAACAAATATTATATTGGCTGGGCCTCCTGAGAGTTTATAACTCTCTTATGGTACACAGTTTTGTATTACTCTGATGGTGGTTACTATAAATATCATTTAGTAATTTAAATCATAACAACCGACAAGCAAACATTAGCTGACATACATAAATATGCACACCTGCTATTACACACACACATATACACATAGACATATATGTATATGTTTATACAAACCCAAGGCAATTTGATATGTATGTTGTTTTAACACACAGAGCTTAATGAAATTAAGTCTTAGAACATAATATTTATGGTACGATCAAATATCTTTCCCTGAATTATGTAATCAAATTATATATTATATTTATACAGTATGTAACTAACTGATAGAATATTTGCGTGCAAGAGCAATCCTGGGATTTAATTGCTGATCCCCAACACCAAACATTGAAACATAGATAGATAGATAGATAGATAGATAGATAGATAGATAGAGATAGCTAGATAGATAGATAGATAGATAGATAGATAGATAGATAGATAGATAGATAGATAGATAGATAGAGAGAGAGAGAGAGAGAGAGAGAGAGAGAGAGAGAGAGAGTACAAAGGAGTACAAAGGAAATCAAGCAACAACAGCTCTAGTGACCCTTCTAGGTTGCTTGTCCTCCAAAACACTGAGGATCAAGTGTCCAAACAGTGGTTTAGAGTGGGTAAGGGAACATTGGAAAGGGAATTACTGCCCTGGAACTGATGTCCGTGGCAGGATTAGGAAGTTAGTAGAGGACAGATGGGTTAGTAACTGAGGGGAGGATAAAATAAAGTTATTCATTTATAAACGCAGTCAGTCGCGGGTTTAATGAGAGATATTTGTCTAGGCGGAGTTTAAATGAATCAACGGTGATGCAGTCTATAACGTTTCGGGGAAGCCCATTCCACAAGTTGACAACTCGATTAAAGAAGAAATTCTTAGATTCGTGTAAGTTAAAAGATTTACCAATAATTTTGCAACCGTTTCCCCGCGTGTAATTAGATTGGTCGATAATGAAGTACTTACTACAGTTCATATTGTCGATGCCTTTGATGATTTTGAACACTTGAATTAAGTCACCTCTTAATCTGCGCTGGGTTAAAGGAAATAGATTTAATTCTCTAAGACGCTCTTCGTATGGTTTGTTCTTTAGGCTAGGTTTCATTTTGGTAACTCTACGTTGAACTCGTTCTAGCTTGTTTATATCTTTTTGGTAATAAGGGCACCAGGATTGAACGCAGTATTCCAGAAGAGGGCGGACTAAGGAATTGTAAAGGGTTAGGATAACTTCTTTGGATTTATGCTCAAATGACCTGCCTATAAAGCCAATTATTTTGTTTGCCTTCTTAACAACTTCTGAACATTGTTGACTCGGTTTTAGGTTACTCAGTATTGTTACTCCCAGATCGGTTTCTCTGTTTACATTCTTAAGCTGAGTGCCATTCATCGAATAGTTTGCTTTCTCATTTATGTATCCGACATGTAGTACTTTACATTTATCCGCATTGAAACTCATTGCCAATTTGGGCCCAACATGACAATTTCTCTAGATTGTGTTGCATATCGTCAACTTGTTCTTTTGAGAGTACGCTATTTGCAATTTTTGTATCGTCAGCAAATTTTGAGATTGTACAGGCGAGACCCTCATCTATGTCGTTGATGTAAATTAGAAAGAGAATTGGTCCTAGTACCGATCCCTGGGGTACCCCGCTACTTACATTGGTCCATTTAGATGCCTTACCGTTTATGACTACCCTTTGCTTTCTGTTGCTGAGCCAATTTTCTATCCATTTCAACACACCGTCTTGTATTCCATGTGCTTTTAGTTTTAGCAGTAAACGTTTGTGGGGAACTTTGTCAAAGGCCTTTTGAAAATCAAGGTATATAATATCTACAGCTTTACTCTCATCTGGTGTAGAGAGAGAGAGAGAGAGAGAGAGAGAGAGAGAGAGAGAGAGAGAGAGAGAGAGAGACAGAGAGACAGAGAGAGATAGATAGACAAATAGATAGACGATCACATTGCTGAACAAGGTAACAATAGAAAAGTCTTCAATCTTGGATATTTCAATTTTCAAGTTCCAAAATGTGGTGATCCCCTAACCTTCCACATGGCAAAATGTGAGCACACACACACACACACACACACACACAGACACAATGTGAAAATAATTTACATTAATATAGATATATGAAAAACAGAGATACAGTCAAACACCCACCTCAAGGCAAAATAGAGGCGGATGGACTTCATCAGGCCACAGCCACCCGCCGTAATCGGTTTTCTGTTATAACTGTGGAATACAGGCTATCTCTATAATTCCTGGTGTAAAGTGTTTGCCTTTAAAGAAAAAGTAGTATAGTAATAATGAAATAGTCAAACTCATGGTGTCGATAAATTCGGGAAGTCAATTTTGTAGTCAGAAGTAGAGTAGACAAAATAATTTAGCTTAAATTGGGGAAGTCACATTTTGTTGTCGGATATCGAATAGACAATATCCATTACTACGTCAAAAAGTACTGAAACATATTTAGCATGAGATAAAGTGAGGTTGAGCTCTGGGAGGCAGGGGACACTCAACCCTCTGACAGGATCAGCCCATCTCCTTGGCATTAAACATCTGGCAATAAAACGTCGATATAATCAGTAGAAGCAGTGTTTGGTAAATTCAATGACTTATCATTGTTAGCTGAGATGTTTTTCACACATTTACTCATAATTATCATCTCAAGCAGTTCTAAGATGGTGGTTCTAGAGATTATGTTACTTATTTATATTATTTTAATAATTATTGTAGTTAAAATATGTAATTGGTAGTTTGTTAAATTGTCTTTTTATGAGGTATATTTCATATCCTTGTTTCAACAATTTTCTAATAAGTACCTTACAAACCTCTAAAAAGTCTTCATATTTTGAACAGATTCTACTATAGCGTATTATATGGGAATTAAAGACACCATAGCTTTGTCTTTTGGGGATATTTCCGCAAAGAAAAGGAAACTTAACTATATGAAATAAAAAATCTGCGTTTGTCATAAAGTTGTGTTACACATTTCTTATCAATTTCTTCAATTTATATATCGAGGAATGAAGCTTACTTATCGGAATAATTTTCTTTATTTAAGATAAGCTCCACAGACTGAGAGAGAGAGAGAGAGAGAGAGAGAGAGAGAGAGAGAGTACAAAGGAGTACAAAGGAGTACAAAGGAGTACAAAAGAAATCAAGCAACAACAGATCCAGTGACCCTTCTAGGTTGCTTGTCCTCCAAAACACTGAGGATCAAGTGTCCAAACAGTGGTTTAGAGTGGGTAAGGGAACATTGGAAAGGGAATTACTGCCCTGGAACTAATGTGCGTGGCAGGATTAGGAAGTTAGTAGGGGACAGATGGGTTAGTAACTGAGGGGGGGATAAAATAAAGTTATTCATTTACAAACGCAGTCAGTCGCGGGTTTGATGCGAGATATTTGTCTAGGCGGAGTTTAAATGAATCAACGCTGATGCAGTCTATAACGTTTCGGGGAAGCCCATTCCACAAGTTGACAACTCGATTGAAGAAGAAATTCTTAGATTCGTGCGAGTTAAAAGATTTACCAATAATTTTGCAACCGTTTCCCCGCGTGTAATTAGATTGGTCGATAGTAAAGTACTTACTACAGTTCATATTGTCGATGCCTTTGATGATTTTGAACACTTGAATTAAGTCGCCTCTTAATCTGCGCTGGGTTAAAGGAAATAGATTTAATTCTCTAAGACGCTCTTCGTATGGTTTGTTCTTTAGGCTAGGTATCATTTTGGTAACTCTACGTTGAACTCGTTCTAGCTTGTTTATATCTTTTTGGTAATAAGGGCACCAGGATTGAACGCAGTATTCCAGAAGAGGGCGGACTAAGGAATTGTAAGGGGTTAGGATAACTTCTTTGGATTTATGCTCAAATGACCTGCCTATAAAGCCAATTATTTTGTTTGCCTTCTTAACAACTTCTGAACATTGTTGACTCGGTTTTAGGTTACTCGATATTGTTACTCCCAGATCGGTTTCTCTGTTTACATTCTTAAGCTGAGTGCCATTCATCAAATAGTTTGCTTTCTCATTTAGGTATCCGATATGTAGTACTTTACATTTATCCGCATTGAAACTCATTTGCCAAATTTGGGCCCAACATGACAATTTATCTAGATTGTGTTGCATATCGTCAACTTGTTCTTTCGAGAGTACGCTATTTGCAATTTTTGTATCGTCAGCAAATTTTGAGATTGTACAGGTGAGACCCTCATCTATGTCGTTGATGTAAATTAGAAAGAGAATTGGTCCTAGTACCGATCCCTGGGGTACCCCGCTACTTACATTGGTCCATTTTGATGCCTTACCGTTTATGACTACTCTTTGCTTTCTGTCGCTGAGCCAATTTTCTATCCATTTCAACACACCGTCTTGTATTCCATGCGCTTTTAGTTTTAGCAGTAAAAGTTTGTGGGGAACTTTGTCAAAGGCCTTTTGAAAATCAAGGTATATAATATCTACAGCTTTACTCTCATCGTAGAGGTTGAGGATATCGTGGAAGAAGTCTAAGAGGTTTGTTAAACAGGAACGTTTTTTACGAAAGCCGTGTTGAGTATCTTTAAGTATGTTATTTTCCTCTAAGTGATTTACGAGTCTGTCTCGTATGACAGTTTCTAGCATTTTACATACAACTGAGGTTAAGCTAATTGGACGATAGTTACTGGATAGGGATTTGCTGCCTTTTTTGAATATCGGTGTTACGTTGGCTAGCTTCCACTGATCGGGCATAGTTCCAGACTGCAAGGATTTATTGAATAGTAATGTCAGTGGTTTAGAGAGCTCATCCTTAGCTTCCTTTAGAACTCTAGGCGAGATTGTATCAGGTCCAGGCGTTTTATTTACCTTGAGTTTATCTAAACAATTCAATACTTCTCTCTCTGTAACGGTGATATTGCTTAAAACATCTGAATTATCAATCTGAATCGGCGATGGTGTAGGGATATCACTGAGGTCTTCTGTTGTAAAAACTGATGCAAAGAAGGTATTGAGGGCATTACTCATTTGTTCTTCGTCTTTGGTGTATTCTCCATTTTCATCGACTAACGGTCCAACAGTTGAAGTAACTACTTTTTTCTTTCTGATATAACTATAGAATTCTTTCGGGTTTGTTTTACTTTGATTCGCAATATGTAACTCTAAGGTCTTTTTACTTTGCTTAATTAACTTTTTGGCTTTGCGTCGTAGCTCTACAAATTTCAGCCGTTCTTCGTCATTTTGTGAGGATTTTAATCTATCATTAGCAAATTTTTTAGCAAGCAGGCAGTTTGAAATATCTTTATTCCACCATTTGGGCTTATTATTATGGCCTGGACGCCGAGTTTTCGATGGTATGCAGTCTTGCACTGCTTTTAGGTAAGTGGCTTCGAATAACTTCCAAGATGTATTTATGTCGTTATTGTGAATTAAAAAGCTCCAGTCAGTTTCTTTAAACATAGCTCTAAGTTTATGGAAGTTTGCTTTCTTGAAATTAGGGACTTTTTTCGATGCTACTATTTGGTTCGTTACTAGTAAACTTTAAAGTGAAAGTTATCGTATGATGGTCGCTGTTACTGAATTCATCACCAACATTCAAATTCTCTATTAATTCTTCTTTTGTTGCAAGTACAATGTCAAGAACGTTATTACCACGGGTCGGCGTTCCAACAAATTGATAAAGCGAACTCTCTTGCAAGTTCGTATACAAGTCATGTCCGGAGTGTGAAGTAAGAGTATCGCCCCACTTGGTCACAGGTAAATTAAAGTCACCAAAAATTACGGTATCTTGCGAGTTACTTATATCTGCAATTTGTTCGTAAATTTCTCGGTCAGTTTGCACTGATTGAGCTGGAGGTCTGTATATTAATGCAAGTATTATTTTGGTACCTTTATTATTCTTTATTAGCACAAAAGATGCGTCGACGTTCACAATTTGAGGTTTTGACAAGAGGGTAGGGTTAAGACTTTCTTTGATATAAAGTAAAACGCCACCTCCATTTCGATTTATTCGGCTTTTCTCAAACATTACATAACCGGGAAGTGAATACTCTGCTAAAAAGTCTCTATCTTCTGTATTGAGCCAAGATTCTGTTATGCCAATCACATCATAATTTTCTGTAAACACTAGCTCCTCTAAATCTGAAAATTTATTGCGTATGCTACGAGCGTTTGCATAGAAAACCTTTAAATTTGTTATTTTAGAACTCACGGAACGCGCTTCAATAATATTTTTGGTTCTTGTCGGATCTACATTTATGTTCATGGCTGTCCTCGGTCCTCGCTGTCTCCGGTCCTTATCGCTGGTGGTCCTCGGTTGCCTCGGTTTTTTTCTTAGCGTTGGATGATTTATGTCACTGCTGCTTCTTCTCGGATGGCGTTTTTTGATCCATGGCTGCGGACTGCTTCGTGTAGGAGACGAGAGAGAGAGAGAGAGAGAGAGAGAGACCGAGTGGTAGACCTCGTAGTTAAGGGGAAGGTAGCAATTTTTTCTCCTTCATCTTTAGTCCCATTAGCTTTGAGATATCAAGGCGTTCATTTCATTAGTTTAGTGATTTTAAGACCTTTCGCCCAATGTTCATGCCTTTCGTGCCATTTAGGTGTCCATTTTTCCTGGCGAGCGATACCACCCTGAAATTATTGGAGGGACTGGCCCTCGGCCGGGACATTTATCTACCGAACAATTTACAGTATTATCTTGAAAGGGGGTCTAGGGGGTACTTTTTAAGTTTGATGGAGGTCTAGCGAGGTTACGATACAATAAATAAATATATAATAAAATCGACCAAAAAGTAGCCACTACCCCTTTAAGTTAGAATATGCATTGTACTATACCTAGGCTAAACAAAATATTAACCTATAGTCTCACGGCTGAAAGTGAACAAAAAAAATATATTTATTTGTAAGTTCAGTTATAATATATACAGTATATACTGTATATATATATATATATATATATATATATATACCGTATGTACAGAGAGACAGTGAGAGTTAGTGAGACAGACAGACAGGCAGATAGACACACAGACAGATATTGTGAGTGTGTGAAGTTATAGGTGTGTACACAAATAAATACATCCATACATATTCTGTACACATATTCCTAACTAGGCCACACTCAATTAATAACAGAGTCCATAACCTTCCTTTGTCCCTCTCTATATACTGTATAATGGTCTAACGGTGTGAAAGGGACTCGGTGTTAAGAGGAGAGGGGCCCTTGTTATTGTGTTAAGAGGAGAGGGGCCCTTGTTATTGTGTTAAGAGGAGAGGGGCCCTTGTTATTGTGTTAAGAGGAGAGGGGCCCTTGTTATTGCCCCCCTTCTTCCTCATGTTTACAACCAATAGTTTCCAAATAAGACGTTCGGCCTATTAGTTGGGCGAGCTTAAGACCTTTTGCCCCATTTCTTTGTCGTTATTTATTTTTCGTGTCATTTAGGTGTCGATTTTGTCCTGGCGAGTGATAGCTAGCCTGTAGTTTAAGAGAAACCGGCCTTCGGCCGGGAAATTTTTCCATCGAAAAATGTACACATTTATCTTGAAAAAGGATCTTGGGCGGGTGTTTTTTAATGCTTGATGGAGGTCGAGGGAGGAAACTAGGAAATACATATTAAATAGATGTATAAATGAGACAATAAATACGACAATCCCCCCTTAACTTCTCCATGCCCAGGCTCTACAAAGCAACAATGTCACCAAGCTTAATAACAACATCAATAACAATAACATCAATAACAACAACAACAATAACAACATCAATAACATCAACATCAATAGCAACATCAATAACAACAACAATAATAACAACATCAATAACATCAACATCAATAGCAACATCAATAACAACAACACCAATAACAACATCAATAATAACAACAATACCTTCAACATCAATAATAACAACAATACCTTCAACATCAATAATAACAACAATACCTTCAACATCAATAATAACAACAATACCTTCAACATCAATAATTACAACAATACCTTCAACATCAATAATAACATCAATAGCAACACCAATAACAACATCAATAATAACAACAATACCTTCAACATCAATAATAACAACAATACCTTCAACATCAATGATAACAACAATACCTTCAACATCAATGATAACAACAATACCTTCAACATCAATAATAACAACAATACCTTCAACATCAATAATAACATTAATAGCAACACCAATAACCACAACATAAGAAAACAAACCCTCTTGCCTAATTGTACAGTGTCTACTAAATTACTTTTTTGTTATTTTTGTTCTATATTCCAATTTACTCCCGCTCGGGAATAGGCTGAGAGCCTGAACATTCACCCGCTGTACAATCAACAGTGAAACCTATGAGGTCTCGTTGCACTCTAGGGGGTGAGACATGTGAAGCACGTAGAGTACAACGAGCAACTGCTATCTTGCCTTCACATGAGGCACGCTGTTCACTCATGGCCCGAAGCGACCCTATCTCTGAAGCCGCCTCACTCCCGTGGTTCACTGTCTCACCCCCTACACTCGAACTCTCACTCTTACACACACACACACAACGCCACCTGTTGAGCAGATAACTTACTAGGCATTGCGCCCCTATAGCATGTTTTGAATATGGGAATATTCATACAGTGCTATTTAATCAGGGAAAAATTAGGGTATTTTATTGGCGTTTCTGTGGGCTTTGTGGTAATGCACTGATACTAGGTACACAAATTCCATCCCAATAATATCTTCCCATTGATACATCAGGATTTGAACCCGGGACCATTGGATTACCAGTCCAATGGCATGACCACTCCACCACACCTCCAATACATGCACAATACAATATGCAATAGTCACAATATGCAACATCAAACTGTAACAATGAAACACACAGAGCATCATCCATTACAGGCGCATCAATACAACGAAATATAAAGAACACTTTGAAAATTAAATTTATCCAACATTAACCCCTTCTGTAACGGTGACGTCTCTTTAAATTAATTTTGTACAGTTTTAGAACGATGTGTGGTAGTAAAAAGGGTTAAGTGAGACAGTTTGAAGCCTGTTAATTGTTGAAGGCCCTTTTTAAACTGAATACAAGCGTGTAATTGCTGCCAAATATAATACATAGGACGTAAGCGGTACTGAACAGGTTAAGTAAGTGCTATTCAATACTATGCAGCTATTGCTAGACGTCATAATCCCGGGGAGGGGGGAGCCACGAATGTCACCCTCATATGCCGAAGCAACTCATTCAACAGTATCTAGATTTTTACCTGTTCACAGGGGAGGATCACTTAAGCCCAACCGCCCATTAGTGTGTATAATGTGCTTGGGTGCATGTGGATTACTACTGCAATGTTGGAATGGCTGTGGATGTGAGTGTAGTCTGTAACCAATGTAACCAGCTTAATTCTACTGATCAGGTGCTACCACATACAGTTTATGTGTACATGTGGTCTACCACACATACAATTTGGTTAGCCAGCTGCAAATTTATTATCTTGAAAAAGACTACAAGAATC
The DNA here is from genome assembly GCA_032716605.1 of Paralithodes platypus. Lineage (NCBI taxonomy): Eukaryota > Metazoa > Arthropoda > Malacostraca > Decapoda > Lithodidae > Paralithodes > Paralithodes platypus. The sequence continues at coordinate 9,278,630 of CM064579.1, forward strand.
CATCGGTCAAATCAATTTTCTGTAGACATCTTATGGTTGGTGGAAGTATTGGTTACATAGAAACGATTTTATACAATAAACAAAATATTGCAAACACAGTGGTGACCCGTGGTGCAGTGGCCAACAAACTCCTCATAGTCGAGAGGTCCTGGGTTCGATTGCCGGGAAGGGCGAGACGAATGAGCGGTCTCCTAACACTAGATGCACCTAAGTAGCAAAATAGGTACTTAGTGTTAGTAGACAGTTGTGACATCTTATCTAGCGAAGTAAGCTGTGGTAACCCATAAAAATGCAGTAGCCCCTGCATTGGTTTAAGGGGGGTCACCTGCTGATGTTTTCTCATTTTCTCTCTATCACTGGGTTGTATCCATTCAGTCCCATTCAGCCAACTGTTTTAAGAGGATTTCAAAAAATGTACAAATTTAGCCTCTTATCAAAAACATTTTTAAAAATATGCTGGCTCGCTACCTCTCACCAGGAAGAAATCGACACCTAGATGGGGATAACAGTCTTAAAACAGTAGGCTGATTGGAGCCGAATGGATACAACCCAGAGAGAGGTAAAGGGAGAGAAAGAACAAAAAAGAGCTTGGCCCTCTTAATATCCGAAGGCTCCAATGGGTTAATACAATTTTAAAAAGATATGCAAATTAGTAAATAAATACGCTCATCCCCCATGAGCGTATTTATTTACTAATTTGCATATCTTTTTAAAATTGTATTAGTTTCCTCCCTAGGCCTCCATCAAGCTTAAAAAAACACCCCAAGACCCTCCTTCAAGATAAATTTGAAATTTTTTTGATAGAAAAATTTGCCGGCCGACGGCCGATTCCTCTTAACACCTTATTAGCGGGCTAGCAGTTTATTTATATGTACCGTCCAGCGGGGTGTTTTTAGCCAAAATAGGGCTGTTTACGTGATCATTTTCATGCCTAAATAAGACCCGGAGCGTAAAACAAGTATCTATCCCTGAAAGGGCATAAACAGAGCTTTCCAATGACACCATAACGATCCTTTTATACGGCTAGTTTTCTTGCAACAACCGCGCAACGCGAGTGCAAAAAGCATGTAATCCAGTACTTCCCCATACAATTCAGTATGTAGCGAGTGAGAGAGGGAGGGAGGAGGTGGGATTCGTGTCAGAAGGTTCGCCGCGGTGGTCTGGAGCAGTCATACGCTCGCTACTCTCCTGCCACCACTTGTCTCTCTCTCTCAGCAACATTACGTGCTGAAATTGCCACACGACCTATGTCGCGCGCCGCCAGATAGTCCAGATTTATTATACTCGACTTATGTTGCGTGCCAACACATAGGGGTTAAACTACAGGCTCGCTATCGCTCACCAGGATAAAATCGACACCTAAATGACACGAACAGTCTTAATATTGCAAACTAAATGGGGCGAAAGGTCTTAAAGTTGCCAAACTAATGGGCCGAACGTCTTAGAATCTGAAAAGTAATGGGACTAAACATGAGGAAGAAGGATGACCAGAAAATCGACCCATCTCCCATTAATATCCGCGGTCTCCAAAGGACAATAACACAGAAATTAACCCTGTGGCAACGCCCATGAACTTTACAAACACAGTAGTATATGTGATATAACTACACATATACATATATAGTATATACAGTATATATATATATATATATATATATATATATATATATATATATATATATATATATATATATATATATATATATATATATATATCACAACAGCAATATGAAAAATATAAGTGAAATAACTACACACACACATGAATAAACTCCACAACGTTGAACATTGTACATTTCAAGAACATAACTACCATGTAAACGTACACCCTCTTAATCAATAATGTAACATCCCAAGAGCACTAAGAAGATAAAGCAGAATGCGGTGTCACACGAGGGCATTGTCCAACCATTTTCGATGAATAGGTTTTTTATCGTACTATCTTGAGGCTCTTTCGCATTGGAATCGGAAAGTAGGTTCGAAGGTAGATTATGTTAGGTTGTTTAATTTTAATGGAACTTAGATTTTGAAGCTGCCAGGCTACTATTGCCCGTAAACATTGACGGAAATATCGCTCGTGTGACGCCACCTTAAATATTACAGGCAATAATAGCATTCAGTTACACACGCACACATAACCACAATACTGCAACAATTAAATATCACAAACAAAAGCCTGTATTGCAACACATTTAATTAAACAAAACTGCAACTCTGTCATAACACACAGGTACATGTATACACACACAGGTACATAAACACACAAAGGTATACACAAACACACACAGATAACAAACACACACAGGTACACAAAAACACACAGGTACACAAACACACACAGGAATACAAACACACAAAGGTACACATAATTATGCACACTGGTACAAAAACACACACACAGGTACACAAACACTCACAGGTACACAAACACACACAAATCACAAACACACACAGGTACACAAATGCACACAGGTACCTAAACACACACACAGGTACACAAACACTCACAAGTACACAACCACTCACAGGTACACTAACACACACAGGTAAACAAACACACACAGGTACACAAATGCACACAGGTACACACACAAACACACAGGCACACAAATGCACACAGGTACACAAATGCACACAGGTACACAAACACACACAGGTACACAAACACAAACACAAATGCACACAGGTACACAAATGCACACAGGTACACAAACACACACAGGTACACACAGCCCGTAGCCTAGTAGGTAGAGCTCTCATCTCACACACGAGGGGTCGGGGGTTCAATCCCCGGCCGGGCGGAGACAAATTGGGCTTGTCTCCTTTCATGTGTTAGCCTCAGTTCACCTAGCTGTAAATAGGTATCTGGAATAAGTGGACGACGTTGTGACGTCCCATCTGGGGTTGGCAAAAATGATACAAGGCGAGATGGGTATCATATGGTTCACCTAAGCTGATGGCTACCTAAGCCTTCGGGCGAGACGGTACCGTCTATAGTGAGAATGGTACCATACGGATCCACCCTAAGCCTTCGTGTCCGATGTCGCCAATTGGCTAAAAATACAGACTACACACACATCCACAGCCATTCCAACGATACATATAACACCTACACATATAGGAGGCGGGAAATAACGAGCATGCTCACTCCCGCAATACAACTAGAGTAAGTACATGCACACAGGTACACAAACATACCTACAGGTAGACAAGCACATACATCACAAACACTCACAGGTACACAAGCACACATAGGTACAACAAAACACAGGTATACGCACAAACAAATGCACACAAACAAATAATACAAACGGGCAACACACGCAGGCAACACAATCAAACAAAACAAGCAACACAAACAAACACAAACAAACAAACAGCCCAGGTCATTAGCCCCGCCGCCTGCCTGTTAATGGCCCTACAGGTGCAAATGGCAACATATTTATACTGTAATTAATTTCCAGGTTTATATTATACGCTCTCGGACCCGGTCAATTAACCCTCCTGCATTCGGTAACTTAAATAGCTAACTTATGATAAGGCGTTCTCAAATTTGCCATGAAATATCAGGCTGGGCGAGTTTTCGAAGCCTTGTGTTTTTCTGTATTTTCATCCACCAGAATACTGTTTATTGTGATGTATCATATGTCAATGGAAAGAGGAATATTTATAGTACATGATAAAACAAACAAAAATGTAAATAAATCGAAATATGAAAGTGTAAATGAGTCCGGAATACAATTATTTCCATGCAATTGTCTTCACACCGTCTTATCTCGAAAGTGTGAGTGATGACCATATATTTTGTTTGCTCAAATAATAGTATTTTTTCTCCTCTTTCCAAATCTGAAACCAGAAATTGTTTATCTTCAATAGTTCTCAAGCAGTGACCGAAAAAAAAAGGATTTTTATTGATATGGTTTATAACATTTTCGATTTATTTCGTTGCTACGAAGTGTATGATTTGAAATTTAGGCTGTATGAATACGGCAAATAATGTTGATGAGTATAAAACAAACTAGAAGTTCCTACGACAAATAATTTTTGCGCTATGAATATTTGAAATGAAGAGCCAAAATGCGAATATTTACGCTTCACCCGTCTGTGTTCCGCCGATGCTAGCCGGGTTCCGAGCTGTTTCCCACCTCGGCGTTGGTTTATTTGCTCTGATACGTATATAACTGTTTATATCACCGTCATCGGAAAATTATGCTCTTTCTAATGGTGAAAACCAGAATAATATAGCGTAATTGGTTCGTGAGCTATGCGCAATTGTTTCCATGCACTGTTATTGTTATGTAAATAAATGAGAATGTTTATACAGTTGTTTATCTTTGACACAATATACAACACTTTTATATAATGTTCCTTGCCAATAATTGTATAATGTTCATAGAAGACATGTCAGTCATGAAGGTTGTCAATTTTACTTACCTGATAGGGCCACAACCCTTTCCAACGAGAAGGGAAATGGCTCCTGGGTTGACACTGAAAAAACAAAACAAGAAAGCCAGGTTATCATCAAGTAATAAATTCAGAAATAATTCTGTTGTACACACAAATAAAGTAATATGTAAATATATAAATATATATATATATATATATATAAGGTGTCATGAATATATATATATATATATATACAAGATGTCATAAATATATATATATATATATATATATATATATATATATATATATATATATATATATAAATACAAGGTGTCATAAATATATATATATATATACTGTATATACAAGGTCATAAATATTATATATATATATATATATATATATATTCAAGGTGTCAAACCACAGAAATATGCAGATTTCCAAGCCACCCTAGGAGGTACTGCATTTGACTTGTTATTTTTTTAGAGTGGTTTCCCCAGGAGGCTTATATCCACTTTGATGATGAAGGTGGGTAAATGTAGGTGGGTGAATGTCGGTGGGTGAACGAGGGTGGGTGAATGAAGGTGGGTGAATGAAGGTGGGTGAATGAAGCCGGGTGAATGAAGAAGAGAAATGGAGAAGAGAAATGAATGAATCAATGAATGAATGATTGCACATGGCTCCTGACTATAGGACACCTGCATTGTGACGATGGAAAAGGTTGAAGCAGTCGTTGGCGTCAATGCAGAGGGCAACCGTGCAAGTCGTGCAGCGGAAGCTTGTGTCCTTGCAAATGCCGTTCATTACTTTGCAGTAAAAGCAAAGGAGTCGCTTCTTGGCCGGAATCCTCTGCCGAGAATGGTCCAAGGCCCTGTTCAACCGGACATGGTTCAGAACAATAGGCCGGGGCCTTGGGATCACTCCAGGTCGAGGTCTCCGGACTCGCACCGCTCGTGCTGCTTCCAGTACTGGTGACATCGTCACCAGCAGCAGCTGCATCAGGTGCTAGTACCACGGGGGGTTGAACCAGGACATAGATTCCCCCCGGGGCAGCAGCATCAGCAGCAGCATCATCTGGTTCTGGTGGTGGGGAGGGGACATCGAGACGTGGTGCCCTCTCAACGCCTCCACCAGGAGCAGCAACAAGAGAGGGTGGAGTGCTGTCAGGAGCAGCAGGGGCTGAGGAGTCTGGATGGTCGTCGTCGGACGACCCAGATGATCCACCGGGTTGCCGTTGCCTGCGTGCATGCCTCTGTGGCTCATGCTGGTCACGCGGCAGATCTTGTGCTCGGTGGACTGGCCTCCCCGACATAGGCCACTCTGCAGGGTTGAAGTGCAGCAAGGAAGTACAGATGTGCTCCTGGAAGTCCAGCAAGGTCATCTTCTTCCTTGGGTAGCACTTCCTGTACAGAACATGGGCGTTGAAGAGGGCCATTTGGATGAAGTAGAAGGTGATCTTCTTCGTCCACTTGACCGTCCTTCGCTGGATGGGGTAGTACTGGACCATCTGGTCGAAGTGATCCACCCCACCCATGTGGATGTTGTAGTCTTCAACACAAACAGGTTTGAAGATCTCCCTCTGTCCACGACGCCACCTGCCCTGTTGGTCCTTCTCTTTGAAACTGACAAGCTTCAGGATGGTGTCCAGGTTGTGGAAAGTGGACACCATGTTGACAATGCGCTTGTCTCGCCAAAGTAGGACCATGGTTAAGCCGTTGTTCATTGCTATTGTCGCATCGCGTTCAAGCTCTTTTGCTTTAGCGATGTCGCACAACCGCTTAGGAGCTCCTCGTACAAGGCGCAGGGTGCCACACACATAGATGTTGTGTGTGAGCATTTACTGGCACAGGTCAACTGAGTTGTAATAGTTGTCCATGTACAGCCTGTACCCCTGGCCTCTGAAGGACTCCGTGAGACCCTCCACCGTCTCCTGGAGAGAAGTACCCGGACCAGTGTAGACCCGAAAGTCCCACACATAGCCAGTCAACGCCTCTGCCAGGATGTACAGCTTGATACCGTACTTCGTCGGCTTCATTGGGTTGTAAATCTTGAATGAAAGGCGACCCTTCCATCCAAGGCTGCCTTCGTCAAGGGACAGCTTTTCGTCGGGGATGTATGCCAGCTTGAAGCCTTCAAGTAGGTATTCCATCACCATCCGAACCTTCACAAGCCTGTCCTTGTTCTGCCTGCAGACTGCCTTGTTGTTGAAAGCATGGAAATACTTCAAGAAGGCTAGAAACTTAGCCCTACTCATCGTTCTCTGAAATACTGGGTAGTCGTGAAGGACAGTTGAACGCCAGTAGTGACTCAGAGAAGGAATCTTGGTGATGCCCATGAGGAAGTACAGGCCAAGGAATTTGGCCATTTCCTCCTCACCAAACAGGTGCCAAAGACCGTCTGCTCCGTCAACGAACTTGGCGTAAGCCAGGGGTCCCTGAGAACAGATCAGGCTGGGGGTTGAAGGGGGTGTCGGTCCAACCGGCATCACGATCGGGAGCAGGATCGCGAGCACGGCCACGACCACCGCGAGGAACACCTCTGCGGCCCCTGGGCCTACCACCTGCCCCTCTACGGGGACCTGGTCTCCGGCATGGCATAGGTGGTAGGTCGAGGGGTTGAGTGGGGGGGGCTTCTACATCAGATGATGCAGAAGCCGATGAACCTGGTGCAGCGCCAAGTGGTGAAAGGTGTGGAGCTGGTGAACCTGGTGCAGCTGTACCAGTTGGTGAACGGTGAAGAGGAAGCCTTTGGGGAAGAAGCTCCTCGATTGCTGCTGGAGGATTCAACGCTGGGCGTGGCACCTCAGCAACAACCTGAGCACGCACTGCGGCTTTAGCAACATCAGCACACATTGCGGCTCGATGCTCAGGCAGAACAAATGCCGAGGGGGTCAACGGTGTGTCGCTGAAGGGGGACACTGCGGGGGTGACCGTTCCCATGACATGCGAAGGCGGGGTATTCAAAGTGCCCACAGCAAGTAGTGTAGCAAACAGGTGTGGGCTGCGGGCTGGTGATCCTGCTGGAAGCAAGGATGAGGCACCGCCACGCGAGGTGGATGGAAGAGGTGACGTGGGAAGTTGGGGGAAGTTGGGTGATGGTATGAGGTAATCGGCGATGTTATGGAGGGGATGAGATGTAGATGGGATGGGATGTAATGGGATGGGATGTGGATGGGATGGATGGTTGTGGTGGATCCGCTGGGGCTGGTTCAGTTGGTGGTGGTGGTGGTGGGTCGTCCGTCGTTGCTGTCGCTGGTTCTGCTGGTGGTGGTGGTGGGTCGTCTGACGTTGCTGGGGCTGGTGGTGGATAGGCCGAGGCGGGCGTCGAGGCGGAGTCGCTTGGGCGGAGGTGAAGCCCAATCCTCATCGTCAGACCACTCGTCCGACTCACTCTCGCTCGCCGTCTCGTCCGTCGTCGTTAGATCCAGCACCTCGTTCACTACATCTTCCGGAGTCCCGCAAACGTTTCTTATTATCCCTCTTGTCCGACATGGCAGCTGGCGTATGGCGGTGTGGTGTGGTGGAGTGGTCTTGCCACTGGCCTGGTAATCCAAAGGTCCCGGGTTCAAATCCCGATGTATCAATGGGAAGATATTATTGTGGTGGAATTTGTGCTGTACCTGGTATCAGTGCATTACCAAAAGCCCACCGAAACGTCAATAAAATACCCTCATTGTTCCCTGATTAAATAGCACTGTATGAACATTCCCATATTCAAAATATGCTATAGGGGTGCAATGCCTGGTGAGTTATCTGCTCAACAGGTGGCGTTGTGTGTATGTAAGTGTGAGAGTCCGAGTGTAGTGGGTGAGACAGTGAAGCACGGGAACGAGGTGGCTTCAGAGATGGGGTCGTTTCGGGCAGTGAGTGGGCGCCGTGCCTCATGTGAAGGCAAGATGGCAGGTGCTCGTTGTACTCTGCGTGCTTCACATGTCTCACTCCCTAGACTGGAACAAGACCTCACTGGCTTCACTGTTCATTGTAAAGCGGTGAATGTTAAGGCTCTCAGCCTATGCCTGAGAGGAAGTAAGTTGGAATATAGAAAAAAAAAAAAAAAAAAAAAAAAAAAAAAAGGCTGGCGTATAGCGGCAGGCTGGCGTATGGCGGTAGGGTGGCGTATGGGGGTAGGCTGGCCTATGGCGGTAGCTGGCCTATGGCGGTAGCTGGCGTATGGCGGCCTGGCCACTGGCTTATGGGCGGCAGGCTGGCGTATGGCGGCAGGCTGGCGTATGGCGGCAGGCAGTAGTTAGCTTACGATGCTGAAACCAAGAAATGTAAATAAAGGAAAAACGTAATTAACGTTGATAGTTGTCATGACGCAAGTTCGCCATTACTGGATCCATATGACGTTGGTATAGTTCATCATGACGTAGTCATAGTTTTGCATTATCCGATTCCAGATGACGTCAGTATAATGGATTCATGACGGTATAGTTCCGCAATTTGTAATTCAAATGGGGGAACACCATGACGTAGTCATAGTATGGCATTATAAGAATATATTTATACCTTGGGGCTCTTTGGCCAAACACCCTGGGAAACAGGAACAACACAACAGGGAAGGGAACAAGAAAACAAAAAATATATAAATACGGTATAATAATTTATACCTCTATATATAAAAAAAATAAAATAAAATAAATAAAAATATGTATAAAATAACAATAGAAATACTCGATTATGGGCCCTGCCCTTGCTCTGGACCTAGGGGGTGGTCCCATGGACACCCTGGGGAACAGGAACAATAAAACAAAATATATATAAATGAAATAAAATTATAAATAAAATAAAATTATAAAATAAATAAAATAAATAACAAATATAATAAATCCCAATATATAAAAAAATTACTATAAATACTCGATTATGGGCTCTGCCCTTTCTGTGGACCTAGGGGGTAGACCCATGGACACCCTGGGGAACAGGAACAACACAACAGACAAACAAATTATATATATACGGTATATACCTTTATATATAAAATAAATAAAATCAAATTAATAAAAATATATATAAAATAACAATATAAATACTCAATTATTGGCCCTGCTCTTGCTCTGGACCTAGGGGGTGGTCCCATGGACACCCTGGGGAACAGGAACAATAAAAACAAAATATATATATAAATGAAATAAAATTATAAATAAAATAACATTATATAAATAAAATAAATTAAATAAATAACAACTATAATAAATCCCAATATATAAAAAATGACTATATAAATACTCGATTATGGGCCCTGCCCTTGCTCTGGACCTAGGGGGTGGTCCCATGGACACCCTGGGGAACAGGAACAATACAAACAATATATATATAAATTAAATACAATTATAAATAAAATAAAATGATATAACTAAAATAAATAAAATAAATGAAGACTATAATAAATCCCAATAAAGAAAAATAGGCCTATATATAAAATAACAAAAGAAATACTCGAATATATATATATATATATATATAAATATCCCAACTGTGAGGAAAAGGTAAAAGGTCAAGGAGTGCTGACCCGCCGCGGGCAAGTAATTATGGGATTAGCTTAGGTACTTTACCCAGACATCTGTGGCTGTCCAAAGGTTCACTGCTGTAGTGTAGTGTACAGTGGCGCATAAAAGTCTTGTATGTTTTTATGTCAGGCTATTTACCATGTGACGCTTCAGCATAGTAGCCACGTGCGGGCATGCGCTCGCGTCGGCTGCCCAGCCGTTTACGGCCGGCAGGCTTTTCCTTAGTATATATCCTACGACAACGTAACTAATGTCTGGGATATTCTTATGTTGTTTCACAGCTTGTAGCTGACCTTATTCTTAACCAACGCATCTTAGTATATTTTATTCTCGATAGTTGATTGTTTCATTATAATATATAAGATGTAAGTCTAGTTAGGGCGGGAGGAGACGAACGGGAGAGAGAGACCGGCTTGGGACGTTGCTTCGCTTGCCAGCTTGGGACGAGCCTGAAGCGTTGCCATATGCATTTTGACTGCAACGTTAGGCTTAGTTTCGACTCACGCACGGGGTAGACGATTTTGACCCGGCAACTGTGTTGAGTGTTGCCAAGCATGGGATGTATTCTGCATGCCTAGGGCGGGGTCCAGACAGATTCAAGACTCAGAGCTCACCTCACTGTCGTACCCTTCGGACCCCCTTGATATCTATCCCTCTCAACCCCACTTAGAAACTTTCTCTCTTACTTTGTATACCTTCCTTCCACAACTTCACCAATCTATTTAATTATCCCATCCCCTTGATAGACCTTATATCTATTATTGTATTAACGACGAGCTCTCAGATAATTAGATAGGATTTTGGGCCTTATGCGGAGATGTAATTGTTAATGAGACCTAGGAAGCTTTTTTGTTGTCTCATATTTGGTGGTTTCATGCTTGCTAGTGTGTTCTTGTGTCAGGTTAGCAGGGGCTAGACCGGAGGGGAGGCTTTTTGCGATCCTTTAAGTAAAGTCTGCTGGTGCGAGTCCTGTGGACCCGCACGACTTTCCTAGGATACCCGTGGGAGTCCTTGCCTAGTCTTGCCTAGTCCACTCAGCACTGTGCTAGCACGTCTTGCTTTTGTTTTAGGGTCGCCAGGAGAGAGTCAGATACTTGCGATCTGAGTCTCTCAAGAGAGCACCCTTTCAATTAGAGTAATTTGGCGCACAGACTTGGGAACGTCCCTAGGCTAGAGCAGGTGGCTCAGCCCGGGTATCCGAAGCCTATATCCTTCCGGCTAGACCTCTGCCACCTGGCAGATTAACAGCTAGGGGTTTTTGATCTCTGTATGCTTGTTATTGTGCCACAGTTTACCGTTTTTGTGAGCATTGTGAGTCAGGGTGTGGCTTAGAGACTCTGTCCGAGCAGGCTTGCCTGACTAAGAGTGAGAAGCACACCTGTATGTGGTTATGTTGCGAGTTGCTGCCTTTATTTAATTATACCTATGCCATTATACACTGTAGGTCCAATCACTAGTATTTATTCCTGCTTATGAGTTAAGAGTTCTCTAAATCCGTAACGTACTTTCTTTGCTAAGCATCAGATCCTACAGTAGACGCATGCAGTTTAGAACCCAGCATCTTGTCTACCGGTACAATGTTTTGAGGACTGTTTGCTTTCACCTTCTTTCACGCAGGGGTGATTAGTTGTATTAACCCATAACTAGCGGCGTGCAACATAAGTCGAGTTAAATAAAGCTGGACTATGTGGCGGCGCTCGACATAACTCGAGTGGCAATTTCAGCACGTAATGTGGCAGAGAGAGAGACAAGTGGTGGCAGGAGACTAGCGAGCGTATGACTGCTCCAGACCACCGCGGCGAACCTACTGACACAAATCTCGGCTCCCTCCTCCCTCTCTCACTCGCTACATACTCAATTATGTACCGAAAGTACCGAATTACCTGCTTTTTGCACTCGCGTTGCACGGTTATTGCAAGAAAACTATCCATCATACAAGGATCGTTATGGTGTCATTCGAAAGCTCTGTTTATGCCCTTTCAGGGATAGGTACTTGTTTTACGTTCTGGGTCTTATTTAGGCATGAAAATGATCACGTAAACAGCCCTATTTTGGCTAAAAACACCCCGCTGGGCGGTACACATAAATAAACCGCATAGGCCGCTCGTAAGGTGTTAATTAACGTAACGTTAAATGTACTTTCTTCTAGTTTGTTATTAAATTGTTTCTGCAATTTAATTCCGTAATCTATCTTTTCCTTGAAGCTTTAAGTCAACTTAATTGTGTGATCTTTTATATAGCCTGCTTGACTATCAGCAGTCTATAGTGCGTGCACCCTGTAACCGAGTCATAGGATACCTTGTTGTCCAGGCAGGACTCTTGACGGTTTAGGGTGGTTTGTTGCCTGGGTTTATAGATAAGGGTTGGATCTAGCGTTTTCCGTTGTTGCTTGTTGCCGCATACATAGTCCAATAGAAAGAGCCCAGTGTTTATATATCTCAGGACGTAACAACCGTGACATATTTGTACTTACCGTGACATTTTTGTCTAAAAAATTCGTTTATAATCTATCCACACTTCACTGTTAGTTACTTCACTCAAATAAAACTGTGTATTCACTAAAAATTGCCCAAATTGGGCATAAAAATGCCAAAAATGGGCAAAACACAACTATTTTACGTAATTACAGCTTTATTATACTTCGTACTGTAGGTAGTATTTATTGATAAATATATTGGTCTTTCAAGCGAAAATGAAGGTTTTAGGGCAATATATATACAACACACGTATAGCCTAGCTTACATTCGTAATCACAAACCTATCATAAGTTAGAAATGTGACTACGAATGCTTACTACACTAACCCTACGAATATGATATAAATAATATTATTATTCACAGTTCACAACACTTCCACTGGGTCCATTCTAGCAGCCTAAAAACCACATGGCTGGCTATGGAGAGGCCAACGAGGCACAAAGTCACAAATCATGAGTTATATACATAAATTATAAATACATAGCCACAAATTGATGATACACTGCCACTTGGTACATAAATAATCCAGATTTGCCCGCCTGAAACCCGCTGCATGGCGGGCAATGGAGGCGAGACGAGATTTAAAGGTCCGGGAGTGCTACCTCACAGACTGGCGGCCGGCTCACAGCTGGTGAAACAAAGCCCCGCACTCCTCACACAGGGACGCTAGGGGGTTGCCAGATATTTCATTTTGTAACTTACTGAGGGCTATCTTACTAGCCAAAAATGCGTCCAAATCGCGTCATAAACTTATTTACCACGAATATTTCTAACTTACGCGTGGCATTATGACGCGATTGCGTCATACGAGCACTCTTCGAGGGGTGGCGTTAGGACGCGATCGCGTCCTAAAAATGCGGGAGGGTTAAGGAGCAAAACATTGGAAGCGACTGACGAGCGAATTTGTCTTCCTTTTTTATAACCCCTTCTGTACCGGCGACGTCTTTTCTATTTTATTCTGGCTATATTTAGACGGTTTTGTGCAGCTTAAGAAGGATCTGTTTTAGTGTAAAGGGTTATATGAGATAGTTCGAAGCCTGTTAATTGCTGGGAGCCCTTTTTAAACTGAAAACAAATCTATTAATAGTAGCCAAAATAGAATTATAAATACGTCGCCGGTACAGAAGGGGTTAATTGAGTGCTTTACATTTAGTATTATCGTCGCTTTACTTCGGATGACCGGATGGTTTTCTTTCGTGTTTATCTTTTACGTGATGTGATAAACGGGCTCTAGTTGGCCACTTGCGAGGTTTGGGCAACATTTTTCTACCGAAAAAGTCCAAATTTATCTTAAAATGGCGTCTAGGGGGTATTTTTCTAAGCTTGATGGAAGTCTAGCGAGGAAACTCAAAAATAAAAAAATAAATAATACATAGACCAAAAACCAAGCACTACTACCTTAATTAATATTTACGGTCCTCTTAATGTTTCATAACCAGTGACAGTATTAAGTTTTACGAGTACTTCCGCCTGCTTTTATCTTTGTGCCCCACCGTTTCTAAATCTCTCTTTGTAGGCGGTGTCACATGAGCGATTTTTACCCAATATTTACAGGCAATTGTAGTCTGGCAGCTTCAAAGTTTACGTTTTATCAGAATTACCTAGCCTAATGTAAGCTACCCTCAAGTCTAGTTTCAGATAGCAATACAAAATATAATTCCGAAATATTGCGACAATAATCTTGCTCATCAAAAATTGAAGGAAAAAGTTCTTGTGTAACATCGCCTTAAAAAATGACCTAAATGTCTTTATCCATTTATCGCGCTACCCTCCCTTTACTTCCCTCTTTATATACCTCTCCTAATTATGTAAAGGAAGGAGAGTTACAGGAATACATTATTTTCCCAGCATAATTTCAATATGCTTTTCTTGTCTAGTAGCATTAAAATGATATGAACAGGTTCAGACACTTGAGGGTATACTGTTTAGGTCTGCGAACGAAGCGAAGGACCTCTAGGGCTTACCCATGTCGTTGTTCTTCTTCTTATTGTTCTTGTTGTTAGGATGATGCTTATTGAAAATTGCTATTTCTCGGTTATTACTGAACCAAATTTAATATTTTTTTCCATGCAAATACTTTGATCTATTCTCTAGGCCGTAACAGAGACCTTTTTTTAAATTTTGCCCTGTGCATTGTACCAAACGCCTTGGAGTTAACACTGCCGCGCGGACCTATACAGTACTCCACTTGGCCTTGTTTGAATCTTCTTCCTCATCTTTAGTCCCATTAGTTCTGATATTTAAAGATGTTTGCCCCATTAGTTTGGCGATTTTTAAACATTTCGGGCAAATTAGGTGATTTTCTTTTCTTTTCTGGCGAGTGATTGCGAGCGATTTAGGAGGAACGCATTTCTATAGCGAGAAATGCACAACTATATCTTGAAAGGTGGTCTTGGGGGTACTTATGTTAGCTTCATGTAGGTCTAGGGAACAAACTATAAGAAACGTGTATATATTTATATCATCACCAACCCATTAATTAAATTACAAATAAAACTAATTAATGAAATCAATGAAACTAATGAATATACATGTGGTACTCCAAGGATTTGAACCTAGGATACTCACACCGAAATTCCGTGCACTAAACATAAATAATTCACGATAAGCCACATCTGTCAGGTGTTTACAATAATAACTGTTTTCAATATGATGATTAAGTTTTCCAATGTTGTGTTCACGGCACTGGAAATATTTCACTCATTTTCTATGTAGCACTATGGCGTGGTTTTACCTTTTATTCTAGCTAAAGTTAGGCGATTTTATGTAGTTTAAGAAAGACCTATGTTATTCAGAGAGTTTATTGAGATGGTGTTTATCCCTTTCAGTACTAGAAGTAGATTATAAGCTAAAGAGAATCGTCTAATGGAAACCTACAAAAAATAATATTACGTCATATTATTTAAGGGGATTAACCCTTTCAAGATACGATCACGCATTTTTTTCGGATTTCTGGCTACTATTAGAATATTTTATGGAGATTAGGAAGGGTATATAGCAGCCAGAGGGTTAGTTGGGGTAGTCTTTGCTGGTATTAATTCCCACAGATCCTTCCTAAGATGTATATTACCATCAAATAATAGCCAGAGCAAGCTGTCAAAATACGTTATAATCCTCATTACATTCATATTCATTATCGAATAAATCGTTTATTCTAGCCCACAATTTACTGAACAAATAGACCCAAAATATCAATAGCATGTTAAAAGTACGTTTTTGGTATAAAATATAATGCATGTGTAGTGTGTGTGATGTCGAAGCTTTACAGTACTCATAACACATTTACTCGATTACTATTCTCACAAAAAAAAAAAAAAAAAAAAAAAAAAAAATATATATATATATATATATATATATATATATATATATATATATATATATATATATATATATATATATATATATATATATATAATATATATAATATATGGGGTCGGGCGCAAGTTAGACTAGATAATAGTCCATCAGGCGCCTGGCCCAGGGAGACGATTAATATGAAGGGTGCGCCTGGAAGTGTGGTGGACGGGCTTGTGGCTTCGGCTCCGCTGCATGTCTGCCTGCCGAGATCGGAAGCTCTCCGGCCGGTCGGGGGCCGGGGGAGTGCTGGAGCGACCTTGGTGACCCTGGTCTCTGGGTCTTCTCCTGGGTGACCTAGATGTGTATGAATTTGTGTTTTATTCTGTGTTCGTTCATTGTTTTATGTGCTTTTGTGCTTTCCCTGTTCTTGCTCTGTTTTGATTCGGCCACCTCCCCCCAAAAAGGAAAAAAAAAAAAAAATAATAAAATAGAATGAAATAGAAAATAAAAATACAAAAATTGGAAAACATCGGGATCGGGTCTGAGCATATATATATATATATATACTGTATAATACAGTATAAATAAGAGGACTTAAAATGTCGCGTTGAAACCATATCCATGAAGTTGAGCCTGCTTCATTTTATGTCAGAATAAATGTTAGTGACATCGTAATTCAGGTCCCGCTCATGGAACCAATCTGATTGATTTTCAAATCAATCACCTACGGGAATATTGCCACTTCCATATACTGTACATATACATTTATGTCACCCCACTTGTATATTGTGTTTGTTGTTGTTCTTGTTGGTTAATTGTTTGGAATATTGCTGTTACTATCTATCTATATGCTCAGACCCAATCCCCACTTTTCCTATTTTTTTATTTAATTTTTCTCTATTTTATTATTATTTATTAATTTTATTTTATTTTATTTTTTTCTTGGGGATGGCCAACTAAAGACAGAGCAAGAACAGGAAAACACAAAACACAAGACAAAACAGCGAACAAACACAGACAAAACACAAAATTCACACACATCCAGGTCACCCAGGAGAATACCCAGAGACCAGGGTCACCAAGGTCGCTCCAGCACTCCCCCGGCCCCCGACCACCCGGAGAGGCTCCGATCTCGGCAGGCAGACATGTAGCGGAGCCAAAGCCACAAGCCCGCCCACCACACTTCCAGGCGTACCCTTCATATTAATCGTCTCCCCGGGCCAGGCGCCTGATGGACTATTATCTAGTCCAACTTGCGCCCGACCCCTTCCCCCAAATGACCACGTGTTCACTCAACTATTCACAAGCATTCTCCATTCATTCCTGTTTATTACCATTTCCTTTGCCTGATCTATAGTCATTCCTCTATCATCCAAAGCTTGTATTACACAGTCTCTCCATCTCAATGGGGGTCTTCCTGCCCTTCTATCTCCCCTTGTATCTGAGTCATATATTGTCTTTGTAAGCCTTTCATCTCCCATTCGTTCAACATGGCCATAACAGCTCAGCACCCTTCTGTCCACTCTGGCTGACAAATGTTCCTGCTGCCCCACTCTCCTACGTATCTCTTCATTCCTCAATCCGCCTCTATGAGTAACTCCACCCATACTCCTCAAGCAGCTCATCTCCATCACATCCAGCTTTCTTCTCTCTTTCTGCTGTTACAGTTTATACATATACTGTCATATCACCCTATTTACGTGTATCCAATGATTGTTGTTGTTGTTGTTAAATTTGCTGTACAATTACTGTTGCCATTTACATACTCATTAATGTCACCTAATGTGTATGTAGTCAATGTTTTATGTTGTTGTATTTGCTATAATCTATCTATCTAGCTATCTATCTGTTTATCTATCTATCTATCTAGCTATCTATCTCTCTCGTTGAAAATGTGGCGGGCAAATTAATGCGAAAAAGCCAACTGGTATGGGAATATAGATAGATAGATAGAGAGAGAGAGAGAGAGAGAGAGAGAGAGAGAGAGAGAGAGAGAGAGAGAGAGAGAGAGAGAGAGAGAGAGAGAGAGAGAGAGAGAGAGAGAGAGAGAGAGAGAGAACGAAATATAAAGTTCTGCTGAACGATAACTTTGGATCACTTAAATTCCGGAACATAATGCAGAAATTATGTGGTGGTCTGACTAAAACGTTAAGGGGAGATGGTTCATATTTTGCTCAAGTTGTTCATGTATTGATTATTCTTGTAATTTCCTCGTTAAACCTCCATCAGGCTTAAACAAAAAACACTCCCTAGACCCCTCTTCAAAACAAATTTGTAAATTTTTCGGAAGACACATATCCCGGCTGTAGCCTGATTCCTCTTATAATTAAAGGCCTGCTATCGCTCACTTGGAAGTAATCGACACCTAAATGGCACGAAAGGTCTTGATATTGACAAAGAAATGGGGCGAACACTCTTACAATCGCCAAACCAATGGGTCTAACGTCATATAATCTGAAAAATAATTGGGCTTGGAATGAGAGAGAAAGGGGTCCAGAAAATGGCCTATCATCCCGTAACTGTTCAATCTTGGGCGACCGATTACTCCATGTGAGTCATTAGGGTAGTATATTCCTAAGCGCAAGATGACTCTTTCAGAGTCATTAAACTTAAAAATATTCGCCAAAAATAAAGTTTTCGTTTGACGTGTGTCATTTTTGGTATAGGTACTCAGTATCAAGTAAAGTTCAAGGGAAACTCTTGGCAATCCCCTCAGTTTATCTGGGTTTACTTACGGCGGCTGGGAAGCGGGCATAGTACGGCTCAGTCTGTTTTCGATACTTTCACTTTTATTCGTTTATCTCAGTAATTATTTGCTTTATCGTAATTCTGAAGTTACCGGTGGAATCCTCATAAAATTCCGCTTCCATACATGTATGCAAATACAACAAATTATCCTACAAAAATTTGAGCTAGTGCGAGTTGGAAATAAGGTATTTCGATTTTTTGTTTACAATACTTATTACGGAGTGCTGCAATGTGTTTGTTTTTTATTTATTCAATGTTTTTATTTGCTTATCTTCAAGTTCAATCAATAGCGAAGCCGATATTACCTCATTTATCGAAATACAAGGATTTTTTGGAGAATAAAAACGTCAGAGAAACAAATTATCGCTGGGCGCAAAACTCCAGCTCTGAGTGAGCTGAGATATAATTTGTGAGTGGGAAAAAAAAATTAGCAATACTTTAGGTGCGACCCAGAGTTTTACCTCTTGGGCCCACGATGACTCCATGTGAGTCATTAGGGTAGTATATTTCTAAGCGCAAGATGACTCTTTCAGAGTCATTAAACTTTAAAATATTCGACAAAAATAAAGTTTTCGTCTGACGCGCGTCATTTTCTATTTTGATACTCAGTATCCAGTCAAGTTCAATGGAAACTCTTGGCCACCCCCTCAGTGTATCTGGGTTTACTCACGGCGGCTAGGAAGTGGGCAGAGTACGGCTCAGTCTGTTTTCGATACTTTCACTTATATTAGTTTATCTCAGTAACTATTTGGTTTATCAAAATTCTTAAGCTACCGGTGGAATCCTCATACAATTTTGCTTCCATATATATACAAATTTTGAGGTAGTGCGAGTTGGAAATATGGTATTTAGATTTTTTTTTTACAATACTTATTAACCCATAACTAGCGGCGCGCAACATAAGTCGAGTATAATAAATCTGGACTATCTGGCGGCGCTCGACATAGGTCATGTGGTAATTTCAGCACGTAATGTTGCTGAGAGAGAGAGACAAGTGGTGGCAGGAGAGTAGCGAGCGTATGACTGCTCCAGACCACCGCGGCGAACCTACTGACACGAATCCCACCTCCTCCCTCCCTCTCTCACTCGCTACATACGGAATTGTATTGGGAAAGTGCCGAATTATATATTTTTTGCACTCGCGTTGCGCGGTTGTTGCAAGAAAACTAGCCATCATAAAAGGATCGTTATGGTGTCATTGGAAAGCTCTGTTTATGCCCTTTCAGGGATAGATACTTGTTTTACGCTCTGGGTCTTATTTAGGCATGAAAATGATCACGTAAACAGCCCTATTTTGGCTAAAAACACCCCGCTGGGCTGTACATATAAATAAACCGCTAGCCCGCTAATCTAGTGTTTAGGAATGCCGCAATGTGTTTCTTTGTATTTTTTTTTTTTTTTGCTTATCTTCCAGTTCAATCAATAACGAAGCCGATGGTACCTCATTTATTGAAATACAAGGATTTTTAGGTGGATAAAAACGTCATAGAAACAAATTATCGCCAGGCGCGAAACTCCAGCTCTGAGTGAACCGAGATATAATTTGCGATTGGGAAAACAAAAATTAGCAATACTTTAGGTGCGCCCAAGAGTTTTAACTCTTGGGCGCACGATGACTCCACGTGAGTCATTAGGGTAGTATATTTCTAAGCGCAAGATGACTTTCAGAGTCATTAAACTTAAATATATTCGCCAAACTTAAAATTTTCGTCTGACGCGCGTCATTTTTGGTATAGATACTCAATATCAAGTGAAGTTCAATGGAAACTCTTGGCAACCCCCTCAGTTTATCTGGGTTTACTCACGGCGGCTGGGAAGCGGGCAGAGTATGGCTCAGTCTGTTTTCGTTACTTTCACTTTTATTTGTTTATCTCAGTAACTATTTGGTTTATCGTAATTCTGATTTTACCAGTGGAATCCTCATAAAATTCCGATTCCATATATGTATGCAAATAAAAAATGTTCTCCAACAAACTTTTGAGCTAGCGCGAGTTGGAAATAAAGTATTTCGATTTTATGTTTACAATACTTATTACGGAGTGCCGCAATGTGTTTGTTTTGTATTTATTCTATATTGTTCTTTGCTTATCTTCAAGTTAAATCAATAACGAAGCCGATGGTATCTCATTTACCGAAATACAAGGATTTTTTGGTGGATAAAATCGTCAAAGAAACAAATTATCGCTGGGCGCGAAACTCCAGCTCTGAATGAGCCGAGATATAATTTGTGAGTGGGAAAAAAAACTTGGCAATACTTTAGGTGCGCCCAAGATTTTTAACTCTTGGGCGCACGATGACTCCATGTGAGTCATTAGGGTAGTATATTTCTAAGCGCAAGATGACTTTCAGAGTTATTAAACTTAAAAATATTCGCCAAAAATAAAGTTTTCATCTGACGCGCTTCGTTTTTAGTATAGATACGCAGTATCAAGTCAAGTTTAATGCAAATTCTTGGCAACTCCCTCAGTTCATCTGGGTTTACTCATGGCGGCTGGGAAGCGGGCAGAGTACGGCTCAGTCTGTTTTCGATACTTTCACTTTTATTTGTTTATCTCAGTAACAATTTGGTTTATCGTAATTCTGAAGTTACCGGTGGAATCCTCATACAATTCAGCTTCCACATATGTATGCAAATACAAAATGTTCTCCAACAAAAAGTTGAGCTAGTGCGAGTTGGAAATAAGGTATTTCGATTTTTTTTTACAATACTTATTACGGAGTGCTGCAATGTCTTTGTTTTGTAATTATTCTATGTTTTTATTTGTTTATCTTCATGTTCAATCAGTAATGAAGCCAATGGTTCCTCATTTATCGAAATACAAGGATTTTTTGGTTGAATAAAACGTCAAAGAAACAAATTATCGCCGGACGCGAAACTCCAACTCTGAGTGAGCCGATATATAATTTGTGAGTGGGAAAGAAAACTTGGCAATACTTTAGGTGCATCCAAGAGTTGTAACTCTGGGGCACACGATGACTTCATGTGAGTCATTAGGGTAGTATATTCCTAAGCGCAAGATGATTCTTTCAGAGTCATTAAACTTAAAAATATTCACCAAAAATAAAAAAACATTCGTCTGACGCGCGTCATTTTTGGTATAGATACTCGGTATCCAGTCAAGTTCAATGGAAACTCTTGCCCACCCCCTCAGTTTATCTGGGTTTACTCACGGCGGCTAGGAAGCGGGCAGAGTACGGCTCAGTCTGTTTTCGATACTTTCACTTATATTAGTTTATCTCAGTAACTATTTGGTTTATTGTAATTCTTAAGCTACCGGTGGAATCCTCATACAATTCCGCTTCCATATATGTATGCAAATATATAATGTTTGCCAACAAAATTTTGAGGTAGCGCGAGTTGAAAATATGGTATTTCGATTTTTTGTTTACAATACTTATTAAGGAGTGCCGCAATGTGTTTGTTTGTATTTTTTTTTTTTTTTTGCTTATCTTCCAGTTCAATAAATAACGAAGCCGATGGTACCTCATTTATTGAAATACAAGAATTTTTAGGTGGATAAAAACGTCAAAGAAACAAATTATCGCCGGGCGCGAAACTCCAGCTCTGAATGAGCCGAGATATAATTTGTGAGTGGGAAAAAAAACTTGGCAATACTTTAGGTGCGCCCAAGATTTTTAACTCTTGGGCGCACGATGACTCCATGTGAGTCATTAGGGTAGTATATTTCTAAGCGCAAGATGACTTTCAGAGTTTTTAAACTTAAAAATATTCGCCAAAAATAAAGTTTTCATCTGACGCGCTTCGTTTTTAGTATAAATACTCAGTATCACGTCAAGTTTAATGCAAATTCTTGGCAACCCCCTCAATTCATCTGGGTTTACTCATGGCGGCTGGGAAGCAGGCAGAGTACGGCTCAGTCTGTTTTCCTTACTTTCACTTTTATTTGTTTATCTCAGTAACAATTTGGTTTATCGTAATTCTGAAGTTACCGGTGGAATCCTCATACAATTCAGCTTCCACATATGTATGCAAATACAAAATGTTCTGCAACAAAAAGTTGAGCTAGTGCGAGTTGGAAATAAGGTATTTCGATTTTTTGTTTACAATACTTATTACGGAGTGCTGCAATGTCTTTGTTTTGTAATTATTCTATGTTTTTATTTGTTTATCTTCATGTTCAATCAGTAACGAAGCCAATGGTTCCTCATTTATCGAAATACAAGGATTTTTTGGTTGAATAAAACGTCAAAGAAACAAATTATCGCCGGACGCGAAACTCCAACTCTGAGTGAGCCGATATATAATTTGTGAGTGGGGAAGAAAACTTGGCAATACTTTAGGTGCATCCAAGAGTTGTAACTCTGGGGCACACGATGACTTCATGTGAGTCATTAGGGTAGTATATTCCTAAGTGCAAGATGACTCTTTCAGAGTCATTAAACTTAAAAATATTCGCCAAAAATAAAAAAACATTCGTCTGACGCGCGTCATTTTTGGTATAGATACTCAGTATCCAGTCAAGTTCAATGGAAACTCTTGCCCACCCCCTCAGTTTATCTGGGTTTACTCACGGCGGCTAGGAAGCGGGCAGAGTACGGCTCAGTCTGTTTTCGATACTTTCACTTATATTAGTTTATCTCAGTAACTATTTGGTTTATTGTAATTCTTAAGGTACCGGTGGAATCCTCATACAATTCCGCTTCCATGTATGTATGCAAATATATAATGTTTGCCAACAAAATTTTGAGGTAGCGCGAGTTGGAAATATGGTATTTCGATTTTTTTTTTACAATACTTATTAAGGAGTGCCGCAATGTGTTTGTTTGTATTTTTTTTTTTTTTTTGCTTATCTTCCAGTTCAATCAATAACGAAGCAGATGGTACCTCATTTATTGAAATACAAGAATTTTTAGGTGGATAAAAACGTCAAAGAAACAAATTATCGCCGGGCGCGAAACTCCAGCTCTGAGTGAACCGAGATATAATTTGTGAGTGGGAAAACAAAATTAGCAATACTTAAGGTGCGCCAAGAGTGTTAACTCTTGGGCGCACGATGACTCCATGTGAGTCATTCGGGTAGTATATTTCTAAGCGCAAGACGACTTTCAGAGTCATTCAACTTAAAAATATTCGCCAAAAATAAAAATTTCGTCTGACGCGCGTTATTTTTGGTATAGATACTTAATATCAAGTGAAGTTCAATGAAAACTCTTGGCAACCCCCTCAGTTTATCTGGGTTTACTCACGGCGGCTGGGAAGAGGGCAGAGTATGGCTCAGTCTGTTTTCGTTACTTTCACTTTTATGTGTTTATCTCAGAAACTATTTGGTTTATCGTAATTCTGATTGTACCGGTGGAATCCTCATACAATTCTGAATCCATATATGTATGCAAATAAAAAATGTTCTCCAACAAACTTTTGAGCTAGCGCGAGTTGGAAATAAAGTATCTCGATTTTATGTTTACAATACTTATTACGGAGTGCCGCAATGTGTTTGTTTTGTATTTATTCTATATTGTTCTTTGCTTATCTTCAAGCTCAATCAATAACGAAGCCAATGGTATTCATTTATCGAAATACAAGGATTTTTTGGTGGATAAAATCGTCAAAGAAACAAATCATCGCCGGGCGCGAAACTCCAGCTCTGAATGAGCCGAGATATAATTTGTGAGTGGGAAAAAAACTTGGCAATACTTTAGGTGCGCCCAAGATTTTTAACTATTGGGCGCACGATGACTCCATGTGAGTCATTAGGGTAGTATATTTCTAAGCGCAAGATGACTTTCAGAGTTATTAAACTTAAAAAAATTCGCCAAAAATAAAGTTTTCATCTGACGCGCTTCGTGTTTAGTATAGATACAGAGTATCAAGTCAAGTTTAAGGCATATTCTTGGCAACCCCCTCAGTTCATCTGGGTTTAGTCATGGCGGCTGGGAATCGGGCAGAGTACGGCTCAGTCTGTTTTCGATACTTTCACTTTTATTCGTTTATCTCAGTAACTATTTGGTTTATCGTAATTCTGAATTTATCGGTGGAATACTCATAAAATTCCGCTTCCATATATGTATGCAAATAAAAAATGATCTAAAACAAAATTTTGAGCTAGCGCGAGTTGGAAATAAGGTATTTCGATTTTTTGTTTACAATACTTATTACGGAGTGCGGCAATGTATTTGTTTTGTATTTATTCTATGTTTTTATTTGCTTATCTCCAAGTTCAATCAATACCGAAGGTGATGGTACCTCATTTATCGAAATACAAGGAAGTTTTGGTGGATAAAAACGTCAAAGAAACAAATTATCTCCGGGCGCGAACCTCGAGCTCTGAGTAAGCCGAGATATAATTTGTGAGTAGGGAAAAAAACTTGGCAATACTTTAGGTGTGCCCAAGAATTTTAATTCTTGGATGCACGATGACTCCATGTGAGTCATTAGGGTAGTATATTCCTAAGCGCAAGATGACTCTTTCAGAGTCATTAACCCTCTCACATCCGGACGTGATTTTTGAGCCTATTAGGGATACTTTAAATCCTTTGTTACCGTCAGGGGTATCTATAAACCTTTAGTTTGTTTACTTCAACCTCTGCAGTTGTCTTTGAGTTAGCTGTGGGCAGAAAACTAATTTTGGAGAGGTAATTATAAGAGTGAGAGTAATCTATTTCTTATTGCTAATCTAGCAACCTCTGCGTCCTATGGTCGTGAGAGGGTTAACCCTCCTGGCCCGGGCTGTATCTCCAAAGGACAGGGTGGGCTACCCGGGCGATCTGGCCGGAAAACGTCTAGGCCTAGGCTACCATATTTTGGTTAATTTTAACTGCTATAAATTTCCCACACATCTATAAATATAGTGCGGTTTCCAATCTGTAGACTGGCGTTAAGTAGAGCTCTCTAAGTCAACTGGTTCAGTTGTGATGACGATTTTAGTGGAGAGCATTTTCAGGCGATGTTAGCAATACGACGATCTTTTCACTACTGAAACAACGACATACAGACATACAATAACAAACGAGTATTCTCCATCCTGTTTTCGGAGGTGCGGTGATGCAATGATCGGCTTTGTTTACATGCGTCGGACGTACAGCGTTCAGAACAAGCTGAATAGGCTTTCAAGCTTATCATCTCCTGAAAGGACACCCGGGCACCTGCCCTTATATCGTGGTGTCATATTAAAATGACACCCGGGGAGGAAGGGTTAAACTTAAAAATATTTGCCAAATTTTTTTTTTTCGTCTGACGCGCGTCATGTTTGGTATAGATACTTAATATCAAGTTAAGTTCAATGGAAACTCTTGGCAACCCCCTCATTTCGTCTAGGTTTACTCACGGCGGTTGGGAAGCGGGCAGAGTACGGCTCAGTCCGTTTTTGATGCTATCACTTTTATTCGTTTATCTCAGTAACTATTTGGTTTATCGTAGTTCTGAATTTACCGATGGACTCCTCATGAATTTTCGCTTTCATATATGTATGCAAATAGAAAATGTTCCCAACAAAATTTGGAGCTAGCGCGAGTTGGAAATAATGTATTTCAATTTTTTGTTTACAATACTTATTACGGAGTGCCGCAATGTGTTTGTTTTGCATTTATTCTATGCTTTTATTTGCTTATCTTCAAGTTCAATCAATAACGAAGCCGACGGTACTTCATTTATCGAAATACAAGGATTTTTTGGTGGATAAAAACGTCAAAGAAACAAATTATCGCCGGGCGCGAAACTCCAGCTCTGAGTGAGCCGAGATATAATTTGTGAGTGGGAAAAAAAACTTGGCAATACTTTAGATGCGCCCAAGAGTTTTAATTCTTGGGCGCACGATGACTCCATGTGAGTCATTAGGGTAGTATATTCCTAAGCACAAGTTGAGTCATATTGCCAATTGTTTCGTCCTGGGATATATAAACACTGGGCTCTTTCTATTGGACTAGATATGCGGCAAAAAGCAACAACGGAAAACGCTAGATCCAACCCTTATCTATAAACCCAGGCAACAAACCACCCTAAACCGTCAAGAGTGCTGCCTGGACAACGAGGTATCCTATGACTCGGTTACAGGGTGCACGCACTATAGACTGCTGATAGTCAAGCAGGCTATATAAAAAATCACACAATTAAGTTGACTTAAAGCTTCAAGGAAAAGATAGATAACGGAATTAAATTGCAGAAACAATTTAATAACAAACTAGAAGAAAGCACATTTAACGTTACGTTAATTAATACAACTAATCACCCCTGCGTGAAAGAAGGTGAAAGCAAACAGTCCTCAAAACATCGTACAGGTAGACAAGATGCGGGTTTCTAAACTGCATGCGGCAACTGTAGGATCTGATGCTTAGCAAAGAAAGTACGTTACGGATTTAGAGAACTCTTAACTCATAAGCAGGAATAAATACTAGTGATTGGACATACAGTGTATAATGGCATAGGTATAATTAAATAAATGCAGCAACTCGCAACATAACCACATACAGGTGTGCTTCTCACTCTTAGTCAGGCAAGCCTGCTCGGACAGTCTCTAAGCCACACCCTGACTCACAATGCTCACAAAAACGGTAAACTGTGGCACAATAACAAACATACAGAGATAATAAACCCCTAGCTGTAAATCTGCCAGGTGGCAGAGGTCTAGCCGGAAGGATATAGGCTTCGGATACCCGGGCTGAGCCACCTGCTCTAGCCTAGGGACGTTCCCAGGTCTGTGCGCCAAATTACTCTAATTGAAAGGGTGCTCTCTTGAGAGACTCAGATCGCAAGTATCTGACTCTCTCCTGGCGACCCTAAGACAAAAGCAAGACGTGCTAGCGCAGTGCTGAGTGGACTAGGCAATGGCCCTCACACAACACAACGCTAGACACACAGGGACACAGACAAGAAATTGCCCCCAGACTCCCACTGGTATCCTAGTAAAGTCGTGCGGGTCCACGGGACTCGCACCAGCAGACTTTACTTAAAGGATCGCAAAAAGCCTCCCCTCCGGTCTAGCCCCTGCTAACCTGACACAAGAACACACTAGCAAGCATGAAACCACCAAATATGAGACAACAAAAAAGCTTCCTATGTCTCATTAACAATTACATTTTATGAATGGAGGATGCCTTTAGGCACATGGACCTTTTTGTTTTATCTGTGTTTTTCCTTCCTCCGTTCATTGTCTCTTAAAAAAAAAAAAAAAAAAAAAAAACATCCCTGCATAAGGCCCAAAATCCTATCTAGTTATCTGAGAGCTCGTCGTTAATACAATAATAGATATAAGGTCTATCAAGGGGATGGGATAATTAAATAGATTGGTGAAGTAGTGGAAAAAAGGTATACAAAGTAAGAGAGAACGTTTCTAAGTGGGGTTGAGAGGGATAGATATCAAGGGGGTCCGAAGTGTACGACAATGAGGTGAGCTCTGAGTCTTGAATCTGTCTGGACCCCACCCTAGGCATCCAGAATACATCCCAGGCTTGGCAACACTCAACACAGTTGCCTGCTCAAAATCCTCTACCCCGTGCGTGGTCGAAACTAAACCTAACGTTGCAATCAAATGCATGTGGCAGCGCTTCAGGCTCGTCCCAAGCTGGTCTCTCCGCGCGAAGCAACGTCCCAAGCCGGTCTCTCTCTCCCGCTCGTCTCTTCCCGCTCTCACTAGACTTACATCTTATATATTATAATGAAACAATCAACTATCGAGAATAAAATATGCTAAGATGCGTTGGTTAAGAATAAGGGCAGCTTCAAGCTGTGAAACAACATAAGAATATCCCAGATATTAGTTACATTGTCGTAGGATATATATTAAGGGAAAGCCTGCCGGCCGGCTACCACCAGCCGGTTTCTAAACGGCTGGGCAGCCGACGCGCGCGCATGCCCGCACGTGATTACTATGCAGAAGCGTCACACCTCCCCCAAGATATAAGACCCTTGACTAAGTTCTTCATATCTAACAGAAAGCTTCTCATAGTACCACACACTGTTGCGACACAAGGCACTATATATAACAAAAAAAATAAAGACTGTTGCGCTCCACCGAGCATGTTCAACTAACTCAGCGACAATAAGCGAAAACATTCAACTTAGATACTGCTACAACATCTTATACAAAATTCTACACGTTATAAAAAATAAAGTTTTTATAAGGTTTTTGCTTTTCTTTTTTTTTTTCGGCTGAACTACAGTGACAGCCTATTTTCCTGCACACTCAACCCTCAACCCTGTGGCAGTCTAACCAACATCATCCACCCTTGATAGACAATCCGCTATCACGTTATCAGAACCGACAATATGGTGTATGTCCAGATTATACTCCTGAAGCATGAGTGACCACCTGGTCAGCCTCATATTCCGGTTATGAAACTGATTCAAGAATTTCAGAGGGTGATGATCGGTATAAACCACTACGACTGGTCCGAAAGCAGGAACATATACATCGAAGTGCCTGAGCGCCAGCACTATCGCCAGGAGTTCTTTTTCAATTACAGAGTAATTCCTTTGTGCACTATTGAATTTTTTACTGTAAAAACTCACTGGATGTTCGATACCTTCATCATCTGTCTGTAACAAGACAGCCCCAGCCCCTACGCCACTGGCATCAGTCGCCAGCTGAAAAGGTCTGCTGAAGTCCGGGGCCCTGAGTATGGGATGGGTACATAACAGGTGTTTTACCAAGGAAAACACCTCTGCACACTCAGGAACCCACCGGAACTTCTTGTTCTTAGATAATAAGTCAGTTAAAGGTGCAAGTACAGTCGAATAGCCTTTGATGAAGCGACGATAATAGCCTATCATACCTAGAAACCGCATGATTTGTTTCTTAGTCGTAGGCTGGGGGAAACTGATCGATGGCTTTGATCTTTGTCTGTGGAGGGCACACCTGACCCATCCCCACCTCGAACCCCAGGTACAAAACTGTGGCTTTGACAAAATCGCACTTACCCAGGTTTACCACCAAACCTGCTTCATTCAGTTTATTAAAAAGCTGTCCGATGTGAGCACAGTGACTGTTAAAATCATTGTCGTATATTATGACATCATCTAGGGACACCGTACAGTTGGGAATGTTGGCTACAATGTCGTTCATTAATTTCTGAAACGTTGCAGGGGCATTTTTCAGCCCGTATGGCATAACATGGCAACAATATGTGGCACCGTCCACCACAAACCCACACACCTCTCGCGCTCGCTCAGACAAGGGCACTTGCCAATATCCCTTAACAAGGTCTATCTTAGTGAGGAACTTGGCTTTTCCTATCTTATCCACACTGTCGTCCACGCGAGGGAGAGGGTAGGCATTTGTGGGGGTTAAACCATTCAACCTGCGGAAATCTATACAAAACAGCACCTTGCCATCTGGTTTGGGCTGCAGTGTGACTGGGGAAGTCCACCTTACTGCACCCTCATAAATCAGCCCACGTTTCAGCATATAATCCAGCTCTTCCCTAAGTGCTGGTAATTTAATAGTGAGAACACGGTATGGCACTGATTTAAAGGGCGGGTGGTCCCCAACATCGACATCGTGCACCGCTTGAGTAGTGAGGCCAGGATGCACCGCGAAAACAGCTGGGTTTGAATCAAACAAGTGCTGCACAGCTACACGTTGTTGCTCAGGCAGGTGCAATATCAACTCGTGAGCCACTTGTCTAGAATTCCCCGCCCACTGATCCGCGGAAACATGACAATCCCAATTATCCTCCCCCGCAGCTTGACTGTCCCTTCCTCCTTCTCCACCACGATCGCTGCAGATCAACACCGGGACAGTGAGAGGCTCGGAGGGGCGCCTCACATACTCTTTCATCAGATTTACATGGCAAAGTTGGTTCTTTTTCTTACGATCAGGAGTAGCTACTAAATAGTCTAGATCAGAACCCTTCCTTACAACCCGATACGGACCAGAATACTTGGCAGACAAGGGGTGTCCTACCAGAGGCAGTAGTATCAGTACCTCCTGATCTACTTCAAACTACCTCAGCTTCACCTTCTGGTCGTATCTGTCCTTCATCTGAGCTTGTGAACTCCTAAGGTTCCGACCTGCTACCTCCAGGCTCTTTAGCATTCTCTCACGGCTTTCAACAACATACTTTAGAAGCGAGCATGGCTTTGTGATTCCCTCCCAGATCTCCTTGACTATGTGGAGGGGCCCCCTGACCCTGTGTCCAAAAACCAACTCGTTCGGGCTAAATCCCAAGCTCTCCCCAGGTACTTCTCTCGCAGCAAATAAAACGTATGGGAGACCTAGATCCCAGTCCTTCCCATTTTCCATGCAATAACACCGCAACATACTCTTGAGAGTCGAGTGCCACCTTTCCAAAACTCCCTGACTCTCGGGATGGTAGGCAGATGACACCACAGACACTATCCCATGTTGCTGCATGGTCTGCTTAAACAGAGCAGAAGTAAAATTGGATCCCTGATCAGACTGGATCTCCTGAGGGTAGCCATAACGAGAGAAATAGACAAGTAGGTTTTTGACAACAGTCTTAGCTATCCCGTTGCACATGGGGTAAGCATCTGGATACCGTGTTGCTACATCCATTACAGTTAGTAAAAATTTATTGCCGGCACTAGTGGTGGGCAATGGGCCAACCATATCGATAACTACTTTGCTGAAGGGCGGCCCAATGACAGGGATGGGTTGTAACGGGGCTCTCGGGATGACCTGATTGGGTTTCCCAACAACTTGACAAGTGTGAGACTGTGACACCCATGACACGACACTCGCCTTTAACCCAGGCCACCAGAAAAGCTTGCTCAGAGCTGCCTCTGTCTTACGTGCCCCCAGGTGCCCTGCCAAAGGCACATAATGAGCTAATCTCAATAAGCTCTCACGGCACACCCTCGGTACTACTAACTAGTCCACTAATCCTGACCCGCCATCCCACTTTTTCTTGGGATCCTGATGTCTCCGATACAAGATCCCCTCGGACAAGAAAAAGTCACCAGGCTGCGCATCCCCATCGCTCTCCAGTTCGACAGCACCATTACCACATGCCCTGACTTCAGGATCTTCCAGCTGCAAGGAACATATATCAGCAGGTGCGAGATTATCCAGGTTCATCTTAAATAATATATTTCCACCTCCAATGTCCCGCTGAGCCATCCTTTCCTCACGCTGCGCATAACGATGCTGTCGCAGAGTCTCTTCCTGCCCTGCACCTGCACTAGCGGTGACAGGCCTCGGGGCCTCTCCAGACTCTAACATAGGTGCCAATAATGAGTCACCAAGAAACACTGCTGGCTCAAAACTCTCCAATTGACCAACACTTCCCGTTTTCTTGTGACCTTTCCTCCGCGGTTTGATAGACTGAGGTGGTGGCTGCAAGGCTCCGGATGTCTGAGAACGCGTCACAACACACCCCATGTACGCTACACTTCTCAACCCACTCCTGTTCCTCCCAACTAACGTCGGCCGCCTTCTCGGCAACGACCAAGGGTGAAACCTTAGAAGCAGGCACCGCAAAGTCGTTGCCGAGGAGGAAGTCGACGCCCCCAACAGGCAAGTTCTCTACAATTCCTACATCCAGCTCCTTCGCCACACCACCCACCTCCAGCTCCATCCGCACCAGCGGGTAGGACTTCGTAGCATTGATCCCCTGAACTACCACCACCCAAGCAGCGTTAATCGGTCTACCAGGAAAGTTCTTTAACAAGGTCTGAGAAGCCCCCGTATCAGGCAATAGCTTAACTCCTCGCCTTTCGCCAGCCCACCTCACAAAACCATGCCCTCTATGACCCCCAAAGACGTCGCGGACAGGGTTTGAGCTTCCGGACTCTTGAACACAGGCTGTGTCCCACCCTCTGACGAACTACCCTTGGCAAACTCAGAAGATATAGGCGACACCCCTATGCTGCGGGCCAATGACACAACCTTGTTTGGAGGCTTGTTCGGACAAGCATTTGCAAAGTGACCCTCCTTGTGACATGCGAAGCACTCTTTACTCTTTGGTTTCCCTTGGGAGTGGGAGGTACCATCAGACTTCTTTTACGGGACGGTATTTGGTTTATGTTCAGTTTTATTTTCAGTGCTAGATGGTTTTGTGTATTTATGTGTATCAAAATTCTTGGGAGGGGGAGGGGTACGATCCTTTGCACCCGACTCACTCCTAGCTGCTGCTCCGCACCCTCAAATTAATGACAGTCGGTGGTCAGCCATTTCTGCTGCCTCCTGGAGAGTTCTAGGATTGTTTTCCTTTATATTTAATGTTAAGTCCCCGCCTGTGCACTTAAAGAACTGCTCCAAGAGAACCAGCTCACTCAACTCCTCAAAAGTAGCTGCCCTCTCAGAACGCAGCCAATGTCGTAGTGCATCAGACAAGTCCCGGGCGTGTTCTAGGAAGGTACTATCCTTGCCCTAAGTAACACTCCGAAACTTCAAGCGGTAAGTTTCTGGTTGTAACTCATAGGCCCGTAGCACAGCCTTCTTTACCTCATCATAAACTACACAGGACTCTAAAGGTAGTGCATCATACGCTTTTAGCCCCTTTCCTAGGAGTCTGGATGAAACTAATGCTGCCCACTTTTCCTGAGGCCACTGGTGTTCCTGACACTTAGGGGTAGGCAGCCCCGCCCAGGGAAGTACTACCGCCAAGGTTTCGGGAGACTCAGGGAATAGCCTGAATTCCATTTTCTCTCCCAGGCCTTGGTAGCTGGATACATATCTTTCTGCCTCACACATCAGGGGTATCAGGAAAACCCTCTTTATATAACATACACATCCAACTTCACTTAAGATCCACACCAGACATGTCAAAACTATTTTGCAGAATCTCTCAGTAGATAAGGCTCCTGGTCCAGATGAAATTCCTCCAATAGTACTTAAGAATTGCTCCTTGGTGCTCGCTCCTGTATTGGCAAAATTTTTCCGTCTGTGTACTCATACCTCATGCTCCCCAGTACCCTGGAAAGAAGCAAACATCCATCCAGTTCCTAAAAAAGGTGCCTCTTCAGATCCATCAAACTACAGACCAATAGCTATAACTTCCACTCTTGGCAAAGTTTTTGAAATTATATTAAATAATCACATAATTAAGCATCTGGAGAATAAAAATTAATCAGTGATAGGCAATATGGTTTTAGACGATGTCGATCAACTGCAGACATTCTTTGCCTTCTTACGCATCAAATCAACCAAGCTACAGACCAACATGGTGAAACACATACAATAGCACTGGATATAGGCATTTGATAGAGTCTGGCATCATCCTATTGTCGAAGATCACTACGGCCTTGCATCATTAGTTCCACTAATTTCTTCTTATCTTCATAACAGAAAAATATGTGTAATGGTAGATGGCCTTATTCTCATTTCACTCAATAAATGCTGGTGTTCCCCAGGGATCAGTTTTGGCCCCAACTCTGTTCCTCATTCATATCAATGATCTTATATCTACCACTCAAATCCAATACATTCCCTACGCAGATGACTCACACTCCAGTTCCTTCACATTTACCAATTCTTTCACCCAACCCGATGTTATAAATTCAAAAATAAACACTGCAATTTCTCTGAACCAGGACCTTTCTAGAATTAATGGGGACAAGAGAATCTAGTTTCCTTTAATGCACAGAAAACCAAGTACATTCAATTTTCTAACCGACAGAATCTCACTGACTCCCATATATTTTTTAATGATGTAAATATTCCCACTTCCCCTAGTATTGACATTCTCGGTGTAACATTAACTACTAACTTGAGCTGGACACATTATGTTAGAAGCATTGCTAAAGATGCCTCTAAAAAACTGGGACTCCTGTACAGAGTTCGAGAATTCTTCACTGACGAGCAGTTGGCCGTAATATATAAAAGTCATGTGCGCTCTCAGATGGATTACTGTTCACCTCTGTGGGGTGGAAGTGGAGTGGTTGCATTGAGGCAGTTGGACAAAATTCAAAATAAAGCTATTAGATTATCAATAACCCTGCAATCACAGGACCTTCCTACATTAGCCATACGAAGAACGTTGCATCCCTTGCATTATTCTACAGATATTTTCACAGCAATTGTTCCGAGGAACTTGCTTCAATTGTGCCGCCTCTCCACATCTTTCCCCGTAGAACTAGGGCAGATGAGAGCGCCCATGAATTTACACTTTCTCCTCCACAATGCAGAACTTCTGCTTATCAGAATTCATTTATCCCTAGAGCTACTCTTGGAATTCACTTCCCTCGAATTGCTTTCCACAAACTTACAATCAACAAATGTTTAAATCCAGTTGTTACAAACATTTTATGAATGGAGGGTGCCTTTAGGCACATGGACCTTTTTGTTTTATCTGTGTTTTTCCTTCCTCCGTTCATTGTCTCTTAAAAAAAAAAAAAAAAAACTTCTTCTCAAATCGCACAAAAAACTCAGCCACACATAATTCATCGAACACAGGAACTAGTTTAAGCAGGTGCGACAATGATTGGTCCCGATGTCTGTTACCTCCCCCAATATTTCGCCCTGTTACCTCCACTCAAGATCTCTCCAGCTCCCTGTCAGCCCGATACCTAGTAGACTCTCCCTGCAGTTCAGCCTCTCGTATAGCTGTTCTCTCTGCAGCCTCAGCCTGCACACTAGCCTGTCTCTCGGCAGCCTCAACCTGATCTCTAGCCTGTCTTTCGGCGGTCTCAACCTTGGCCATCTCAAGCCGAAACAACAAATCTGGAGTCAACCCTTGAGGAGGGGAAAGTGCATTTAATGGAGAGGGTCCCTGTGATTGAATTCCACGCTGCCATTGACCATCAACTTGGGGGTATGTACTAAATTCAGGCACCCTGATGTTTGATATGGGGGTAGAGTGGAAGGGGAGCTGGGGACCGGGGCCCCCAGTCGCCTCTCCACCCAGGTCTCTCCCTTCTAAACCCAGTATCAAAGTCCTCAGCTGATCTTTCCTCATGCCACTTAAACCCTGGTGACCCTGAAGACCTGCCACACACTTTAAGCCATACTTATTCAGCTTCAACACCCTGGCAGCGGTAAGGGGCACCTCTAAAAATCTTCTAGCACCCTCCTCGCTATCGACTAGCCACTCCACAGGTCTTTCTCCCTCCGAGCGTATCATGACCTGACCCATCACTGTGTTCTGATGTATTAGTCATGTTTGTGTACTGCAGTAATTATCACGGTTATAGAATGTGCCTTATCTCCTATGCAAGTATGTATATACTAATGTTATTTAAAGTCTTTAATGTGTTATATTGGTTGCTCCAAAAAAAAACTCTATGTCCACTGTATTCCTCTAATCATAAGGAATCTCAAAACAAATGACCACTATATTCCTCTGTTCAGTAAATCCTATGCAAGGTCGCCATTTGTTACGTCCTGGGATATATATTATAAACACTGGGCTCTTTCTATTGGACTAGGTATGCGGCAACAAGCAACAACGGAAAACGCTAGATCCAACCCTTATCTATAAACCCAGGCAACAAACCACCCTAAACCGTCAAGAGTCCTGCCTGGACAACGAGGTATCCTATGACTCGGTTACAGGGTGCACGCACTATAGACTGCTGATAGTCAAGCAGGCTATATAAAAGATCACACAATTAAGTTGACTTAAAGCTTCAAGGAAAAGATAGATAACGGAATTAAATTGCAGAAACAATTTAATAACAAACTAGAAGAAAGCACATTTAACGTTTCGTTAATTAATAAAACTAATCACCCCTGCTTGAAAGAAGGTGAAAGCAAACAGTCCTGAAAACATCGTACAGGTAGACAAGATGCGGGTTTCTAAACTGCATGCGGCTACTGTAGGATCTGATGCTTAGCAAAGAAAGTACGTTACGGATTTAGAGAACTCTTAACTCATAAGCAGGAATAAATACTAGTGATTGGACATACAGTGTATAATGGCATAGGTATAATTAAATAAAGGCAGCAATTCGCAACATAACCACATACAGGTGTGCTTCTCACTCTTAGTCAGGCAAGCCTGCTCGGACAGAGTCTCTAAGCCACACCCTGACTCACAATGCTCACAAAAACGGTAAACTGTGGCACAATAACAAGCATACAGATATAATAAACCCCTAGCTGTTAATCTGCCAGGTGGCAGAGGTCTAGCCGGAAGGATATAGGCTTCGGATACCCGGGCTGAGCCACCTGCTCTAGCCTAGGGACGTTCCCAGGTCTGTGCGCCAAATTACTCTAATTGAAAGGGTGCTCTCTTGAGAGACTCAGATCGCAAGTATCTGACTCTCTCTTGGCGACCCTAAGACAAAAGGAAGACGTGCTAGCGCAGTGCTGAGTGGACTAGGCAAGGGCCCTCACACAACACAACGCTAGACACACAGGGACACAGACAAGAAAATGCCCCCAGACTCCCACTGGTATCCTAGTAAAGTCGTGCGGGTCCACGGGACTCGCACCAGCAGACTTTACTTAAAGGATCGCAAAAAGCCTCCCCTCCGGTCTAGCCCTTCCTAACCTGACACAAGAACACACTAGTAATCATGAAACCACCAAATATGAGACAACAAAAAAGCTTCCTAGGTCTCATTAACAATTACATCCCTGCATAAGGACCAAAATCCTATCTAGTTATCTGAGAGCTCGTCGTTAATACAATAATAGATATAAGGTCTATCAAGGGGATGGGATAATTAAATAGATTGGTGAAGTAGTGGAAAGAAGGTATACAAAGTAAGAGAGAACGTTTCTAAGTGGGGTTGAGAGGGATAGATATCAAGGGGGTCCGAAGGGTACGACAATGAGGTGAGCTCTGAGTCTTGAATCTGTCTGGACCCCACCCTAGGCATGCAGAATACATCCCAGGCTTGGCAACACTCAACACAGTTGCCTGGTCAAAACCCTCTATCCCGTGCGTGAGTCGAAACTAAACCTAACGTTGCAATCAAATGCATGTGGCAGCGCTTCAGGCTCGTCCCAAGCTGGTCTCTCCGCGTGAAGCAACGTCCCAAGCCAGTCTCTCTCACCCGCTCGTCTCTTCCCGCTCTCACTAGACTTACATCTTATATATTATAATGAAACAATCAACTATCGAGAACAAAATATACTAAGATGCGTTGGTTAAGAATAAGGGCAGCTTCAAGCTGTGAAACAACATAAGAATATCCCAGACATAAGTTACATTGTCGTAGGATATATACTAAGGGAAAGCCTGCCGGCCGGCTACCACCAGCCGGTTTCTAAACGGCTGGGCAGCCGACGCGCGCGCATGCCCGCACGTGGTTACTATGCAAAAGCGTCACACAATTTTTTTTTCAGTCATTAAACTTAAAAATATTCGCCAAAAATAAAATTGTCGTCTGACGCACGTCATTTTTGGTATAGATACCAAAATAGATACAATAGATACAACAAATGTTCTCCAACAAAATTTTGAGCTAGCGAGAGTTGGAAATACAGTATTTCAATTTTATGTTTACAATACTTATTACGGAGTGCCGCAATGTGTTTGTTTTGTATTAAGTGAAGTTCAATGGAAACTCTTGGCAACCCCCTCAGTATATCTGGGTTTACTCACGGCGGCTGGGAAGCGGGCAGAGTATGGCTCAGTCTGTTTTCGTTACTTTCACTTGTATTTGTTTATCTCAGTAACTATTTGGTTTATCGTAATTCTGATTTTACCGGTGGAATCCTCATAAAATTCCAATTCCATATATGTATGCAAATAAAAAAAAATCTCCAACAAAATTTTAAGCTAGCGAGAGTTGGAAATACAGTATTTCAATTTTATGTATACAATACTTATTACGGAGTGCCGCAATGTGTTTGTTTTGTATTTATTCTATATTGTTCTTTGCTTATCTTCAAGTTCAATCAATAACGAAGCCGATGGTATCTCATTTATCGAAATACAAGGATTTTTTGGTGGATAAAATCGTCAAAGAAACAAATTATCGCCGGGCTCGAAACTCCAGCTCTGAGTGAGCCGAGATATATATTTGTGAGTGGGAAAAAAAACATGGCAATACTTTAGGTGCACCGAAGAGTTTTAACTCTTGGGCGCACGATGACTCCATGTGAGTCATTAGGGTAGTATATTTCTAAGCGCAAGATGACTTTCAGAGTTTTTAAACTTAAAAATATTCGCCAAAAATAAAGTTTTCATCTGACGCGCTTCGTGTTTAGTATAGATACTCAGTATCAAGTCAAGTTCAATGGAAACTCTTGGCAACCCCCTCAGTATATCTGGGTTTACTCACGGCGGCTGGGAAGCGGGCAGAGTACGGCTCAGTCTGTTTTCGTTACATTCACTTTTATTTGTTTATCTCAGTAATTATTTGGTTTATCGTAATTCTGATTTTACCGGTGGAATCCTCATAAAATTCCGATTCCATATATGTACAGTATGCAAATGAAAAATGTTCTCCAACAAAATTTGAGCTAGCGAGAGTTGGAAATACAGTATTTCAATTTTATGTTTACAATACTTATTACGGAGTGCTGCAATGTGTTTGTGTTGTATTTATTCTATGTTTTTATTTGCTTATCTCCAAGTTCAATCAATACCGAAGCTGATGGTACCTCATTTATCGAAATTCAAGGAATTTTTGGTGGATAAAAACGTCAAAGAAACAAATTATCGCCGGGCGCGAAACTCCAGCTCTGAGTGAGCCGAGATATAATTTGTGAGTGGGAAAAAAAACAGCAATACTTTAGGTGCACCCAAGAATTTTAATTCTTGGACGCACGATGACTCCATGTGAGTTATTAGGGTAGTATATTCCTAAGCGCAAGATGACTCTTTCAGAGTCATTAAACTTAAAAATATTCGCCAAAAATAAAGATTTCGTCTGACGCGTGTCGTTTTTGGCATAGATACTCAATATTAAGTCAAGTTCAATGAAAACTCTTGGCAGCCCCTTCAGTTTATCTGGGTTTATTCACGGCGGCTGGGAATCGGGCAGAGTACTGCTCAGTCTGTTTTTGATACTTTCCCTTTTATTCGTTTTTCTCAGTAACTATTTGGTTTATCGTAATTCTGAATTTACCGGTGGAATCCTCATAAAATTCCGCTTTCATATATGTATGCAAATTAAAAATGTTCTCCAAAAATGTTTGAGCTAGTGCGAGTTGGAAATAAGGTAAATAGATTTTTGTTTACAATACTAAATATGGAGTGCCGCAATCTGTTTGTTTTGTAATTATTCTATGTTTTTATTTGCTTTTCTTCAAGTTCAATCAATAACGAAGCCGATGATACCTCATTTATGGAAATACAAGTATTTTATGGTGAATAAAAACGTCAAAGAAACAAATTATCGCCGGGCGCGAAACTCAAGCTCTGAGTTAGCAAAGATATAATTTGTGAGTGGGAAAACAAAACTTAGCAATACTATAGGTGCACCCAATAGTTTTAACTCTTGGGCGCACGATGACTCCATGTGAGTCATTAGGGTAGTATATTCCTAAGCGCAAGATGACTCTTTCAGAGTCATTAAACTTAAAAATATTCGCCAAAAATAAAGTTTTCATCTGACGCGCGTCATTTTTGGTATAGATACTCAGTATGTGGGGAGATTGTAGGCACCAATCGATCAGGGCTAGACCCAGGTGAGGTTATAGGCATGTGATAAAGAGTCGCTGGAACTCCTGTTTCATTTGCTTGGCCTCTCTTACTGATTTTCTTTGTGCCTCATTTACACTGAGAGCAATCCAGCTAGCTCTCACAAACACCTCCTCC
Organism: Paralithodes platypus; assembly: GCA_032716605.1. Classification (NCBI taxonomy): domain Eukaryota; kingdom Metazoa; phylum Arthropoda; class Malacostraca; order Decapoda; family Lithodidae; genus Paralithodes; species Paralithodes platypus. The sequence continues at coordinate 9,318,617 of CM064579.1, forward strand.
TCCTATCCACTTCACTACACTAAACATGCACACCACACTTCATTCCTCCACACCAAAATTAAAAAAAAAAAAATGATGAATTGTAGCCCAGCCTCGGAGTCCCCAGGGGGGGGGACCATAAATGCCCCCTCATCCGACCGACCATCCCCTGACGACCCCACACAATTACCTGGACCTCGGCCTGTTACTCTTTCTATTAATTTCTGCAACATTCGCGGACTTTCCTCTAACTTTCACTCTGTTGAGCACCATCTCTCCTCCTACAAACCTGATCTTCTCTTCCTCACCGAAACTCAGGTGTCTGTAGCAACTTCCAGCAACCCCTTCTCTGTATCCTCCTACTTTCTCTATCCTAGTTTCAAAGCCAAAGGCGGATGTTGTGCATATGTGCACAACAAACTCACTTGCTCTCGTGTTCCCGATTTCGACTCCTCTGAATTCTCAACTTTATGGCTCAAACTTTCCTGTCATTCTCTTACTAAATATTTCTGTGCTGTCTATCTTTCCCCTAACTCTACCAACTTTCCGAAATTCTTTGACTATCTAAACTCTACAGTGGAACACATTCTATCCATTTCTCCTTTCTCAGAAATCTCCATCTTAGGAGATTTCAACGTTCACCACCGCCATTGGCTCTCCTCTCACACTACTGATCCACCTGGTGAACAAGCCTACGTCTTTTCTATCCTAAATGACCTAGAGCAGTTAGTTCAGCAACCCACCCGTATCCCGGATCGCATCGGAGATCGGCCCAACATTCTTGACTTGTTTCTAACTTCTAACCCTTCTTCTTATACTGTCGATCTTTTCTCTCCTCTGGGCTCCTCCGACCATAAACTTATCTCTGTCACCTGTCCTATCTCTCCAGTACAGCCACCCGATCCTCCTAGCCGGCGGCGCTTGTGGCACTTTGGCGCTGCCGACTGGGAGGCTCTTCGGCAGTACTTCTTTGATTTCCCATGGAATGATTTCTGCTTCCATGGCCGAGGACCCTCGGAGAGTGCTGAACGCATTACCGAGGTAATATCGGGCATGGAAGCATACATTCCATTCTCTTTCTCTCAGACTAATGCTAAAAATCTTGGTTTACTCACGCCTGTTCTACTGCTGTCCGCAATAAGGAGGAAGCATTCAAACGGTACCGACGCCTTAAAACTCAAGACTCTCATTCTTCATATGTTTCTGCCCGGAATCAAGCCAAATCTGTTCTTCGACTTGCCAAACACTCTTTCATCAATAATAAATGCACTGAACTATCCAACTCTAGCTCTTCCCAAGCTTTCTGGCATCTAGCCAAAAACCTCTCCAACAATTTCTCTTCCTCGTCTTTCCCTCCCCTTTCCCACTCTGATGGCACAACCATCACTTCTTCCTCTGACAAAGCTAAACTCTTCGCTCAAACTTTTGCTAGAAACTCCACCTTGGATGATTCCGGTGCTATTCCTCCCTCTCCGCCCTCCTCTCTCTTACTTATGCCTAATATCCTAATCTCTTCTAAAGATGTACTTTCTACCCTCTCTGGGCTTAACACTAATAAGGCGTACGGTCCGGACGGTGTTCCTCCTGTTGTTCTCAAAAACTGTGCTTCCGTGCTGACTCCCTGCCTAGGCAAACTCTTTCGTCTCTGTCTATCCTCTAACGTCTTCCCTTCATGCTGGAAGTTTGCTCACATTCAACCTGTCCCAAAGAAGGGTGACCGCTCTCAACCCTCCAACTATCGTCCAATTGCTCTTATCTCTTGTCTTTCTAAAGTTTTTGAAACTATTCTTGCTTCCAAATTTCTTAAGCATTTCTCTTCTCATAATCTGCTCTCAGATCGCCAGTATGGCTTCCTTAAGGGTCGCTCTACTGGTGATCTTCTTTCATATCTTACTAACTCTTGGTCATCCTCCTTCCGGGACTTCGGTGAGACTTTTTCTATTGCACTAGACATATCGAAAGCCTTCGATAGAGTCTGGCATAAATCTTTAATTTCTAAACTACCCTCCTTCGGTTTCTATCCCTCCATCTGTGCCTTTGTCTCTAATTTCCTTTCCGGCCGTTCCATAGCCGCGGTTGTGGACGGCCATTGTTCACTTCCTCACCCTATAAACTCCGGTGTTCCTCAGGGCTCTGTCCTATCTCCTATTCTCTTTCTAATTTTTATAAATGATCTCCTTAACTGTACCTTAATTCCCATCAATTCATACGCAGACGACTCAACCTTACACTACTCCATTAGTTTTTCAGAACACCCCAGCCAGCAATCCCTCAACGACAAACGTAATGAAGCCATAGAACTCTTAAATTCTGATCTAAATACTATTTCCAATTGGGGCAGAGAAAACCTTGTTAACTTTAATGCTTCCAAAACCCAATTTCTCCATCTATCTACCCGTCAGGATCTCCCAGCGGACTATCCCTTATTCTTCAACAATACAAAAATCAACCCTTCATCTTCTCTCAATATTCTTGGTGTCTCTTTTTCTTCTGCTTTCATTTGGTAGGACCATATTACCAGTCTTGCTAAGGCAGCCTCCCAGAAGCTGGGTGTGCTCAACCGCCTTAGGGGGTTCTTTTCCCCTGCACAGCTTCTTGCTCTGTACAGGGGCATAGTGCGCCCTTGTATTGAGTATTGTTCACATGTGTGGGGAGGTTCCTCTCACACCGCTCTCCTAGACAAAGTTGAAAGGAAGGCCTTTCGTATCATTAACTCCCGTCCACTCACCAACTCTCTGCAATCTCTCTCTCTCTCCGCCGCAATGTTGCATCTCTCTCGCTATTCTATCGCTACTATAATAATCAGTGTTCCTCAGAGCTATCCCAGTGCATACCACCTCCTTTACGTAGGGCACGTGGTACCCGTCTTGCAACTCAATCCCACCCCTACTCTGTGCAACTCTCCAACCCAAGAGTGAAACGTTACTCTCAAACTTTCTTCTACTCAACAGCTGAGCTCTGGAACTCTCTCCCAGAATCAGTCTTTCCCTCTTCCTATGACTTAAATTGCTTCAAACTCCGTGTGTCCAGGCATTTTGGCTCGAACGTCCCTTGATTTTGGCCCTGTCACTCTTTCAACTATGGGGGAGGCACTCGCTATAGGCAGTTATGCCTTTTGCCTCCCTCAATCACATAGAAAAAAAAAAAAAAAAAAAAAAAAGTATCAAGTCAAGTTCAATGGAGATTCATTTCAACCCCCTCAGTTTATCTGGGTTTACTCACGGTCGCTGGGAAGCGGGCAGAGTACGGCTCAGTCTGTTTTCGATACTTTCGCTTTTATTTGTTTATCTCGGTAACTATTTGGTTTATCGTAATTCTGAAGTTACCGATGGAATCCTCATAAAATTCCGCTTCCACATATGTATGCAAATAAATAATGTTCTTTTGAGCTAGCGCAAGTTGGAAATAAGGTATTTCGATTTTTTGTTTACAATACTTATTACGGAGTGCCGCAATATGTTTGTTTTGTATTTATTCTATGTTTTTATTTGCTTATCAAGTTCAATTAATAACGAAGCCGATGATACCTCATTTATGGAAATACAATTTTTTTTTGGTGGATAAAAACGTCAGAGAAACAAAATATCGCCGGGCGCGAAACTCCAGCTCTGAGTGAGCCGAGATATATTTTGTGAGTGGGAAAAAAAAACTTAGCAATACTTTAGGTGCGCCCAAGAGTTTTAACTCTTGGGCGCACGATGACTTCATGTTAGTCATTAGGGTACTATATTCCTAAGCGTAAGATGATTCTTTCAGAGTCATTAACTCTTGGGCGCACGATGACTCCATGTGAGTCATTAGGGTAGTCTACCCCTAAGCGCAAGATGACTCGTTCAGAATCATAAAACTTAAAAATATTCGCCAAAAATTAAGTTTTCGTCTGACGCGCGTCATTTTTGGTATAGATACTCAGTATCAAGTCAAGTTCAATGGAAACTCTTGGCAACACCCTCAGTTTATCTGGGTTTACTCACGGTGGCTGGGAATTGGGCAGAGTACGGCTCAGTCTGTTTTCGATACTTTCACTTTTATGTGATTCTCTCAGTAAATATTTGGTTTATCGTAATTCTGAATTTACCGATGGAATCATCATAAAATTTCGCTTCCATATGTGTTAGGTACTCCAATATATCCAACTATTACTCCGTGAATTATTTAAACACTAGAATACACATTGAAAGTATATCTCACTATAATAACCTTAATACAACTACTCATATTAGTAAACATAGTATTTCTGCCATCGACTGTACATGATGGAGACAAGTGGTACTGGCACCAAGTATCTGAAGTTTAAGTAGACGTCAGCGAACTAGTCATCATTCCCAAGATCTCACAATAGAGTTGGTTACAGCATGACCGCTCTGATGGAAAGTTACCCAGAACAGGTCACGTTGGAAACCACACCTTATTACGTCATTATCGACAAGTAGTAGGATTGGTTGTGATGTACACGTGAATGATAATGAGTGGTTTTACGTCATAAAGAGGGGCGTAACCAAACATAATATAAGGTGGGTATCCAGAGAGCGAAAGCAGAAAAGGCAGAGACCCCGGCTCGCTCATCGAAGGGTAAGAGGTTAGCTCTGTGTGTGATACAGACTATATACCATACTTGAATTAATCATACTGTTACGAATACTTATACAAGCAATATATTAGTGTACTTCTGAATAAGTCTTAAGATATCTTTCATTATACTATTGTTAATTATTCTCAAGTATCATTTACCTAACCAAACATTAATTTGAGTTATCTAATTAATCCCAGGGTAAGCCTGCGATAGTGGCAGCTTTTATATAGGAGAATTGGTACCATTATTAACCCTATTCACCTCCACCATACATGGTGTGCAGTGAGTGGTACTTTTTACAACAGACGCTACACTCACGTGTCGATTAATTGACCGCTAAAGCTACTAAAAGTATTTAATTCAAGTCACTATAGTCTGTATATATATATATATATAATTCACACACGGCGGGCTGAAACACTTGTACATCTGGCAAGTTTCCCTCCCTGCCTGCAATGCTCCCCCACACAACTACGGGGCTGGTCGCAAATTCGTCAAAATATTCTTGCGGCGGAAGCAGGGAATCCTCAACTTTGTCTGACGGAGGAGGAGTCTGCATGGACATGGTACCGACGTGTGGTGTAATTGGCCATACATAGGAGGACCAATTTTGAGTGATAGTGGTTGAGGCCGAATTCTGGACACCGCCAGTATTGAATACACCCAAAGCTCTACCGCCGCTAACTCAAAACAATTCTCTACAGCCTAGCCAACCACAGAGGCATTGCAAGGCAGTTTTATCTTGCCAGTATTTGAGTGAGGATACAAAACAGCCAGGCGTGACATTGAAGAGGTAACGTGTTACTGGAGGTCTTAAATGCATCTCTCTATCCATAAAATTATACCAATCTTAATTCAATACATTCATTCAATTGCGTAATTAATTTTTGTTATCACTATCTTTTAATTAATTAATTAATTTGTGCAAAATAGGGTATATTTAGATTCAGGATTTTTTTTGTGAGGTGTTTTTACAGGAATTATTTACTATATATATGGGAGGATTTTCTATATTATATGTTTATCAAGTGAAATTTCCACATGTCATTTAGATGTCTGCTTCAGAAAAATCCTAAGGTTCCGGCTGACAGAGTTGAGCCTGAATTATCTGAGATTGCTGAGGATAGCGGAGACTATTTTTCGGACGATTATTGGAGTGATTTTTATAATCATTATTCAGAGATTGAATCTCGGGCAAATCCGGCTTCTTCAGGACTTCCACCTTTGTACCAAAATGTACCTTTGTATCAAAATGTTAATCAGAGTGTGTTACGAAGCGGGACTATCAGAGATACGACCCCACCTATGTGGAACCACTGCCTAATATAGTAATTCCCAGACCTCCCGAAGATAACGTCATTATGTCGGGTAACGAACCCCAGGCTTTTCATTTAAGTGTGACCCATGGTCAGGCCGTCAACAATTTCACTGGGTTGGAAGAACACAGAAATATTGTCTCAGTTTTGGATGATGTAGAGACGGAAATTGCAGCGAAGGGTATTACTCAGGAGAAGGCCAAAATTGAAATTTTTCGCTCGAAAATTGACAAGGGGAATACTCCAGCTGGGTACCTTTTGGCTTGCGATGACCTCATAAATGCTAAGACTTATGATGAGTTCAGGCTAGAATTCCTAGAGAAGTTTGGGCCATCAGCTAAGGGGGAATTTGCGAAATTCCAAGATTTCGCCGATCAGCTATTGAAGCAAAAGAAAATTCTGTCAGTAGAAACATTATTGGTGCAGTGTTCACAGTTCGCTAATTGTATGTCACATGATCTAGTTCGTCACTCCTGGTTTGAGGACAGTAAGATAACAAAAGAACAGCTGAGCAAGTTACTGGGGTATGTTATGTTGGTTAGTGCCTTACCAGACACCGTGAAACCAATCGCACGACGTATCGAGTTCCCTCCAACAATGTCTCTCAATAAATTTTCAAAGGAACTTAGGAAGTCTTGTGATACTAGCGGTAAAACCACAGAGCAAATTCAGTTCTCGTGTGCTACCGTTAGGAATTCCCTACCTGTTTCCCCAGCTCAACCTGGGCCTAAACAGAATTTCCCTAAACAGAGTCAACCAAATAAGAACTCTCAACCAGATAGAAACCCCAGCAATTCTCCTCAAACAGTTCTTTTCCCAAATTCCATAAACCCACACAGGTAGGTCAGAATAATCATAGTTATAGCTCCAAGACATGGAATTATCAATCGCCCCGTTATCAGGGTTATGGCGGTCGACCGCAGGGCCCAAGCGGAGGCGGTCATGACGCGCAGAGACCTGCGATAATGGCTACCGGCACATCTGGTCGACACAGGGATGTTATGTGTTTTTATTGTGGGGTACGGGGTCACATTGTTCCTCGTTGTAACATCAAGGCCAAGGAGCTGTATGAATATACGGCAGGTAAGCAACCTTTCTGTCGTAAATGCAAGTGTAATAATCACAGGATAGGAACTTGCCCGGAAGTGAAGGTAGATTTGGACGATTGGAAAGCCAGTCACCCTAGGTCGGGGGAAGCTTACGATCACTCCCAAGCAAACGTAACGTAAAACATCAATGTACACAAACTCCGGAATGTCCTACGTTAATGATAAGTGCCCTTATGCATTCACCTGACTCGTTAATTTTGAAGTCATGTTTAAATAATACAGATATAAGTGTTTTAATTGATACAGGTTCTCCTGTGAACCTAATGTCTAGCTCTGTCTTTAACAAATTGAATCATGATGATTCGTTTAAACTTGAATTCCCCGATGTTAATCTTCAGAGTGTTTCAGGGGATAATATTTCAATATTGGGGGTTACATGCTTACCATTGGCATTGCACGAGGACTTGGATTTAATGACGGAGAAAGTGTACGTTGTTCAGGGTTTAAACATCTCTTTGGACCTTCTGTTGGGTTTTAAGACAATGAGGGCCCGTATATTTATTTTAAGTCTAGAGATGAATGTTGTATCTATTGATGGTACTTTTATTGAGGCGTCATCTAGCTCCCCAGAGAGTTTATTTCAAGGGGAGTACGTAAGGGCGTTGTGGAGAGCATTAAATCTCTTTAGGGGAAACGTCGTACATCTGGCAGGAATAGCGGGAGAGGTAGATGCAGGCACTACCACGGTACCAACCCCGCTCTTCCCGCTGTCGAGATTAAACTGCATGATTATTTAGAACAATGTATGGGGGATTCTGACATTCTCATTCACTGTAATACTATTATTGAACCACATTCTGCGAGGTTGTTAATGTTTATGCGAACAATCTTAAGAGTACAGTAAATTCTATTGTATTATTACCCGATTCCTCAGCGATCAAGGGTATTACTTTCGCTCATGCGTTACATGAGGTGAATGACACCAATGTTTTCCAAACTCTCATTTTAAATGCCACAAATGGCTTAATGAAATTGTATGCGGATACGAAGTTATGTAATGCATCCTGTGTACCTTGTAAATTTGAAGAAATTAATTCTCTTCCCGTGGCATCAGTGCGCACAGGGAACTCTCCTGGTATGGATGATAGAATGCGTAAGATTTACGAGGATTTACAAGGTACCGACTTTCCTGAGGCTCAGGGTCCGCTTAAGGCGTTATTGAGGGAATTTAATGAGTCAGTTCATTTGAAAGGGGACGCTATGGGGTTTACTGACATTATAGACCATAAAATTGTGTTGAGTGACAAGGATCAGAAGCCCGTTTACCTGCCTATGTATCGTTTATCGCAGTCAACGGGAATTGACTGATAAACATGTTTCAGATTTATTTTCTCAGGACGTAATTCAACCATCAACGTCACTTTGGCGATCACCTCTTTTCTTAGTACCGAAGAAGGCGAAGGGGGAGTTTAGAGTCGTGGTAGACTTTAGAAAACTTAATACCATTACGGAGACCGATCATTTTCATATGCCGGCGATACCGGAAATTCTTGCTAGTTTGGGAACGAATAACAAGGTATTCTCAACCCTCGATCTTTCGAGTGGGTTTCATCATCAAATTGGGTTGTCACCGGAATCAAGACAATATACAGCATTTAATTCTCCCTCTGGTACTTTCGAGTACAAACGTCTACCCATGGGCCTTAAAAATTCACCAGCGATTTTTCAGAGATTAATGAATAATGTATTGGCAGGATTGATCGGTCACAATGTTTATGTATATATAGACGATATTATAATTTTGTCTAGAACGGTAGAGGAACATATTATCGCACTGAGAAATATACTTTCTAATTTAAATGAGGCAAGATTAAAAATTAGAATCAGTAAATGTGAATTCTTTAAAAAAGAAACTGTAATTTTTGGGGCATGAATTAACTCCGGACGGGGTAAATACCACTGCTCTATTGACAAATTCTATCACTAAGTTTCCTATGCCCACTAACGTAAATCAGTTAAGGCAATTTTTGGGCCTATCGGGCTACTATAGGGCATTTATAAAAAACTACGCTAGTATCGCGAAGCCCCTATATATTTTACTCAAGAAAGACGCTGAATTTATGTGGGGAGTTGAACAAGAGGGTTCTTTTGCGGAATTAAAGGCGAGCTTAACTTCTCGACCGACCTTTGCTTTCCCTGATTTTAAATTAAGAAACCTTTCTATATTAATGCTGATGCATCATATACTGGGTTTGGGGCAGTTCTTATGCAGTATGACGATAGGAATCTCTTACGGCCGTTAGGATTCGCTAGCCGTTCTTTAAAACCTGCAGAACATAATTATTGTGTTACCGATTTAGAAGGTGCAGCGCTAATTTGGGCGTTAAATATATTTCGTGAGGTAATATATGGTTATGATGTAACTGTTTGGACAGACCATAAGCCTCTAATTAAATTGTTTGATGATAAACTTCTCACGGGTAGACGTGCCAGGTGGAAGTTAACATTAGCATCATACAACCCTACATTATTGTACGTTGAAGGCAAGCTCAACACAGTTGCTGATGCGTTATCAAGGAATCCTGTTGGTCTAGTGTCGGTTAATGCTTTGTTGAGCAGTAAAAGTATTGCGTTAGATCAGCGTAAAGATAATTTCTGGGGTAAAGTAATTCTTGCTTTGGAATCGGGTGATTTCAGCGACAATGTTCTTGGTCACCCCGACTTAGCAGGTTGTGATTATTTTAATTGTGTAATGAATGAAGGGTGTTTGTACAGAAAGAAGGATTTAAATGACAGGGTAATTTTGCAACTCGTCATTCCAAATTCGCAAATTTGTACTTTATTACCTATTTTACATGGACATGATACAATTGGGCATCCGGGGAAACTTCGGTGTTTGACACAGGCCCAAATAAATTATTATTGGCGGACGATGAACAAGGATATAGATAGATATATTGACTGTAGTTCTACATGTACCACTATTAAGCCTAAGTTGAGCTCGGAAGTGAAAATCGGGGAATATCCGATTCCGGCATATCCTTTCGATGTGGTTGCTATAGATTTATTGAAACTTCCACTGACTGACGCCGAAAATCAATATATAATGCTTACTATGTGTAATTTGTCACGGTATGTAGTTATCTGTGTTGGAGGATAAAGAGGCAAAATCGGTTGCTAATACATTTTTAGCGGACGTCGTGTGTAAATTTGGTTGTCCTAATACAATTATAACTGATAATGGTACAGAATTTTGTAATTCTAGTATGACGAAACTATGCGATGAATATAATATACAGTAGATCATGTTACTGTTTGTCCTCATTCACCCCAGTCTAATGGCTTGGCGGAACGCGCTAATCAATCTCTTATCCATGCGCTTCGCGGCTTGTTGTTAAATCGTGATACGAGTACTTGGGATTCAGTTTTACATTTTGCAGAATCAACACTAAATTGTTCGATAAATTCCTCAATTGCGTATTCGCCTTATTTTATCGTTTTTGGTAGAGATATGAGACTTTCTCATAATTCGTTAGTTCAGTCTAATTCTCCTGTTTATAACTGTGATGCTTACGTGTTGTATCACTTGAATAATTTTCGGTCTATTTATAAGACTTTACGCAGTTCTCTTTCGAAATCAAACGAAGACATGATGGACGTAGCGAATAAACGTAAGAGGGATGTTAATATTGTTGTAGGGATCTTGTTTATTTGAGGGAATTTTACGCCAAAGATAAATTACAACCTGTTTTCGAGGGTCCTTACCGCATAATTTCAGTCGACAAGAATAGTACTGTTATAAAACACTTAGAAAAGGGCGTTGAAAAAAGGGCTCATATGAATCATTTGAAACGTGTTATACGCAATTTACCTGGTTATGAAGATATTTCTGTTGACCACAAACCGATGAGTCCGAGGAATGTTAGGGGACGTAAACGGCCTAAAAAGACAAATGGTGCTCATAAATATAATTTAAGATCGAGTAGTGTTGCTTTTGTTAAAGAGGAAAGCAATTTTGTTGCTCAATGGGGGGTTGATAATTTGGGAATGAATTTGCATTCATTGTACATGTACATTTTTAGTCATAATTTGTTTGTTTCGGTTCCTCATATGGGTGTCGTAGGAAGGATTGTAGGGCGTGTCTTGGTATTATGGATACCGGGATATTATATATATATTATTTTTGGGAAGAATTTTGAAAGTTATATGCATGCTTTAATTCACGCGGAGAATGATCTTGTGACATCTGACTTACTTTCCTTGGCTGTCTTATTCGATTTGCTGAGATTGGCAAATAGGGAATTTGATTTGGTTTCTTTAGTGGGTCCCTCAGAATATAAGTCTTGTGACCGTTTTCTCGAGATGTATGTAAGTCACGGTAAATTTCTTATTTTTGATCCCTTATGCATCTGATTTTTGTCTTGGTTTGAAATTATACCTATTCCGGTAAAAAGCTCTTAATTCCCTGCTCACTATTATTTTTCCTGCCGATAATTTGCTAGTTACGAAAGGGAAGTATACAGATGATTACTATTCATTACTGAGTTTCTCCACTGTTCATGCGTTTTGTCACACGGCTCTCGGCTTGTTTACAATTTGCCCAGCGTCTGCCGTTCCTTTACTGCCATTGAAGTCTAACAAATGCGTTCAAGCTATTATTGGCAATGCCGATATCCTGGATAACTGTAATTTCACTCCGGTTCAGTTTCACCCATTTTTTTTTCATGTTCACGTAATTAATACTCGTTTTCTTTATTTTGTGAATGCTTCAGAACTAATTGTTACTTGCCCGGACCGTGCACCCTTTCATATATCATGTATTGGCCAAGTTTATGTAAAGGACTCGTGTCTGTTGGTTTCATCTCATCTTACTCTTTACCCATCATTCACTCAGGTGCTTTCGTTCACAGAACAGGATATTCTGTTTACTAGCATTCCACCTGAAGTAAACATTACAAACAAATTTTAATTTCCCAAGATAATTTCGCGTGAGATTGAAACTTTGGAGCTGATTAACACATTCATGGATACGTTGTCATTCATGCATTTCGTTCACCCTGAGTACATCTTCCCTATGCCACTGTTCACTGGTCTTGTCGTGCTTCTTTTTATTAGCATTTCCCTTGTAATTGCCAAGAACATTGAGGGTAGGTTGACAAGGATTGAGATTATTAAAAATGCTAGACCATAAATTGTTTTCATTATGTGTAAGGCAGTAGAGGCCTGTAAACAGACATGTGGCATTTTTGTTGGTACGATTCCGTGTTTAACTTACTTTGCATAAATTTGATTTGTATATTAGAATTGTTCGTTTTCAGGTTTGCTATTTTTCAGGAATTTGTTTTTGTATATCTTATATGTAATTTTGATTGCGTATATAACTATTTTGCACATTTAATTTGTTTTTGCACATTGCGTATTATCTGATTGGTTTAATTTTCTTTCCTTGTTATTCCATGTTGATAGACAGATTTCAAGGTATTTCCTATCTCTTTCTTTTCCTTAGTATAAGCTCCAACATAGTGTTTATCTATATTGAAAATGAGTTGCACTCTACATCTACAAATTCATCACAGTGTTATCAATATTGAAATCTAGTATTATAACTCTTGAAACACGAGTCATCCATTTTAATTTAAGTGTTAACCTGGACCATAACCTACTATTTATTGTATTCATATTTCAGAACAACTAATGACTGGATACAATTTTTATCAAAGACATTGATTAAGTTGTGTAGTAATTGGTGGATCCTATCGATAGGATGATAAACTTTCTCTACATTGCTTCAATTATGTTCGATTTGCTCTTCTGTCCTTGTTGTTTGGGATATGTGTACACTTATATATATATATATATACAGTATATATATATATATATATATATATATATATATATATATATATAATCTCTTTATATTATTCTTATGTACATTTTTCTTCCAGATTCTTCTTAATTTTAAATTCCTTTTTTTATAATGGATTTACAAACTTCAAACATTTTACAAAACAAAAATCACAAAACAAGAAAATGTATTCTTAATACTATAATCACTTTCTATTATATTTTATTTGGGGGTAATTTCAGTCGTAGAAATTATATCTCTTATCTTTAAGGGGGGCGTGTTAGGTACTCCAATATATCTAACTATTACTCCGTGAATTACTTAAACACTAGAATACATATTTAAAGTATATTTCACTATAATAACCTTAATACAACTACTCATATTAGTAAACAAAGTATTTCTTACATTGACTGTACATGATGGAGACAAGTGGTACTGGCGCCTAGAATCTGAGGTTTAAGTAGACGTCAGCGAACTAGTCAGCATTCCCAAGATCTCACAATAGAGTTGGTTACAGCGTGACCACTCTGATGGAAAGTTACCCAGAACAGGTCACGTTGCAAACCACACCTTATTACGTCGTGATGTACACGTGAATGATAATCAGTGGTTTTACGTCATAAAGAGGGGCGTAACCCAACGTAATATAAGGTGGGTATCCAGAGAGCAAGAGCAGAAAAGGCAGAGATCCCGGCTCGCTCATCGAAGGGTCAGAGGTTAGCTCTGTGTGTGATAACAGACTATATACCATACTTGAATTAATCGTACTGTTATGAATACTTATACAATCAATATATTAGTGTACTTCTGAATAAGTCTTAAGATATCTTTCATTATACTATTGTTAATTATTCTCAAGTATCATTTACCTAACCTAACATTAATTTGAGTTATATAATTAATCCCAGGGTAAGCCTGCGATGGTGGCAAGTTTTATATAAGAGAATTGATACCATTATTAACCCTATTCACCTCCACCATACATATATGTAAGCAAATAAAAAATGTTGCCCACAACATTTTGAGCTAGCGCGAGTTGGAAATAAGGTATTTCCATTTTTCTTTTACAATACTTATGACGAAGTGCCGCAATGTGTTTGTTTTGTATTTATTCAATGTTTTGATTTGCTTATCTTCAAGTGCAATCAATAACGAAGCCGATGGTACATAATTTATCGAAATACAAGGATTTTTTGGTGGATAAAAACGCCAAAGAAACAAATTATCGCCGGGCGCGAAACTCCAGCTCACAGTGAGCCGACATATAATTTGTGAGTGGGAAACAAAAATGATCAATACTTTAGGTGCGCCCAAGAGTTAAACTTAAAAATATTCGCCAAAAATAAAGTTTTCGTCTGATGCGTGTCATTTTAGGTATAGATACTTAGTATCAAGTCAAGTTCAATGGAAACTCTTAGCAACCCCCTCAGTTTATGTGGGTTTACTCACGGCGGCTGCGAAGCGGGCAGAGTACGGCTCAGTCTGTTTTCGATACTTTCACTTTTATTTGTTTATCTCAGTAACTATTTGGTTTATCGTAATTCTGAATTCACTGGTGGAATCCGCATATAATTCCGCTTCCATATGTGTATGCAAATAAAAAATGTTCTTCAACAAAATTTTGAGCTAGCGCGAGTTGGAAATAAGGTATTTCGATTTTATGTTTACAATACTTATTACGGAGTGCCGCAATGTGTTTGTTTTGTATTTATTCTATGTTGTTATTTGCTTATCTTCAAGTTCAATCAATAACGAAGCCGATGGTATCTCATTTATCGAAATACATTTTTTTTTTGGTGGATAAAATCTTCAAAGAAACAAATTATCGCCGGGTGCGAAACTCCAGCTCTGAGTGAGCCGAGATATAATTTGTGAGTGGGGAAATAAACTTGGCAATACTTTAGGTGCGCCCAAGACTTTTAATCCTTCGGCGCACGATGACTCTACTGTATGTGCGTCATTAGGGTATTTTCCCCTAAGTGCAAGATGACTCTATGTGCGTCATTAAACTTAAAAATATTCGCCAAAAATTAAGTTTTCGTCTGACGCACGTCACATTTGGCAAATATACTCAGTATTAAGAGTAGTTCAATGGATACAATTGGCAACTCCGTCAGTTCAACGGTTGACTCACGGCTGGCATGGGAAGAGAGCAGAGTAGAGCTCAGACTGTTTTCGTTACTTTCACATTTATTCGTGTATCTCAGTAACTATTTGGTTTATAGTATTTCTGAAGTTACCAGTGGACTCCTCATAAAATTCCACTACCACTTATGCATGAAAATGAAAAATGTTGTGGGCAATATTTTGAGCTAGCGCGAGTTGGAGATAAGGTGTTTCAATTCTTTTTTTACAATTCATATTTCGGAGTGCCCCAATGTGGTTGTTATGTATTTATTCTATGTTTTTATTTGCTTATCTTCAAGTTCAATCAATACAGAAGCCGATGGTACCTCATTTATCCAAAAACAAGGATTTTTTGGTGGATAAAAACGTCACAGAAACAAATTATCGCCAGGCACAAAACTGGCTCAGAGTGAGCTGAGATATACTTTGGGAGTGGGAAAAAACTTGTTTGGAAACTATAGGTGCGCCTAAGGGTTAACTATTGGGCGCACGATGACTCCATGTGAGTCATTAGGGTAGTATATTCCTAAGCGCAAGATGACTCTTTCAGTCATTAAACTTAAAAATATTCGCCAAAAAATAGTTTTTGTCTGACGCGCGTCATTTTTGGTACAGATACTCAGTATCAAGTCAAGTTCAGTGAATACTCTTGGCAACCCCTTCAGTTTATCTGGGTTTACTCACGGTGGCTGGGAAGCGGGCAGAGTACGGCTCAGTCTTTTTTCGATACTTAAACTTTTATTAGTTTATCTCAGTAATTATGTGGTTTATCGTAATTCTGAAGTTACCGGTTCAATCCTCATAAAATTCCGCTTCCATTTATGTAAGTAAATACAAAATGTTCCCCTTCAAAACTTTGAGCTAGCGCGAGTTGGAAATAAGGTATTTCGATATTTTGTTTACAATACTTATTACGGAGTGCCGCAATGTGATTGTTTTGTATTTATTCTATGTTTTTGTTTGCTTATCTTCAAGTTCAATCAATAACGAAGCCGATGGTACCTCATTTATCGAAATACCAGGATTTTTTGGTGGATAAAAACGTCAGAGAAACAAATTTTCGCCGGGCGCGAAACTCCAGCTCTGACTGAGCCGAGATATAATTTGCGTGTGGGAAAACAAAATTAGCGATACTTTACGTGTGCCCAAGAGTTTTAACGCTTGGGCGCACAATGACTCCATGTGAGTCATTAGGGTACTATATTCCTAAGCGCAAGATGACTCTTTCGGAGGCATTAACTCTTGGGCACACAATGACTCCATGTGAGTCATTAGGGTAGTCTACCCCTAAGCGCAAGATGACTCGTTCAGAGTCATAAATCTTAAAAATATTCGAAAAAAATTAAGTTTTCGTCTGACGCGCGTCATTTTTTGTAAAGATACTCAGTATCAAGTCAAGTTTAATGAAAATTCTTGGCAACCCCCTCAGTTCATCTGGGTTTACTCACGGCGGCTGGGATGCGGGCAGAGTACGGCTCAGTCTGTTTTTCATACTTTCACTTTTATTTGTTTATCTCAGAAACTATTTGGTTTATCGTAATTCTGAATGTACCGGTGGAGTCCTCATAAAATTCCGCTTCCACATATGTATGCAAATAAAAAATGTTCAACAAAATTTTGAGCTGGCGCGAGTTGGAAATAAGGTATTTTGATTTTTTGTTTACAATACTTATTACGGAGTCCCGCAATGTGTTTGTTTTGTATTTATTCTATGTTTTTATTTGCTTATCTTCAAGTTCAATCAATAATGAAGCCGATGGTTCCTCATTTATCGAAATACTAGGATATTTTGGTGGATAAAAACGTCAAAGAAACAAATTATCCCCAGGCGCGAAATTCCAGCCCAGAGTGAGCAGAGATATAATTTGTGAGTGGGAAAGAAACAAATTAGCAATACTTTAGGTGCGCCCAAGAGTTTTAACTCTTGGGTGCACGATGACTCCATGTGAGTCATTAGTGTAGTATATTTCTAACCGAAAGATGACTCTTTCAGAGTCATTAAACTTAAAAATATTCAGTATAAATAAAGTTTTCGTCTGACGTACGTCATTTTGTCATTGTTGGTATAGATACTCAGTATCAAGTCAAGTTCAATGGAAACTCTTGGTAACTGGGAAGTTGCGGCTGGGAAGCTGTCAGAGTATGGCTCAGTCTTTTTTCGATACTTTCACTTTTATTTGTATATCTCAGTAATAATTTGGTTTAATGTAATTCTGAAATTACTGGTGAAATCCTCATAAAATTCCGCATCAATATAAGTATTCAAATCAAAAATGTTCTCCTATAAAATTATGAGCTAGCACGAGTTGGAAATAAGGTATTTCAATGTTTTGTTTACAATACTTATTACGGAGTCCCGCAATGTGTTTGTTTTGTATTTATTCTATGTTTTTATTTGCTTATCTTCAAGTTCAATCAATAACGAAGCCGATGGTACCTTATTTATGAAGTAAAAGGATTATTTGGTGAATAAAAACATCGGAGAAACAAATTATCGCCGGGCGCGAAACTCCCGCTCTGACTGAGCCGAGATATAATTTGTGAGTCGGAAAACAAAACTAGCAATACTTTAGGTGCGCCCAAGAGTTTTAACTCTTGGGCGCACGATGACTCCATGTGAGTCATTAGGGTACTATATTCCTAAGCGCAATATGACTCTTTCAGAGTCAATAACTCTTGGGCGCACGATGACTCCATGTGAGTTATTAGGTTAGTCAACCCCTATGCGCAAGATGACTCGTTCAGAGTCATAAAACATACAAATATTTGCCAAAAATTAAGTTTTTGTCTGACGCCCGTTATTTTTGCTAGAGATACTCAGTATCAAGTCAAGTTCAATGGACATTCTTGGCAACCCCTTCAGTTTACCTGGGTTTACTCACGGCGGCTGGGAAGCGGGCAGAGTACGGCTCAGTCTGTTTTCGATACTTTCACTTTTATTTGTTTATCCTAGTAACTATTTGGTTTATCGTAATTCTGAATTTACCGGTGGAGTCCTCATAAAATTCCGCTTCCACATATGTATGCAAATATAAAATGTTCTCCAAATTTTTTTTGAGCTAGCGCGAGTTGGAAATAAGGTATTTCATTTACTTATTACGGAGTGCCGCAATGTGTTTGTTTTGTATTTATTCTATGTGTTTATTTGCTTATCTTCAAGTTAAATCAATACCAAAGCCGATATTGCCACAATTATCGAAATACAAGAATTATTTGGTGGATAAAAACGTCAGAGAAACAAATTATCGCCGGGCGCGAAACTCCAGCTCTGAGTGAGCCAAGATATAATTGAGTGGGAAAAAAATTAACAATACTTTAGGTGCGCCCAAGAGTTTTAACTCTTGGGCGCACGATGACTCCATGTGAGTCATTAGGGTAGTATATTTCCAAAACGCAAGATGACTTGTTCAGAGTCATTAAACATAAAAATATTCGCCAAAAATTAAGTTTTCGTCTGACGCCCGTCATTTTTATTATAGAAACTCAGTATCAAGTCAAGTTCAATTGAAACTCTTGGCAACCCCCTCAGTTTATCTAGGTTTACTCACGGTGGCTGGGAAGCGGGCAGAGTACGGCTCAGTCTTTTTTCGATACTTAAACTTTTATTAGTTTATCTCAGTAATTATGTGGTTTATCGTAATTCTGAAGTTACCGGTTCAATCCTCATAAAATTCCGCTTCCATATATGTAAGTAAATACAAAATGTTCCCCTGCAAAACTTTGAGCTAGCGCGAGTTGGAAATAAGGTATTTCGATATTTTGTTTACAATACTTATTATGGAGTGCCGCAATGTGATTGTTTTGTATTTATTCTATGTTTTTATTTGCTTATCTTCAAGTTCAATCAATAACGAAGCCGATGGTACCTCATTTATCGAAATACCAGGATTTTTTGGTGGATAAAAACGTCAGAGAAACAAATTTTCGCCGGGCGCGAAAATCCAGCTCTGACTGAGCCGAGATATAATTTGTGTGTGGGAAAACAAAATTAGCGATACTTTAGGTGTGCCCAAGAGTTTTAACGCTTGGGCGCACAATGACTCCATGTGAGTCATTAGGGTACTATATTCCTAAGCGCAAGATGACTCTTTCGGAGGCATTAACTCTTGGGCACACAATGACTCCATGTGAGTCATTAGGGTAGTCTACCCCTAAGAGCAAGATGACTCGTTCAGAGTCATAAATCTTAAAAATATTCGCCAAAAATTAAGTTTTCGTCTGACGCGCGTCATTTTTTGTAAAGATACTCAGTATCAAGTCAAGTTTAATGAAAATTCTTGGCAACCCCCTCAGTTCATCTGGGTTTACTCACGGCGGCTGGGATGCGGGCAGAGTACGGCTCAGTCTGTTTTTCATACTTTCACTTTTATTTGTTTATCTCAGAAACTATTTGGTTTATTGTAATTCTGAATGTACCGGTGGAGTCCTCATAAAATTCCGCTTCCACATATGTATGCAAATAAAAAGTGTTCAACAACATTTTGAGCTGGCGCGAGTTGGAAATAAGGTATTTTGATTTTTTGTTTACAATACTTATTACGGAGTCCCGCAATGTGTTTGTTTTGTATTTATTCTATGTTTTTATTTGCTTATCTTCAAGTTCAATCAATAATGAAGCCGATGGTACCTCTTATCGAAATACAAGGATTTTCTAGTGGACAAAAACGTCAAAGATAAAGAAAAACTCCAGCTCTGAGTGAGCCGAGATATAATTTGTGAGTGGGAAAAAAAAAATAGCAATACTTTAGGTGCCCCCAAGAGTTTTAACTCCTGGGCGCAACACGACTCCATGTGAGTCATTATTGTAGTCTACCCCTAAGCGCAAGATGACTCATTCTGAGTCATAAAACATAAAAATATTTGCCAAAAAAAAAGTTTTTGTCAGACGCGCTTCATTTTTGGTAAAGATACTCAGTATCAAGTCAAGTTTAATGAAAATTCATGGCAACCCACTCAGTTCATCTGGATTTACTCACGGCGGCTGGGAAGCGTTCAGAGTACGGCTCAGTCTGTTTTCAATACTTTCAATTTTATTTGTTTATCTCAGGAACTATTTGGTTTATTGTAATTCTGAAGCTGCCGGTGGAATCCTCATAAAATGTCGCTTCCATATAAGTATTACAAATCAAAAATGTTCTACAAAATTATGAGCTAGCGCGAGTTGGAAATAAGGTATTTTTACAATACTTATTACGGAGTGCCGCATTGTGTTTGTCTTGCGTTTATTCTATGTTTGTATTGGCTTATCTTCAAGTTCAATAAAAAACGAAGCCGATGGTACCTCATTTATTGAAATACAAGGATTTGTTGGTGGATAAAAACGTCAAAGAAACAAATTATCGCCGGGCGCGAAACTACAGCTCTGAGTGAGCCGAGATATAATTTGTGATTGGAAAACAAAAATAGCAATACTTTAGGTGCGCCCAAGAGTTTTAACTCTTGGGCGCACGATGACTCCATGTGAGTCATTAGGGTAGTATATTCCTAAGCACAACATGACTCTTTCAGAGTCATTAAACTTAAAAATATTCGCCAAAATAAAAGTTTTTGTCTGATGCGTGTCATTTTTGGTATAGATACTCAGTATCAAGTCACGTTCAATGGTAACTCTTGGCAACCCTCTCAGTTTATCTGGGTTTACTCACGGCGACTGGGAAACGAGCAGAGTACGGCTCAGTCTGTTTTTGATACTTTCACTTTTATTCGTTTATCTCAGTAACTATTTGGTTTATCGTAATTCTGAAGTTACCGGTGAAATCCTAATAAAATTCCACTTCCATATATGTAAGTAAATAAAAAATGTTTCTCTGACAACATTTTGAGCTTGCACGAGTTGGAGATATTGTGTTTCAATTTGTTGTTTACAATACTTATTACGGAGTGCCGCAATGTGTTTGTTTTGAATTTATTCTTTGTTTGTATTTGCTTATCTTCAAGTTCAATCAATAACGAAACCGATGGTACCTCATTTATCGAAATACAAGGATTTTTGGTGAATATAAACGTCAAAGAAACAAATTTTCGCCGGGCGCGAAACTCCAGCTCTGAGTGAGCCGAGGTATAATTTGTGAGTGATGTTACAACTGAGGTTTAAATATATCAGGGTTCTTATTCATTGGACTAGTAATGGCATAAATGCTACAACGGAAAGCGCTAGATCCAACCTCTGATGTATATTCCCAGTGAACAAAGAACACAAATACTCTCCAGAGTTCTATATGCAATAATAAGTTATTAAACTCTCAATAAATGTGCGTCTACTCTAGGCTTAACCCTTATTTAGCGGCGAGCAACATAAGTCGAGTTAAATAAAGCTGGACTATGTGGCGGCGCTCGACATAGGTCGAGTGGCAATTTCAGCACGTAATGTGGCTGAGAGAGAGAGACAAGTGGTGGCAGGAGACTAGCGAGCGTATGACTGCTCCAGACCACCGCGGCGAACCTACTGACACAAATCTCAGCTCCCTCCTCCCTCTCTCACTCGCTACATACTCAATTATGTACTGAAAGTACCGAATTACCTGCTTTTTGCACTCGCGTTGCACGGTTATTGCAAGAAAACTATCCATCATACAAGGATCGTTATGGTGTCATTCGAAAGCTCTGTTTATGCCCTTTCAGGGATAGGTACTTGTTTTACGTTCTGGGTCTTATTTAGGCATGAAAATGATCACGTAAACAGCCCTATTTTGGCTAAAAACACCCCGCTGTGCGGTACACATAAATAAACCGCATAGGCCGCTCGTAAGGTGTTAATGTTATGTGAAAACAGCCTATTACTACCTATAACCGAAGGTGCTTGGTTATGGTATGCAAAGTAAGGTGGTAACAGAAGTTACAGCTTACATTACTTTAATCAATAAATGTCAGGCACTCCTGCATGAAAGAAAGTGCACTAAAGTCCTTCAACACCAACAAGGAATCTTCTTTAAATGTTGGATGCTATCAAGATGCTCGAATCGGAAATGGAATCCAAAAAGGCAGGCAGCGGAACAATGCTCGTGCAGGCTATGCACACAAAAAGGCAGGATATATAATGCAGTCGGAGCCAAGAATATCCTAAACACTACAACAATAATAATCGCCACGACAATGCAGTATTCCTATCAACAAAAAGAGCCTAAGTCGTTTGTGTCTCAATATATCAAACTAGGCTGCGAAATACTTGTGTAATCATAAACGGGTATGCATACAAAGAGTAAATGGTTTAATATACTTAATGTCTACTGTGACTGATGAAGTCTACCTAGAGTCAATGATACGAGATACTGGTGCGCATGGCATGCCGCATAGCCTAGTGCAAATCTCAAGTCTGTGCGTCAAGTATTACGTTAGAGTGACGGGTAGCTCTCTTGAGAAACCTTAATACCGAAGTATTAAGCGTTCTCCTGGCGTACCTCAAAGACAAACAACGAGCTTAGAACAGTGCAGAATGGTATAGGCAAAAAGCGCTCATTCGTGCATGCTCTACTCTCAATGGCACACAGACTAGAATTTACCCAATCAACTCCAGTTCTCAGGTATGTCGTGCAGCTTTTAACTAAAGCCAGCACCCATCGGAAACAATACCTTATCGTATCAGACTCCTAGTCTAGCATTATCTAATCCAGCAAAACACTAATAATTATAGGAAGCGGTACTGAACAATATGAATGCCAACCAATGCTTTGTGATCAACTTATCTTAACAACTAAAATACATGGGTTATATAAGACCTTAACGCACAATACAACTGGCCAGCATTAAGCAGATTATGCAGAATTAACCAGAGGGGGTATAATATTAAGAAAAGGTGGTGAAAGATATGGAAAATGAGAGAGATAGGCAGAGGAAAAGGTTCTCAGGTGCAAAGAGGAGGACAGATATCAAAGGGATAAGAGGGATGCGTTCTAGAAACCAGATCTGAGGGAGAGAGTGGCAAGAGAGCTGTATATATATACTAGCACTAGCTCGCACCGCGTAGACAAAGTGGTAACAATTCCATCAGCCAATACCAAAGAAGCCAGCCAAACATGACATCACCAAGCATGGTAAAAAAACTCCTCCAACCAATCCCCGAGAGGCCAGCCAGCCGTGACGTCATCGAGCATGGCAAAAACACTACGCGCCTCCTCTCACTCTCTCTCAAATCCTATCATTACTACTTAATGATAAAACATATACTTTGCAATTAAATAAATAAAGCCTTGACATGGGTGAAAACAAAGAGCCTTTCTGGACTGCCCATGACACAAGCATTCATATGAAATAAAGCACACAATAATATATCAACTGTAGCCACATCCACTGCCCTGGCGATCCTAGCGAGTCACTGTAGGACAAGCCATGCGGTTCTAACGGAGTGGTTAACGTCACAGTGGGAAAACAAAATTAGCAATACTATAGGTGCGCCCAAGAGTTAAACTTAAAAATATTCGCCAAAAATAAAGTTTTCGTCTGCCGCGCCTCATTTTTGGTATAGATACTAAGTATCATGTCACGTTCAATGGAAACTCTTGGTAACCCTCTCAGTTTATCTGGGTTTACTCACGGCGACTGGGAAGCGAGCAGAGTACGGCTCAGTCTGTTTTTGATACTTTCACTTTTATTCGTTTATCTCAGTAACTATTTGGTTTATCGTAATTCTGAAGTTACCGATGAAATCCTCATAAAATTCCACTTTCATATATGTATGTATGTAAATAAAAAATGTTCTCTGACAACATTTTGAGCTTGTGCGAGTTGGAGATATTGTGTTTCAATGTGTTGTTTACAATACTTATTACGGAGTGCTGCAATGTGTTTGTTTTGAATTTATTCTAAGTTTGTATTTGCTTATCTTCAAGTTCAATCAATAACCTCATTTATCGAAATACAAGGATTTTTGGTGAATAAAAACGTCAAAGAAACAAATTATCGCCGGGCGCGAAACTCCAGCTCTGAGTGAGCCGAGGTATAGTTTGTGAGTGGGAAAACAAAATTAGCAATACTATAGGTGCACCGAATAGTTTTAACTCTTGGGTGCACGAAGACTCCATGTAAGTCATTAGGGTAGTATATCCCTAAGCGCAAGATGACTCTTTCAGAGTCATTAACGCCTTACGAGCAGGCCCGTCAGTAACTTCTACTACCCGCCAAGCGGGTGGTTTTACCCTAAACGACCTTGTTTCCGTGCTCTTTTTCATGCATAAACAAGTGTCAGAGCGTAATACAATTATGTATCCCTGAAAGGGCGATAATTGAGCTTTCCAATGACACCAGAACCATCCTTCTACGACCACGCGTTCTCTTGCAACGATCGTGCAAGACGAAGGAAAATTCCCTAAAATACAGCAATTTCCTTACATAATTCCCTGTGTAGCAAGGCAGTGAGTGTGGGTATGTGTGGAGCTGGGCCCAGTGCTGGCGCGAGAGCCGTGCCGAACGGTCAGAGTCGGCCTACGCTCCTCCCCCCCGCTCGTCTATCTCTCAGAGCCAAATATTGCTCAGAATTGCACACCGCCTGAAATCGGGCCCCACCACATACTCCATGGTTCTCTAGACCGACTTAAGTCCACCCCCGCCAAAGAAGGGTTAAACGTAAAAATATTTGCCAAAAATAAAGTTTTCGTCTGATGCGCGTCATTTTTGGTATAGATACTCAGTATCAAGTCAAGTTCAATGGAAACTCTTGGCAACCGCCTCAGTTTATCTGGGTTTACTCACGGCGGCTGGGAAGCGGGCAGAGTACGGCTCAGTCTGTTTTCGATACTTTCACTTTTATTCGTTTACCTCGGTAACTATTTGGTTTATCGTAATTCTTAAGTTACAGGTGGAATCCTCATATAATTCCGCTTCCACACATGTATTCAAATAAAAAAAAATCTCCAATTTTGTTTTGAACTAGCGCGAGTTGGAAATAAGGTATTTTGATTTTTTGTTTACAATACATATTACGGAGTGCCGCAATGTCTTTGTTTTGTATTTATTCTATGTTTTTATTTGCTTGTCTTCAAGTTCAATCAATAACGAAGCTGATGGTACCTCATTTATCGAAGTACAAGGATTTTTTGGTGAATAAAAACGTCAAAGAAACAAATTATCGCCGCGCGCAAAACTCCAGCTCTGAGTGAGCCGAGATATAATTTGTGAGTGGGAAAAAAAAAATAGCAATACTTTAGGTGTGCCCAAGAATTTTAACTCTTGGGTGCACGATGACTCCATGCGAGTCATTAGGGTAGTATATTTCTAAGCGCAGGAGGACTCTTTCAGAGCCATTAAACTTAAAAATATTCGCCAAAAAAAAAAAGGTTTTCGTCTGACGCGCGTCATTTTTGTTATAGAAATTCAGTATCAAGTCAAGTTCAATGGAAGCTCTTGGCAACCCCCTCAGTTCATCTGGGTTAATTCACGGCGGCTGGGAAGTGGGCAGAATACAGCTCAGTCTGTTTTCGATACTTTCACTTTTATTAGTTTATCTCAGTAACTAGTTGGTTTATCGTAATTCTGAAGTTACCGGTGGAATTCTTATAAAATACCGCTTCCATATACAGTATGTATGCAAATAAAAAATGTTCTCCAACAAAATTTTGAGCTAGTGCGAGTTGGTAATAAGGTATTTCAATTTTTGTTTGTACAATACTTATTACGGAGTGCCGCATTGTGTTTGTTTTATACCCCGTGCTACCGCCAGACGCTGCAGACGCTCTGTCAACGCTCTCACGATATCGATCATAATTTGAGTATTAACTACTCATCCTCTTCATTCTTGTGCATGAAAGGTGGTTAAGAGCACGTTTAACCATCCTGTAGCTTAGTAAGTAACACTCCACGATATTTCGCTGTGTATTGACTGATAAACTTTGTGTTTATCACAAGACTCCTGCTCGGACAGGGCGCCACTAGCGCCATCTATTGTTTTGTTTTGCTTTGTAAACAAACGCTCTCTTATTACTATTTTATATAAAATCGTAGCCCCTAATTTTACCCATTACCTACTGTAGTAAGTATCTATTTAACTGCCTTGTATGTAAGTAAAGCTTTGCATATTAATTGGCTAATAAACAATATTGTTTACTAACTAACCTGCCTACAGGGACTAACGCCGACGCCATTTTGTAAACAAACCTTTTTGGGGGATTATACATATTAAATTCCAGCAAATTTTGTACCAAATTTAAGTGCATTCATTTATCTTTTCCCCCTAGATATATTCTTGACTTTTTCTCCTCAGACTAATTTTACTTTAAGCTAAGGGTGGTATTTGTACAAACTAACCTAGCCTAACCCAACCTGCCAAGCTTTTAACCTAACCCAAACCTAGCCTAGCCTATAGCCAGCCAATCTGTTTTATTATTAACTCTTGTAGATATTGTATTTCGTATCCTACTGTAGCTATACAGTATATATCTGTAATTTTAGTTTTTGCTTGCACGATCTTGTAATAACCTTTGACTGATACACTTTTTTATCTAAAAAGAGTAGGCTACTGCTTTACTAGGCTACAGCGACACCAGGGCCATCTGTTGACACAGTATATTAATCCCTTGTGTGCAGTCACACTTTATTTTTATATAATCTCTATTTGGTGAATTGTATATTTAGTTACATATTCTGTTATACATATATTTGTTTAAGGTTAGGTTATCACACCTGGTAGCCTATTTCTGCGAATTTCAATTTTATTATTTTCGGTTAGGCTATTCAACGCTGGTAGCCTATTATTGCGTATTTCAATTTAAAAAAAAACTTTTGGTTAGGCTATCGCCCCTGGAAGCCTAATTCTGCGTATCTCAACATTTTTGTTTTCGGTTAGGCTATCACCCCTGATAACCTATGTCTGCGTATTTCAGCATATTTGTTTTCGGTTGAAGTGATTGAAGTGTTTTTAAAGTGAGTGAAGTGTTTTAAAGTGAGTGAATTGTTTTTTAAGTGAGTGAAATGATCTGAAGAAAGTGACTGTCACCATGCCTCGCGCTTGTGCGAACTGCGCCGGTAGGTTTGGTGAGTCCATGTTTGCTACTATCGATCTTCAAGTCTTCCGGCTCTGCCAGCAACGAGAGAATTTTACAGTGAAATTAGATGAAGCCTACAACAAGATCAACGTCCTCACCATGAAGCTGGAATCACTCCAAGAGTTTGTAACACTCAACGTTGGAGTACCACAAACTTTAATTGTCACCGCAACTCCAGCAGCCACCAACGCCCCAACGTCAACTGCCAACAATTCAACGCCTACAGTAGCCACTTCAGCTGATGTTTCCGATACTCAAGATACAAATAGTGACTCTCTTCCCCCTCAAGACAACTTCCGTGTCGTGAGGAACAACGTTTGCCCCAAGACCAGGAAACACATACCGATTACCGAGTGTCAAAACCGTTTCCAGATACTCGCAGACTCAGATGACGAAGAGGAAATAGAAGAAGTCCGGCTCGTGGGAGACTCGATGATACGTGGTCAGCTCACAGAGTGAGCCAGGGCACCTAAGACCAGGAAGCGTTTTTGTATCCCTGGTGGTGGTGTGGATGATGTAGTTGCAGCAGTTGACGAAGTATCAAAGCTGGCCCCTGCTAATACAATGTACGTCATCCACATTGGATCCAACGATGTACAGCGAACCCGGTCGGAAGATTTGCTTTTAAAGTACCAGCAGCTGATCAAGTCGTTTAAGGAGAAGTCATCAAGTTTGTAACACTCAACGTTGGAGTACCACAAACTTTAATTGTCACCGCAACTCCAGCAGCCACCAACGCCCCAACGTCAACTGCCAACAATTCAACGCCTACAGTAGCCACTTCAGCTGATGTTTCCGATACTCAAGATACAAATAGTGACTCTCTTCCCCCTCAAGACACCTTCCGTGTCGTGAGGAACAACGTTTGCCCCAAGACCAGGAAACACATACCGATTACCGAGTGTCAAAACCGTTTCCAGATACTCGCAGACTCAGATGACGAAGAGGAAATAGAAGAAGTCCGGCTCGTGGGAGACTCGATGATACGTGGTCAGCTCACAGAGTGAGCCAGGGCACCTAAGACCAGGAAGCATTTTTGTATCCCTGGTGGTGGTGTGGATGATGTAGTTGCAGCAGTTGACGAAGTATCAAAGCTGGCCCCTGCTAATACAATGTACGTCATCCACGTTGGATCCAACGATGTACAGCGAACCCGGTCGGAAGATTTGCTTTTAAAGTACCAGCAGCTGATCAAGTCGTTTAAGGAGAAGTCATCAAGGATCATCGTCTCAGGAATCGTCCCCCGGCTCGGTGTAGAGAGCCGATTTTACAACATAGCCACCAGCACAAATCGTTGTCTAGCAAACCTCTGCAGGAAGGAGAACGTGGGATTCGTCGACACCTGGGACAATTTCTACTACGATGACTATTTGTTTTCCGACGATGGAGTTCATCTGAACCAGGTGGGAGCAGCACGTTTTGGGCGTCTTCTCAACGATGCGGTGAAGGATTTTCGGAGAAGAAATCGACTCAGCACAGGACAACCAGGAAGGAGGACCGAAGACAGCGAGGACGGCAACCTACAAAGGAATTAAATACTAATCCGTCAAGAACCGCGAATTTGGATAAAGCTCCACCAACACGACCCAAATTCAAAACCGCCAGGGATAACGACCGAGGACCGAGGACAGCCATGAATGTAAATGTAGATCCGACCAGAACCAAAAATTAGATGAATGAACGTTCTGTGAGTTTTAAAACCGCAACTTTAAAGGTTTTCTATGCAAACGCTCGTAGCATACGCAATAAATTTTCAGATTTAGAGGAACTAGTGTTTACAGAAAATTATGATGTGATTGGCAGAACAGAATCTTGGCTCAATACAGAAGATAGAGACTTTTTAGCAGCGTATTCACTTCCCGGTTATGTAATGTTTGAGAACAGCCGAATAAATAAAAATGGAGGTGGCGTTTTATTTTATATCAAAGAAAGTCTTAACCCGACCCTCGTGTCAAAACCTCAAATTGTGAACGTCGACACATCTTTTGTGCTAATAAAGAATAATAAAGGTACAAAAATAATACTTGCGTTAATATACAGACCTCCAGCTCAATCAGTGCAAACTGGCCGAGAAATTTACGAACAAATTGCAGAAGTAAGTAACTCACAAGATACCGTAATTTTTGGCGACTTTAATTTACCTGTGACCAAGTGGGGCGATACTCTTACTTCACACTCCGGACATGACTTGTATACGAACTTGCAAAGGAGTTCGCTTTATCAATTTGTTCGAACGCCGACCCGTGGTAATAACGTTCTTGACATTGTACTTGCAACAAAAGAAGAATTGATAGAGAATTTGAATGTTGGTGATGAATTCAGTAACAGCGACCATCGTACGATAACTTTCACTTTAAAGTTTACTAGTAATGAACCAAATAGTAGCATCGAAAAAGTCCCTAATTTCAAGAAAGCAAACTTCCATAAACTTAGAGCTATGTTTAAAGAAACTGACTGGAGCTTTTTAATTAACAATAACGACATAAATACATCTTGGAAGTTATTCGAAACCACTTACCTAAAAGCAGTGCAAGACTGCATACCATCGAAAATACGGCGTCCAGGCCATAATAATAAGCCCAAATGGTGGAATAAAGATATTTCAAACTGTCTGCTTGCTAAAAATTTTGCTAATGATAGATTAAAATCCTCACAAAATGACGAAGAACGGGTGAAATTTGTAGAGCTACGACGCAAAGCCAAAAAGTTAATTAAGCAAAGTAAAAAGACCTTAGAGTTACATATTGCGAATCAAAATAAAACAAACCCGAAAGAATTCTATAGTTATATCAGAAAGAAAAAAGTAGTTACTTCAACTGTTGGACCGTTAGTCGATGAAATGGAGAATACACCAAAGACGAAGTACAAATGAGTAATGCCCTCAATACGTTCTTTGCATCAGTTTTTACAACAGAAGACCTCAGTGATATCCCTACACCATTGCCGATTCAGATTGATAATTCAGATGTTCTAAGCAATATCACCGTTACAGAGAGAGAAGTATTGAATTGTTTAGATAAACTCAAGGTAAATAAAACGCCAGGACCTGATACAATCTCGCCTAGAGTTCTAAAGGAAGCTAAGAATGAGCTCTCCAAACCACTGACATTACTATTCAATAAATCCTTGCAGTCTGGAATTATGCCTGATCAGTGGAAGCTAGCCAACGTAACACCGATATTCAAAAAAGGCAGCAAATCCCTACCCAGTAACTATCGTCCAATTAGCTTAACCTCAGTTGTATGTAAAATGCTAGAAACGGTCATACGAGACAGACTCGTAAATCACTTAGAGGAAAATAACATACTTAAAGATACTAAACACGGCTTTCGTAAAAAACGTTCCTGTTTAACAAACCTCTTAGACTTCTTCCACGATATCCTCAACCTCTACGATGAGAGTAAAGCTGTAGATATTATATACCTTGATTTTCAAAAGGCCTTTGACAAAGTTCCCCACAAACGTTTACTGCTAAAACTAAAAGCGCATGGAATACAAGACGGTGTGTTGAAATGGATAGAAAATTGGCTCAGCAACAGAAAGCAAAGGGTATTCATAAACGGTAAAGCATCTAAATGGACCAATGTAAGTATAGGGGTACCCCAGGGATCGGTACTAGGACCAACTCTCTTTCTAATTTACATCAACGACATAGATGAGGGTCTCACCTGCACAATCACAAAATTTGCTGACGATACAAAAATTGCAAATAGCGTACTCTCAAAAGAACAAGTTGACGATATGCAACACAATCTAGATAAATTGTCATGTTGGGCCCAAATTTGGCAAATGAGTTTCAATGCGGATAAATGTAAAGTACTACATTTCGGATACCTAAATGAGAAAGCAAACTATTCGATGAATGGCACTCAGCTTAAGAATGTAAACAGAGAAACCGATCTGGGAGTAACAATATCCAGTAACCTAAAACCGAGTCAACAATGTTCAGAAGTTGTTAAGAAGGCAAACAAAATAATTGGCTTTATAGGCAGGTCATTTGAGCATAAATCCAAAGAAGTTATCCTAACCCTTTACAATTCCTTAGTCCGCCCTCTTCTGGAATACTGCGTTCAATCCTGGTGCCCTTATTACCAAAAAGATATAAACAAGCAAGAACGAGTTCAACGTAGAGTTACCAAAATGATACCTAGCCTAAAGAACAAACCATACGAAGAGCGTCTTAGAGAATTAAATCTATTTCCTTTAACCCAGCACAGATTAAGAGGTGACTTAATTCAAGTGTTCAAAATCATCAAAGGCATCGACAATATGAACTGTAGTAAGTACTTCACTATCGACCAATCTAATTACACGCGGGGAAAACGGTTGCAAAATTATTGGTAAATCTTTTAACTCGCACGAATCTAAGAATTTCTTCTTCAATCGAGTTGTCAACTTGTGGAATGGGCTTCCCCGAAACGTTATAGACTGCATCACCGTTGATTCATTTAAACTCCGCCTAGACAAATATCTCTCATCAAACCCGCGACTGACTGCGTTTGTAAATGAATAACTTTATTTTATCCCCTCCTCAGTTACTAACCCATCTGTCCTCTACTAACTTCCTAATCCTGCTACGGACATTAGTTCCAGGGCAGTAATTCCCTTTCCAATGTTCCCTTACCAACTCTAAACCACTGTTTGGACACTTGATCCTCAGTGTTTTGGAGGACAAGCAACCTAGAAGGGTCACTAGATCTGTTGTTGCTTGATTTCCTTTGTACTCCTTTGTTTTGTATTTATTCTATGTTTTAATTTGCTTATCTTCAAGTTCAATCAATACGAAGCCGATGGTACCTGATTTATCGAAATACACAGATTTTTTTGGTGGATATAAACGTCAAAGAATCAAATTATCGCCAGTCGTGGAACTCCAGCTCTGAGTGAGCAGAGATATAATTTATGATTGGGAAAAAAAATTAGCAATACTTTAGGTGCACCCAAGAGTTTTAACTCTTGGGTGCATGAAGACTCCACGTGAGTCATTAGGGTAGTATATTCCTAAGCGCAAGTTGACTCTTTCAGAGTCATTAACGCCTTACGAGCGGGCCCATGAGTAACTTCTACTACCCGCCAAGCGGGTGGTTTTACCGTAAACTACCTTGTTTCCATGCTCTTTTTCATGCATAAACAAGTGTCAGAGCGTAATACAATTACTTATCCCTGAAAGGGCGATAATTGGTCTTTCCAATGACACCAGAACCATCCTTCTATGACCACGCCTTCTCTTGCAACGATCGTGCAAGACAAAGGAAAAATCCCTAAAATACGGTCATTTCCTTACATAATTCCTTGTGTAGCGAGGCAGTGAGTGTGGGTATGTGTGGATCTGGGCCCAGTGCTGGCGCGAGAGCCGTGCCGAACGGTCAGAATCGGCCTAAGCTCCTTCCCCCCGCTCGTCTATCTCTCAGAGCCAAATATTGCTCAGAATTGCACACCGCCTGAAATCGGTCCCCGCCACATAGTCCATGGTTCTCTAGACCGACTTAATTCCACCCCCGCCAAAGAAGGGTTAAACGTAAAAATATTTGCCAAAAATTTAGTTTTTGTCTGACGCGCGTCATTTTTGGTATAGATACTCAGTATCAAGTCAAGTTCAATGGAAACTCTTGGCAACCGCCTCAGTTTATCTGGGTTTACTCACGGCGGCTGGGAAGCGGGCAGAATACGGCTCAGTCTGTTTTCGATACTTTCACTTTTATTTGTTTATCTCGGTAACTATTTGGTTTATCGTAATTCTTAAGTTACCGGTGGAATCCTCATAAAATTCCGCTTCCATACATATATTCAAATAAAAACAAATCTCCAACAAAATTTTGAGCTAGCGTGAGTTGGAAATAAGGTATTTTGATTTTTTGTTTACAATACATATTACGGAGTGCCGCAATGTGTTTGTTTTGTATTTATTCTATGTTTTTATTTGCTTATCTTCAAGTTCAATCAATAACGAAGCCGATGGTACCTCATTTATCGAAATACAAGGATTTTTTGGTGGATAAAAACGTTGAAGAATCAAATTATAGCCGGGGGCCAAACTCCAGCTCTGAGTGAGCCGAGATATAATTTGTGAGTGGGAAAAAAAAAATAGCAATACTTTAGGTGCGCTCAAGAGTTTTAACACTTGGGCGCACGATGACTCCATGCGAGTCATTAGGGTAGTATATTCCTAAGCACAAGATGACTCTTTCATAGTCATAAAACTTAAAAATATTCGCCAAAAATAAATGTTTTGTCTGATGCCCGTCTTTTTTTGGTATAGATACTCAGTATCAAGTCAAGTTCAATGGGAACTCTTGCCAACCCCCTTAGTTTATCTGGGTTTGCGCACGGCGGCTGGGAAGCGGGCATAGTACGGCTCAGTCTGTTTTCGATACTTTCACTTTTATTCGTTTATCTCAGTAACTGTTTGGTTTATCGTAATTCTGTAGTAACCGGTGAAATCCTCATAAAATTCCGCTTTCATATATGTATGCAAATAAAAAATGTTCTCCAACAAAATTTTGAGCTAGCACAAGTTGGAAATAAGGTATTTCAATATTTCAGTAGTGAGAATAAATACGTTGTGGAACATCGTGTTGATTTATTCTAATTTACGGCGACGTCACGCAGCCACCCTCAGGAAAGGGTTACCAACAGATCCTACAAATTTAGTTTACTCTGTATATATTGCTAACAGAGGGATCACTAAATGTATAACATTTTAGTGATCCCTTTTTTAGCAATATCTACAGTGGAACACATTCTATCCATTTCTCCTTTCTCAGAAATCTCCATCTTAAGAGATTTCAACGTTCACCACCGCCAATGGCTCTCCTCTCACACTACTGATCCACCTGGTGAACAAGCCTACGTCTTCTCTATCATAAATTACCTAGAGCAGTTAGTTCAGCAACCCACCCGTATCCCGGATCGCATCGGAGATCCGCCCTACATTCTTGACTTGTTTCTAACTTCTAACCCTTCTTCTTATACTGTCGATCTTTTCTCTCCTCTGGGCTCCTCCGACCATAAACTTATCTCTGTCACCTGTCCTATCTCTCCAGTACGGCCACCCGATCCTCCTAGCCGGCGTCGCTTGTGGCACTTTGGCGCTGCCGACTGGGAGGCTCTCAGGCAGTACCCTCTCTGGGCTTAACACTAAGAAGGCGTACGGTCCGGACGGTGTTCCTCCTGTTGTTCTCAAAAACTGTGCTTCCGTGCTGACTCCCTGCCTAGGCAAACTCTTTCGTCTCTGTCTATCCTCTAACGTCTTCCCTTCATGCTGGAAGTTTGCTCACATTCAACCTGTCCCAAAGAAGGGTGACCGCTCTCAACCCTCCAACTATCGTCCAATTGCTCTCATCTCTTGTCTTTCTAAAGTTTTTGAAACTATTCTTGCTTCCAAATTTCTTAAGCATTTCTCTTCTCATAATCTGCTCTCAGATCGCCAGTATGGCTTCCTTAAGGGTCGCTCTACTGGTGATCTTCTTTCATATCTTACTAACTCTTGGTCATCCTCCTTTCGGGACTTCGGTGAGACTTTTTCTATTGCACTAGACATATCGAAAGCCTTCGATAGAGTCTGGCATAAATCTTTAATTTCTAAACTACCCTCCTTCGGTTTCTATCCCTCCATCTGTGCCTTTGTCTCTAATTTCCTTTCCGGCCGTTCCATAGCCGCAGTTGTGGACAGCCATTGTTCACTTCCTCACCCTATAAACTCTGGTGTTCCTCAGGGCTCTGTCCTATCTCCTATTCTCTTTCTAATTTTTATAAATGATCTCCTTAACTGTACCTTAATTCCCATCCATTCATACGCAGACGACTCAACCTTACACTACTCCATTAGTTTTTCAGAACGCCCCAGCCAGCAATTCCTCAACGACAAACGTAATGAAGCCATAGAACTCTTAAATTCTGATCTAAATACTATTTCCTATTGGGGCAGAGAAAACCTTGTTAAATTTAATGCCTCCAAAACCCAATTTCTCCATCTATCTACCCGTCAGGATCTCCCAGCGGACTATCCCTTATTCTTCAACAATGCAAAAATCAACGCTTCATCTTCCCTCAATATTCTTGGTGTCTCTTTTTCTTCTGCTCTCATTTGGAAGGACCATATTACCAGTCTTGCTAAGGCAGCCTCCCAGAAGCTGGGTGTGCTCAACCGCCTTAGGGGTTCTTTTCCCCAGCACAGCTTCTTGCTCTGTACAGGGGCATAGTGCGCCCTTGTATTGAGTATTGTTCACATGTGTGGGGAGGTTCCTCTCACACCGCTCTCCTAGACAAAGTTGAAAGGAAGGCCTTTCGTATCATTAACTCCCGTCCACTCACCAACTCTCTGCAATATCTCTCTCTCCGCCGCAATGTTGCATCTCTCTCGCAATTCTATCGCTACTATAATAATCAGTGTTCCTCAGAGCTATCCCAGTGCATACCACCTCCTTTACGTAGGGCACGTGGTACCCATCTTGCAACTTAATCCCACCCCTACTCTGTGCAACTCTCCACCCCAAGAGTGAAATGTTACTCTCAAACTTTCTTCTACTCAACAGCTGAGCTCTGGAACTCTCTCCCAGAATCAGTCTTTCCCTCTTCCTATGACTTAAATTGCTTCAAACTCTGTGTGTCCAGGCATTTTGGCTCGAACGTCCCTTGATTTTGGCCCTGTCACTCTATCAACTATGGGGGAGGCACTCTCTATAGGCAGCAATGCCTTTTGCCTCCCTCAATCACATAGAAAAAATAAAAAATAAAAAATACTAAATGTTTAGGATCTGTTGGTAACCCTTTCTTGAGGATGGCTGCGTGACGTCGCCGAAAATTAGAATAAATCAACATGATGTTCCACAACGTATTTCTTCTCATTACCCTACTAATATGGAAGTTGCGGTGTCCAAGATCACCTGCGGGGGTTCCCATAAATATATATATATATATATATTTTTTTTTTTTTTTTTTTTTCTATATTCCAACTTACTTCCTCTCGGGCATAGGCTGAAAGCCTTAACATTCACCGTTTTACAATGAACAGTGAAGCCTGTGAGGTCTTGTTCCAGTCTAGGGAGTGAGACATGTGAAGCACGTAGAGTACAACGAGCACCTGCCATCTTGCCTTCACATAAGGCACGGTGCTCACTCATGGCCCGAAACGACCCCATCTCTGAAGCCACCTCGTTCCCGTGCTTCACTCTCTCACCCCCTACACTCGGACTCTCACACTTACACACACCCAACGCCACCTGTTGAGCAGATAACTCACCAGGCATTGCAGCCCTATAGCATATTTTGAATATGGGAATATTCATACAGTGCTATTTAATCAGGGAACAATGAGGGTATTTTATTGACGTTTCGGTGGGCTTGTGGTAATGCACTGATACTAGGTACAGCACAAATTCCATCCCAATAATATCTTCCCATTGATACATCGGGATTTGAACCCGGGACCTTTGGATTACCAGGCCAGTGGCAAAACCACTCCACCACACCTCCCCTATATATATATATATATATATATATATATATATATATATATATATATATATACTGTATATCCAAGAATCACATACATTATACATGTATATTATATTCAGCCCAGTTGTCGATGCCAATGCGAAATACGATAATATAATTCGAGAACAAAAACTTGCTTATCGAAAATTGACAGAAAAACTGATTGTGTAACATCCCCTTATACTGTATATTGTATGCCAATTGTTACGACCGGGGCTACGAATAAAACAAGGGCACTTAATGGTTGGACTAGTAATAGGGCACTATGCAACAATGGTACACTAGATCCAAACCCTTGAACGTATATGCCGGCTAACAAAAAACACCTATACCCTCCAGAGTTAATCGGCGATAACGAGGTATGCTTAACTGGGCATAAATGTCCTCTACTCCAGGCTAACCCACACTGGTATAGCCTGATAATAATCAAGATGCAAGTTACGTTAAATTGCACAAAAGGGAAGCTATGGAAAGATCAATTAAATCAATGCATGATTTAATACAATACAAAGATGTTTCAATATAGTTACTCTAAACAACAATAAACTCTATACTCCTATCTGAAAGAAAGTGAAGTCTGGTCCTACAGCATAGACCTGGAAACTTCTGAAGCAATTCTGATGCTCATAAGATGCTCATATCTTAAATTATAGAAAGGCAGGAGGCACGACACCCAATGTGTATACGGAGTACACAAAAAGATAAGACATATAATGTTAACTGACACGAGAATATTATAAATGCGCAACGGCAGTAATGTTCGACACTAAAAGAAATGCTTCCTCATCAACGAAACAGTCTACTATGGTTGTGCAACTCAACAACAACCTAGACTCATAAATGCCGTGAATAATAATGCATACATATCATAAAGAGCTCATATCCTAACTAGTGTCTGCTAGGTGAATAAAGTCTAGCTGGGATATCAAGGTTAGGAAACTGTGGCTGAGCAAGACTGGCTCATAGCCTAGCGTTGTCCTTGAGGCGGTATGATTAAAGTTACGTTAAAGACGGGGATGCTCTCTTGGTAGATCCAGATCTCAAGTATCTGGTTCTACCCTGGCAATCCCTCAAAAGTCAAGCAAAGAGGCAGCACTGTGTGACAAGGTAGTAGGCTAATGCCCTCTTACCACACGATGCTGCACTCGCAAAAGGCACAACCAAAAGACAACCTAGGCTACCACAGAAACCGTCGAAGTCGTGTAGGTATAAGCGAACCGTACACACATCGCTGACAACGACAACAGAAGCCTTATCCCAGTCTAGCATTAAACAACCCAGCAGAGCACTAAATCAATAATGGAGACACACACCGAGTTCTTAACCTCTACTAACTAAGAACCCTCAAACCTATTCTAAGTACATGTAAATATCTCAGAGGACGGCGCATGCAATAAAATGGGCCGGCTATGGAAACCGTATGCAGAACCCAAGGGGATAAGTAATTGAATAAAGGTGAGGAGCAATGGAAAAGAAGAAGGTCAGAGAGAGAGATAGTGGTAAAGAGGGTGATCGGGAGAGAGTATGCAAAGGGATGTTAGAAGCATGCACGCCAAGCCTATCCTGAGGAGTGTAGCTCCTCGGGACCCACAGGATCTCACAAAGGCATGGTGGTCGGCCAATCACAGGCCGATATGTCACCAGGCAGCAGGCCTCCAGAAGGCGCCAGGAACCACCAGCCAATCAAAACCGAGAGAAAGGACAAGCGGGCGGAAACCTCCTCCGGGAGGGAAGAGGGAGGAGGAAAGCAACACTCACTGCCCCCACGCTGCTCGCTCGCTCTCTCTCTCTCAACTTCATTACAATGCATCTTATGTTCTACTCATGATATAAAATGCTTCCCGTTGTCACAGACGAAAATAAAGACCACCACTGGACTGTCTGTAACAATGCAAGTACAATGAAAGAAAGAACAACCTTCTCTGATAACTGTAGCCCATTTCACTGCCCTGGCGAGCGCTAGTGGCTAACGGGAGGCGATTGTGCCAACGCTGGTAGGCGTCACACCCCGCCCAAGATATGGGATGCTCAACATTAGGCGAGCACCATAGCTGACAAGGCAGAATGCCGACAAGACCCGCCACAACCAGCCACTCCGCCAGAAATGAAATGCAAAGCTCAATCATAAACAAAACAATATTTTATCATAAATAAAATCTTATAACCCCTCCCAAACATAATAGTATAATTTTAGCCTGCTATACTCCCAGAGCGAGCTTCACAGAGCCCAGCCTACTAAGTGAAAGACAGGTTCAACTTAAGGACTTTAGCTATAACATTGGCAACTTACAATTAACTATCAAAAGAACGCCCTGGGGGTTAGGGAATAGAATATGCCCCACGTGCCTTCTGCGTGTCGTAAGAGGCGACTAAAGAGGTTGGGTCGGTGGGCTTGCGACCCCCACCCGGAAAAAATATCTAAACAAGGAAAAACGAACGAACAGCCTCGGATGCGGACGGAACCTACGTTGACGAACCACGACCGACTAAGGACATGCCTTCGGACATTCTGAGAATGGCTACGTGGAATGTTAGTGGCATGAATGATGGCACAAAAGAGAGAGAGGATCTGGAAGTGTTAGTGAATGCCAAGCTGGATGTATGTGGAATGACAGAGACCAAATGGAAAGGTTCAGATGTGAGAGAGTGGGAGTGTGGAATGGGTGTGTGTGCTGGAGTGAGTGAAGGAACAGCGAGAGAAGGTGCATGTTTGTTTGTAAGTAGCAAATGGAAGGAATGTGTAAGAGAGTATGGGTCTGTGGGTTCAAGGATTGTGTGGGTGAGAATGAAAGTAGGAATACAAACGTGGGTGATTGTATGCGTGTATGCCCCGACAGAGGATATACTTGAAAGAAAGAAAGAGGAGTTCTGGATGAATGTGGAGGCGTGCCTGGAGAAGTTTGACAAGAACGAAAGAATATTTCTGATTGGGGATATGAATGGTAAGGTGGGTGATAGGAAAGTTGAGGGAGTGGTGGGAGGGTGGGGGGTACCATCAGAGGTGAATGGGAATGGTAGTGCACTTGTGGACGTATGTGTGGGGAGGAGGCTGTGGATAGCCAACACCTTCCGACACAGAATGATCCACAGGTACACGTGGAAACGGATGTTGACGATGAAGGATAAGACAGTGGTGGAACGAAAGTCATTGATTGATTATGTATGTGTGGATGAACGAATGAAGAAATCTGTGATGGATGCTAGGGTGTATAGGGGTATTGGAGGGGGTCTGTCTGATCATTATGTAGTGGTAGCTAAGGTTAGGATACAAAAGAAGTGGGTGAGGAGAGCGGGAGGGAGGCGAGAGGAGGGTGGAATGGTGAGGAGGGTGGAGAGGTTGCAGGAGGAGGAAGTCAGGGAGGAGTACAGGAGAGCAGTGGAAAGACGACTAGGTGGGTTCGACCTGGAAGTTATGGAGGAAGTGGAGGAGATGAGCAAGGTGTTTAAGGATGAGATCTGTGCAGCATGTGAGGATGTGTGTGGAGTGAGGAGAAGAGGGAGGGGAGTGAAAGGTACAGCATGGTGGACAGAAGAGGTAAGAATAGCTGTGGAAGAAAAGAAGAAAGCATATAGAGAGTGGTTGGGTAGTAGAGGGAATGAAGATTCCGAGAGGCAGAAACGAGCGAGGTACGTGGAGAGTAAGAGGGTGGTGAAGAGAGTAGTGAAGGAAAGTAAGAGAAGAGTAGATGAGGAATTTGGAAGGAATCTGAGTGTAAAATGGAGGGAGAGTAAGAAACTGTTCTGGAAAGAAGTCAAGAAAGTTAGGGAAGGTAGCAAGGGAAACAGTAAGGGTGTGAAAGATAAGAATGGGAGAATGCTAGCCGAGAAGCAAGAGAGAGTCGAAAGATGGAGGGAGTACTTCAGTGAGTTGCTAAATGAAAGGAATGAAGAGCCAGCAAACATAGCTGGATATGGTATGGGAGGGAGAAGAAGAGAAGTAGTGGAGGAGGAGGTGGGGATCAGGAGGTCAGAAGTGTGGGAAGCCATGAAAAGAGTGAAGTTGGGGAAAGCACCAGGAACAGATGGAGTGTGTGGGGAAATGTTGAGGTATGGTGGTGAGATAGTGATAGAATGGGTATGGAAAATGTGCAAACTAGCATGGGAGAAGGGGAGTGCACCCGATGACTGGAAGACTGGCATAATAGTCCCCCTATATAAGGGCAAATGGGAAAGAGGAGTGTGTGGTAACCACCGAGGAATATGTCTTCTAAGCGTAGTAGGGAAGGTATACAGTAGGGTAGTGATTGAGAGAGTGAGAGTGAGAACGGAGAAATGGATAGGCGACGAGCAGGGAGGTTTTAGGAAGGGAAGAGGATGTGTAGATCAGATTTTTACCCTGAATTGTGTTGTGGAGAAGTATCTGGAGAAGAAACAAAAGGTGTATGTTGCCTTTATGGACTTAGAGAAGGCCTATGATAGAGTGGATAGAGAAGGTTTGTGGAAAGTACTTAGAATATACGGAGTAGAGGGCAAGTTGCTGAAAGCAGTGAAGAGCATGTATGAGGGTGCAAAGGCGGCAGTACGTGTGGAGAGTGAGCAGAGCGAGTTCTTTGACCTGAATGTTGGTTTGAAACAGGGGTGTGTGATGTCCCCGTGGTTGTTTACTGTATATATGGATGGAGTTATGAAAGAAATACTATCAAGAGCAGTGGATGTTGGTGTATCGCTGAAAAGGGAGGGAATTGAGTGGAAGCTACCTATACTGCTGTTTGCGGATGATACAGTTCTGATGAGTGATAATGAATGGGAGTTGCAGGGTCTGGTAAATGAGTTTGGAACAGTGTGCGAAAAACGGAATTTGAAGGTAAATACGGGGAAGAGCAAGGTTATGGTCTTCGAAAGGGGTGAAGTCACAGAGTGTGAGGTGAAGCTGAACGGTCAGGCTATGGAGATCGTCAACTCTTTTAAGTATCTGGGCAGTGTGTTGAGTAAAGATGGGACTATGGATGAAGAGGTGCGGGAGAGGGTACAACAGGGGAAGAGGGTTGTAGGAACGCTAAAAGCAGTAACAAGAAATAGGGTGGTCAGTATGGAAGTGAAGAAGTCCTTGCATGACAGTGTGGTAATCCCGACACTGACTTACGGAAGCGAAGCATGGACGTTGGTTGAGAGACTCAGACCAAGAATGAGAGCAGTGGAAATGAATTACTTAAGGAGTGCGTGCGGAGTTACATGGAGGGATAGACAGACTAATGAGGAAGTAAGAAGGAGGTGTGGTGTGGAGGTAGATGTGCTGGAAAGTGTGAAAAGGAACAACTTGAGATGGTTCGGCCATATGGAACGTATGGAAAGCGAGAGAATGACTAAGAGGGTGTACGAGAGCGAGGTGGAGGGACAGAGGGGGAGAGGTAGACCGAATATGAGGTGGAAGGATGGAGTGAGGAACTACATGAACGAAGGCGGTGCTGGTTGGGGGGAGGGGCGTCGACTGACTGGGGACAGAGGTGCATGGGGGCGGTTCGTTCGTGGCCACCCCTTCGGGGATCACGGCGTCAGGCAATAGATAGATAGATAGAAGAAAGAGTTTTTATGTGATTTTGTTTATTTAATTTTAATGTTGTTTTTGACGACTGCTCTACAGGGGCAAGCCTGATTTTTCTCCACTCAAACCCACAAACCTGTGGTGATCTACGTCGGATCCTCCACCCTCGACAAACAGTCTGCAATCACATTCTCACAACCGGCAATATGGCGAATGTCTAGATTGTATTCTTGCAACATGAGTGACCAACGTGTCAGCCTCGTATTCCGGTTGTGGAATTGGTTCAGAAATTTAAGAGGGTGGTGGTCGGTGTAAATCACCACGACTGGCCCGTAGGCAGGAACATATACTTCAAAGTGCCTGAGCGCCAACACTATTGCCAGCAGTTCTTTCTCTACCACAGAGTAGTTTTTCTGAGCTGAATTAAACTTCTTGGAAAAGAAACTGACTGGATGCTCCAAACCTTCCTCGTCTGTCTGCATTAAGACGGCGCCAGCCCCTACACCGCTAGCATCCGTTGCCAGCTGGAATGGTCTTTCAAAGTCAGGGGCCCTGAGGATTGGGTGAGTGTATAGTAGGTGCTTGACCAGCGAAAAAGTCCTTTCACACTCAGGTGCCCACTTGAACTTTTTGTCTTTTGCTAATAAATCTGTCAGAGGAGCTAACACAGTAGAACAACCCCGAAAGACGCGGCGATAGTAACCGATCATGCCTAAAAATATCATGATCTGCCGCTTAGTGGACGGACGGGAGAACTGATTAATAGCCTGTATCTTGTTTTGGGGGAGGGCACACCTGACCTCATCCGACCACAAACCCAAGATATTGCACAGTTGCCCGGACAAAGTCGCACTTGCCAAGATTAACCACCAAGCTGGCCTCACTAAGCTTCCGAAACAAGGCTTCTATGTGCTCACAGTGACTCTCAAAGTTGTCATCGTATATTATAACGTCATCTAGGTAGACAGTACAGTTAGGGATGTCAGCTACTAACTCATTCATAAGACTTTGGAAGGTTGCTGGGGCATTTATAAGACCATACGGCATCACATTGCAACGGTAGGTGTTCCCATCAACCACAAACCCGCATACCCCCTTCGCCCGCTCAGACAAGGGCACCTGCAAGTAGCCTTTCACTAGATCTACCTTAGTTAGAAACCGTGCCTTACCAATCTTGTCTACACTATCGTCCAAACTGGGAAGGGGATAAGCATTGGTGGGAGTGAACCCGTTCAATCTCCGAAAGTCAATGCAGAAGCGAACCTTCCCGTCAGGCTTCGGCTGTAGAGTGACAGGAGATATCCACCTAACTGCCCCCTTCTCAATCAACCCCCGTTCTAACATATACTCTAACTCCGCTCTGAGGGCTGGGAGTTTAATAGGTGGAATTCTGTAGGGTACTGATTTAAAGGGGGGGTGATCTCCCACGTCTACATCGTGCACTACCCGAGTTGTGAGGCCTGGGTGCTCTGCGAACACAGTGGGGTATGAATCAAACAGGCGCTGCACGGCTACACGCTGTTGCTCAAGCAGGTGCACTAGAGTCTCGTCAGCCACCTGTCTGGAGTTCCCCGCCCACTGGTCCGCAGAGATATGACACTCCCAGTTATCTTCCACCTGAGCTTCACTGTCCCTCACTCCTTCTCCTCCATGACCGCTGCAGGTCAACACAGGGACAGCGAGAGGCTCAGGGGGGCGCCTCACAAACTCCTTCACCAGGTTCACATGGCACAGCTGGTTCTTTTCACGCCTATCTGGAGTAGCCACAAGGTAATCTAAGTCAGAGATCTTTTTCACCACCTTATAAGGACCGGCATACTTGGCAGACAAAGGATGACCTGGCAGAGGTAACAGAATCAACACCTCTTGCCCCACCTTAAACTCCCGGAGTTTCACCTTCTCATCGTACCTGTCCTTCATAAGTGCTTGCGACCCTACCAAATTCCTTCCCGCCAACTCAAGGCTTCTCAACATTCTTTCCCTGCTCTCGAGGACATACTTTAATAGGAACATGGTTTTGCTGTGCCTTCCCAAATTTCTCTAACCATGTTGAGGGGACCTCTGACCTGATGTCCAAAGATGAGCTCATTGGGACTAAACCCTAGGCTTTCACCAGGTACCTCCCGATCAGCGAATAATACATAGGGCAACCCAAGATCCCAATCTTTACCATTCTCAGCACAATAACACCGCAGCATGCTCTTGAGAGTCGAGTGCCACCTCTCCAACACCCCCTGACT
Source organism: Paralithodes platypus (assembly GCA_032716605.1). Classification (NCBI taxonomy): domain Eukaryota; kingdom Metazoa; phylum Arthropoda; class Malacostraca; order Decapoda; family Lithodidae; genus Paralithodes; species Paralithodes platypus. The sequence continues at coordinate 9,362,698 of CM064579.1, forward strand.
CTCTGGGTGGTAGGCTGAAGAGACAATGGTACTAACCCTGTGCTGCTGCATGGTCTGTTTAAACAGGTTAGAAGTAAAGTTGGATCCCTGGTCCGACTTCAATTCCTGCGGGTACCCGTACCTAGAGCAGTACAATAGCAAGTTACGAACCACAGGGGTATGCATCCGGATAACGAGTGGCAACATCCATAATGGTGAGGAGGTACTTGTTGCCTGCACTAGTAGGGGATAGAGGGCCAACCATGTCGATTATGACCTTATTGAAAGGTGGCCCGATAACAGGAATAGGGTGTAACGGAACCTTGGGGATACACTGGTTTGGTTTGCCTACTATCTGACAGGTACTACACATCGCCACCCATGACGCAACATGTGCTTTCATCCCTGGCCACCAAAACAAATTCTCCAATGCTGCTACCATCTTACGTACATCCAAATTGCCTGCCAACGGTACGTCATGTGCCAACCTCAGTAGGCTATCCCGGCACCCACGAGGCACTACCAACTGATCAACCACTCTCGACCCCCCCTCCCAACTCCGTCTGGGATCTAGAATACGCCTGTACAAAATACCCCCTACACGAAAGAAGTTCCCCAGCTTTGCATCCCCGTCCTCCTCCAGTTCGATTGCACCGCTACTGCACTTCTGAAGCTCAGGATCACCCAACTGCAGCCGACAGATATCCGAAGGAGCCAATTTATCGAGATGCTCCCGGAGCAACTTATGGCCTCCCCCGGTACTAGGTTGTTCGACCCTATCCTGCGTTTGCGAGTAACGGTGCTGTCTCGGAGTTTCCACACGCCCTTCCTCCCCAACAAGTGTGGCAGGTTCTGGGGCCACTCCGGACCTTAACATAGGTGCTAATACCGAGTCGCCAAGGAGAGCCGCTGGTTCAAAACTCTCAAAACTTTTCCCAACTTTAGCCTTCTCCTTTCGACCGTTCCTCCGCTGGTCTAGAGACTGAGGAATAGGCTGTGACACTTTGGATGCACGAGAACGGGTGACAACACACGCCATCTGCTTTAGTTGACACCTCTCGACCAACTCCTGCCCCTCCCTACTCACGTCGGCCGCCCTCTCGGCAACGACTAAGGGTGGAACTTCAGGAGTAGTCACCGCAAAGTCATTGCCGAGAAGAAGGTCGACGCCCTCTACTTGCAGTTTCTCCACGATTCCGACATCCAACTCTCGTGTCACACCTTCTACCTCCAGCTCCACTCGGACCAACAGTTATGACTTTGTAGCGTTGATACCCTGCACCACAACTACCCGTGCCGCGTTTATAGGTTTGCCTGTAAAGTTTTTCATCAATGTCAAGGAAGCACCCGGATCACGCAAAAATTCTACTCCATGCTTGCAACCAGCCCAACTCACGCAGCCGCGCCCTCTATGGTCACAAAAAGTATCCCGGACAGGTGTCAAGCCTTCCGGACACTTCTTCACTGACTGTGCTCCAGCCTCTGACCGTTTACCCCGGGCAAACGCAGACGACTTCAAAGACACTCCAATGTTGCGAGCCAAAGACACGACTGCTGTAGGTAACTTGCTAGGACAGGATCGTGCAAAATGCCCCTTTTTGTGACAATGAAAATACTCTAACTCCCCCATGGGCTTCCCTTGAGGTGGGAAAGGGCCCGGACCCTTCTTAAACGGGACGGTATTAGGTTTATGGTCAGACTTAATATCATTGCTCTTGTTTTTATGGTTATATGGTGTATCACTGACTCGGGAGGGGTGGAGTGTTGCGCCCCTTGTTACCTGCATCGTTCCGTTGTGCAGACCCACACCCGCGAATCAGCGATAGCCTAAGGTCAGCCATCTCAGCTACCTCCTGTAGAGTTTTAGGATTTTTCTCTTTGAGGTTGAACGTCAGGTCGCTGCCCGTACACTTAAAGAACTGCTCGAGAAGCATCAACTGTTTTATCTCGTCAAACGTCGTTGCCTTCTCCGATCTCAGCCAATTCCCCAAAGCATCAGACAGTTCCCGGGCATGTTAAAGAAAGGTGCACTCACGACCCTTCGTAACACCCCGGAACTTCAACCTATAAGTCTCTGGTTGTAACTCATATGCCCGCAGGACAGCCTCCTTCAGTACCTCATAATCGACGCAAGACTCCAAGGGCAACGCATCATATGACTTGAGTCCTTTGCCAACCAACCTAGAGGAAAGAAGGGCTGTCCCCTTAACCTCGGGCCATTGGTGCTCCCGGCACTTCTTCTCAAAACGCATACAAAATTCGGTGACACCCGATTCGTCAAATACAGGGACTAACTTAAGAAGGTGCGATAAAGACTGATCAAGAGCTCGATTCCCAGAACCGAGACGCTGCCCTGTCGACTCCACCCTAGACTTCTCAAGATCTATGTCTGCACAGTACATGGTCTTTCTCTCCTCAGCCTGAATCCTAAGCTCAGCCTCCTGCTGCTGCTGCTGAGTCCTGAGCTTAGCCTCCCGCTGCCGTTGCTCGAGCTCAGCCTCATGCCTTCGTTGCTCAGCCTGCTGGTTAAGTTTAGCCATCTCAAGCTGGAAGATCATATCTGCAGTTAAACCTTGAGGAGGAGGAGATGCAACAATTGGAGACTCACCCAAGTGCAAACCACGCTGCCAGTGACTATCGGCCTGCGGGAACGTACCCGGCTCCGGAGCCCGAGTGGAATGGGGGCTGGGCGGAAGGTGCCCCAGCTCCCGCTCCCCCCGAAGCCCCACGCACCCCGCCGAGCACCCAGGCCACCAGGTCACCTCTCATCATGCTGCTAGTGCCCACATGACCCATGACCATGGCCAAACACTGGAGACCATACCGATCAATATCCGACACCCGGTCAACAGTAATAGGCATCTCCAGAAACTTCTTTGCATCCTCCTCACTAGTTATTACTCTAATGTCTTCTAACAAACCCCGCTGCTGCACCTCAGAGTCTGCTTCCCGTACTGTATCCTCACTGTACATTGATCCGTTGTTCGACGTAGTGTCCACCGAAAATTCTCAACGGTTATAAAAAAAAGTAAGTACCTAACTCTCATGTAGCACTATTCACTCAAAAATATAAAATGCTCGAAGACAACTCAAGTGCTATACTACGTTGCCAAAAAAAATTCCATGTGTCCAAAATATTCCTCAAAAACAAAAAGTCCAACAATCCTGCAATTCTTCCTTAGATGCCAGGCAAGGTCATTATTTGTTATTACTGCAATAATCAACAAATGGATCCTGGTGTCTACTAAAATAAGATACTGGACAAGGTCGCCATTTGTTATGACCGCAATAACACAAATGGATCTTGGCCACTACTAATATAAGATACTAGGCAAGGTCGCCATTTGTTACGACTGGGGCTACGAATAAAACAAGGGCACTTAATGGTTGGACTAGTAATAGGGCACTATGCAACAACGGTACGCTAGATCCAAACCCTTGAACTTATATGCCGGCTAACAAAAAACACCTATACCCTCCAGAGTTAATCGGCGATAACGGGGTATGCTTAACTGGGCATCAATGTACTCTACTCCAGGCTAACCCACACTGGTATAGCCTGATAACAATCAAGATGCAAGTTACGTTAAAATGCACAAAAGGAAAGCTATGGAAAGATCAATTAAATCAATGCAAGATTTAATACAATAAAAAGATGCTTCAATATAGTTACTCTAAACAACAATAAACTCTTCACTCCTATCTGAAAGAAAGTGAAGACTAGTCCTACAGCATAGACCTGGAAAATTCTGAAGAAAGTCTGATGCTCATAAGATGCTCATATCTTAAATTATAGAAAGGCAGGAGGCAGGACACCCAACGTGTATACGGAGTACACAAAAAGATAAGACATATAATGTTAACTGACACGAGAATATTATAAATGCGCAACGGCAGTAATGTTCGACACTAAAAGAAATGCTTCCTCATCAACGAAACAGTCTACTATGGTTGTGCAACTCAACAACAACCTAGACTCATAAATGCCGTGAATAATAATGCATACATATCATAAAGAGCTCATATCCTAACTAGTGTCTGCTAGGTGAATAAAGTCTAGCTGGGATATCAAGGTTAGGAAACTGTTGCTGAGCAAGACTGGCTCATAGCCTAGCGTTGTCCTTGAGGCGGTATGATTAAAGTTACGTTAATGACGGGGATGCTCTCTTGGTAGATCCAGATCTCAAGTATCTGGTTCTACCTTGGCCATCTCTCAAAAGTCAAGCAAAGAGGCAGCACTGTGTGACAAGGTAGTAGGCTAATGCCCTCTTACCACACGATGCTGCACTCGCAAAAGGCACAACCAAAAAGACAACCTAGGCTACCACAGAAACCGTCGAAGTCGTGTAGGTATAAGCGAACCGTACACACATCACTGACAACGACAACAGAAGCCTTATCCCAGTCTACCATTAAATAACTCAGCAGAGCACTAAATCAATAATGGAGACACACACCGAGTTCTTAACCTCTACTAACTAAGAACCCTCAAACCTATTCTAAGTACATGTAAATATCTCAGAGGACGGCGCATGCAATACAATGGGCCGGCTATGGAAACCGTATGCAGAACCGAAGGGGATAAGTAATTGAATAAAGGTGAGGAGCAATGGAAAAGAAGAAGGTCAGAGAGAGAGATAGTGGTAAAGAGGGTGATCGGGAGAGAGTATGCAAAGGGATGTTAGAAGCATGCACGCCAAGCATGTCCTGAGGAGTGTAGCTCGTCGGGACCCACAGGATCTCACAAAGGCATGGTGGTCGGCCAATCACAGGCCGATACGTCACCAGGCAGCAGGCCTCCAGAAGGTGCCAGGAACCACAAGGCAATCAAAACCTAGAGAAAGGACACGCGGGCGGGAACCTCCTCCGGGAGGGAGGAGGGAGGAGGAAAGCAACACTCACTGCCCCCACGCTGCTCGCTCGCTCTCTCTCTCTCAACTTCACTACAATGCATCTTATGTTCTACTCATGATATAAAATGCTTCCCGTTGTCACAGACAAAAATAAAGACCACCACTGGACTGTCTGTAACAATGCAAGTACTATGAAAGAAAGAACAACCTTCTCTGATAACTGTAGACCATTTCACTGCCCTGGCGAGCGCTAGTGACTAACGGGAGGCGATTCTGCCAACGCTGGTAGGCGTCACACAATAAATTTTGTTAACCCCTTCTGTACCGGTGACGTTTTTTTAAATTATATGCTCGCTGTATTTAGACAATTATATTCTGTTTAAAAAGGGCCTCCAGTAATGAACAGGCTTCTAACTATCTCTTTTAACCTTTGTTTACTATAACATATCCTTCTTTAAACTGCACATACATGTCTAAATATTGATAGCATAGAATGAAAAAGACGTCGCCAGTACAGAAGGCGGTGTCATACGAGAAATGTTTCTGTAATTTTCTTCAGGCAATTATGGTCGTGCAGCTTCAAATTGTACCCTATATAAAAAATAAGCCTATCTATATATATACTCAGGAACATACCCCATTATATATATATATATATATATATATATATATATATATATATATATATATATATATATATATATATAGCAAGGGGTGGCCGACTCGAGATAGAGCCTCCAAACATAATCTACTCATTCGTATCCTCATCACATCTACACACTACTCCCTACACTTCTCTCCTTGCATTTTATATCCTGCCCTAATTGGTGTTCTCCCCTCGTAGCCACTCTACCTTGCTCTCGGCTCCCTCCTTCTCATTCCCGCACATCTTAATCTCTCATGTCTCCTACCTATGTTGTCTGTCTTATAGCCCTACTCTACCTCACTTGCTTCTCCTGTGCCTTCTCCTTCTTCTTATATTTATTCTTGGTCTTCCCCTTTCATGTGTTTAGTTAATTTTAATCTTGCTCTCTCGCTCTCTCTCTCTCTATTTATCTATCTTAGTATCTCCCTTTCCCTCCAACCCCTCTTCCTTCCGCTTCTATTTCGTTCTTCATTCCTTCCTTCCTAAATCTTCCCTTTCTTTCCCCTTCCCCTCCCATTCTGCATCTTTTGCTCTATCTCATTTCATCTTCCATGATCTTTGTCCATATTCCTTCCTTCGTTCCTCTCTCACTTCTTCTTTCCCTCCTTCCTCTCTCTCCCTCATTCCTCCATCCATTTCCTCTTCCTTCCTTCCTTGCTAGCTCTCTCCACTCTGTTGCCATCCCTTCCCTCTTCCACCTCTCTGCCTTCCTCTTCATCCTTCCTCCATTCTACCTTCCTTCCTGTCTCCCTTATGTCTCCCTCCCTTCCCTCTCCTCTACCTCTCTCCCTCCTTCCTCCACCCCTTCCCTCCCTCCTTCCCCACTCCCAAACAGGCCATTATACCTCCCAGAATTTCTCATAAGGTCAGATGAGTGCTGGACCGTACGGTGGTAGTGGCGTCCCTCTAAAAAGATGTTGCTATATCTATCTCGCTGTGTACACACAGAGATAAACAGGGCAAAACACGTAAAACTGCCATGGTAAAAGGAAGGAATTTGTGTGTTTTTCGTCAGTTTTATCCCAGTTTCCATGTGAAGAAAACAGCGAAAATGCTATTTGCTCTACGATAGTGCATGATATCAATACTTCTAAACCCGGGAGCGGCGCCGAGACTCTTAAGAGGTTTTAGTGGTGAAAGGGGACGGAACTCTTAACCCCCTCAGACAAGATATATTAACTTACTTAGGGGTTGGCAGACCACCAGGTATTTCCCCAACAACAGTCTTCCTAACACTGAGGGACCGTTAGGAGTCGTAGGAATTTTGGGTTGCCATCAATCGACAGATTATGATCTAACTTACTGAGCTCAAAATGACGCAGAAGCTTCATATAACTTATTATTGAGCTATTTCACTAGGTTCATATGATGCAGTAGTGTCATATGAGATGGAGAGGGTTAAGACCAAAGGCACAAAAAAGGCCTTGTGAAAGACCCCAGTAGCACTCAAATCAAAGGAATATATGATAGTGAGATAATTCTCCTCCATACGGTTTATTTATCGCGCCAATATCTCCAACTTCGTTCCAAGGTCGCCTACTGCGCATATAGAGAGCGTGGGAAGAGAAAGAAAGCAAGACTGAGGGCTCAGTCTGCCTTCAGGCTTCAGAGAGGGAGGATATACGTCGCATTCGCCTCTCACCTCATGACTGGAGGGTCGGCAATAATTCATCGTTTTCACATCCCAAATACTATTACCACTTGTTTTATTGCTTTAACATGTTAAATATTCATATTAACCCAAGAATGGCGAGATGACTCGTAAGAGGTTTTGGTGGTGCAATGCGACTAACCTCTTAATATCCAAGGCCTTAACAAAACTTTTAAAAGGTCTCAGTAACACTTAAAACAAAGGAATATGTGATTAAGTGAGATAATTCCCATCCATACCTCCTATCACTCCTCCACATGTGTCAAACCCCCTCCTTCCCCTACCTTCAATTATCACCTATTTTTCTTCTTATTCCTTTGTTTATCGGTTTATTTATCTCGCCAGTATCTCCAACCCGGTTCCAAGGTGTTCTCATGCGAATATCGAGTGCGTAGGGAGAGAGAAAAAGTGAGAGAGAGGCCTCAGACTGCCTTCAGGCCTCGGAGAAACAGGGTATACGTCTTGTTCGCCTCACACTTCATGACTGGAGGGTCGGCAATAATTTGTCTTTTTCACCCCCTAAAAACTATTCCCACTTGTTTTATTGCTGTTACTTGTTAATATTGTCATAATAAACGTGAAATAGGCGCATGTGAATAAGTAATGACGTTTATCGTAAAATGACGATTATAAGCTGGAATGAAGCCTACTATTTACGCTTGGCGGTAGGGTGTGCACTACCAATAGCCCGCGCTTCCCGGGTTAAACGTAAAATAGGCGCATATGAATAAGTAATAACTATATTTATGGTAAAATTATGATTTTAGGCGGGTATGAAGCCAAATATCCTCGCTTGGCGGGAGGGTTTGAACTACCAATAGCATGCCGCTCTCGGGTTAAAAGAAATCCTTGATATCTCTTATTTTTTATATTTTATTATTTTATTTTATTTTATTTGTTTTCATTCTGTGTTGAGTATTTTATACTCAGTTTTGTGTGTGTCTTGTAATATTCAACTCAATGTCAAGATACTATGAAGAATGACATAGTGAAGGTTGTGGAGTCAGTTTGAAGTGTTGATTCCATGCTGCATATTACACTTGTTATTGAATTTCATATCCTAATACTATTAACCCATCCCAAAACCAGCGATGGCTACCAGCTGTCAGTAGATAAGTCACTCTCCATTCCCAGCGACGGCTGGGAGCCGTCAGTAATGTACTTTCCTTGTAACTGCCTGTATCAGTCAGTGCCTGGTACCACAACAGTTTGAGCACTGCTCACGACATGGCAACACTTCTCAGCTTATACCCTAGCCTCTGCTGGCTGGGAGGGCCAGTCTTCCTTCATCTCTTGAGGTGAAAGGTTGTTCTATCCTGCCATTTTGGCCACAATGCTTCGGACTGGGGGGGGGGGGGGGGAATTTTATTACTGTACCCTACGGTACAGTAGGGGTTAAAGAAAACTAGGGTTAAAAATGACATAACACGCCAACCACACGGATATAAGGGCCCATAACTACAAATCAATGACCCGAAAAGCCTATGTGTATATAATAGTTTGCTAATTATAATTACCTAATCTTTCATCTCTGGAAGTATCTGAAAAAAACTCGCAGGACACCCTGTATAGCACATATAATACTAGTATTACCTATTTGACTTTTGTGACTAGCTTGAATATATACTTGTGATTACTATGAACATGCTTTGCAACTATTATTGATTATGTTAGTTGTTATATTATAATATTAGATTATACATTTCAATACATTTAACTCTTGTATAAGAAGTAAAACCTGATGTTATTCGGATTAATCTTTCCGTTATTGCCCTTGTGTTGGCGTCTGCGTCGTATTTATCCTTATGTGCATTCTGGTTCGCCTTTAGTTGTTTTCTCCTTTAATCCCTCCCTCACTCTCCTCCCCCCTCTCTCTCTCTCTCTCTCTCTTTCTCTGTCTCTGTTTCTCTGTCTCTCTCTTTACATATATATATATATATATATATATATATATATATATATACACTGTATATACATATAAATATATAGAAAATAATAAAGATGTTGCTTACGCTGTCTCTGATCTTCACCTTCATTATATATATATATATATATATATATATATTTATATATATATATATATATATATATATATATATATATATATATATATATATATACTGTATATATATAATATATATATATATATATATATATATATATATATATATATACATTTTGTTTAATTATGTATTAATTTATGATTGCACTTACTCATTTATATATTTATGTATTTATTTATATATTTATCTCCTTTTTAATTTCTTACTTATCTATTATTCTCTTCCCTTTGCAAATGTAGGCAAATCATCGTATGAGAAATCACAAAATAACATTACACTAGACACAAATGAGAATACCGACCAACGAATTGAGACTTCTACAACTGCCAACAATCTTTTTAGACTAAAACCAATTGACACAAATACTATAATTCTAACATTTAAGCAGCTTAAAGACACAAAAGCTTGTGGTTCTGATGGGATTTCTCTTCAGATGTTAAAAGATGCATTGTATGTTACAATATCTTACTTAACCTGTATAATAAACACCTCGATACTGGTAAGTTCCCGAAAATGTGGAAGCATGCTATAATTAAACCAATATATCAAAATGGAGACAAAGATTGTGTTGGTAATTATCGACCCATTTCACTTCTCCCAATATTATCAACAGTTTTAGAGAAAGTCGCCACAAATCAGTATATGTCGCACTTGGAAAACAACAATCTGCTTTCTATAAGTCAACATGGTTTTCGGCCAAATTTATCAACGGAAACAGCCCTCATTTTATTAACTAATAAAATATTATACTAATGTGGATAACAAAAAAGTGTCTTTACTAACACTGCTTGATTTGTCTAAAGCTTTCGACAGTGTCAGTCATCAAATATTGTTAGAAAAATGCAAAAAATTAAATATTGACTCATTCTGGCTTATAAATTACTTGACCGATAGGACACAGGCTGTGCAGTTGGGTGATACAGTCTCATCTACTTTACATGTAACATATGGAGTGCCTCAAGGCTCTATTCTAGGACCCATTCTATTTATTATATTTGTCAATGATTTACTAAACTATGTTAAAGATTGTTTGCTCATTCAGTATGCTGATGATACACAGATACTTCACTCAGGCACTCTGGATGAACTAACTAATGTAATTAGCAAAACAGAAAATACACTCAAAATAATGAAACAATATTTCCAGAGAAATGGTCTTATGTTGCATGCAAATAAAACTCAATGCATTTTCCTTGGCACTAGACAGCTTTTATCCCAAATACCCTCAAATGTATGTATACAACTCGATGATCATAAAATTATACCTTGTACACATGTAACAAATTTAGGTCTACATATACAGTAGATTGTAACATGCTTTTCAACAAACACACAAGTGAACTGAACAAGAAAGTCATGGGAACGTTGATGTATGTGAATCGTATAAAAGGTTATTTTGACAAAGCTACTAGCGTCATTGTGATTCAATCGCTAATTTTAAGTTTGATAAATTATTGCATAATGATATGGGGTTCAACTAATTGCATTATATTAAATACTGTACAAAAAATGCAAAATTTTGCTGCAAAGGTAGCAGTGGGTGGAGCAAAAATATACGACCATGTAACTCCGATAATAAAGGAATTAGAGTGGCTAAAAATAAAGCAAAAATATATATATGATACAGCTATTGCGGTGTATAAAGGAAGGCATAAGCTAATTCCAAACTGGCTAATACACTTTCCTATTGTTAATGAAATCATAAATAGTAACACAATACAGCAAAACCATCTATATGTACAGAGAACAAACACCTTTCATGGTGAACGATCGCTTTTGGTAGCAGATCCTAAAATATGGAATAGGTTGCCGAGATCAGTAAAGGACACAAATAACCTAAACACGTTTAAGCATATATTAAAAGATTATATTCTGAAACATGAAATGGATCTATAAACAAAAAATGTAATAATACTGTAACTGTCATTTTTGTTATAGATATTGAAGACTGTCCATAGTAACATACTAGAGATGTTTCTTATTGTAAATATGTATATATATAATGTATGTATTTTAATATTTGTTAATGTTTTATGTGAAGAACCATTGTAAAATGGAAAAATAAATATTCTGATTCTGATTCTGATTCTGATTCTTTCTTCCTTCCCTTATTCCCTACCATCTTCCTAACTCCTCACTAGCATCTCTCACTCACTCACTCTCACTCTCTATCTCTCATATTCCTACCTCCCTCTCCAACATTCCATACACAAGTTGTCTGGCCTTTCCTCTCAGCCTCTCCACCCTCTGTCTTATTCATCTCTCTCTCTCTCTCTCTCTCTCTCTCTCTCTCTCTCTCTCTCTCTCTCTCTCTCTACTTGCTATCATTTACTTTGTATTTACCTTGTCTTTCAGTCTCATCTATACTACTTGCATTGCAATTTGTGATGTTGTTAAGAAGTATATGCGTGAAAGTGGTGTTGGATGGTAGGAGGGGTGTCGACTGATAGGGGACAGAGGTGCATGGTGGCGATTCATTCGTGTCCACTCGTTCGGGGATCATGGCCTCTGGTAATAGATAAATAGATAGCTATTTTGTTAGATCAGTAACTCATTGCCTATCACATAATTTGTTCTTCCCACAATATTGTATACTCTGTTTTCCTTTCTGTTATAACATAATCTCTCTAACCCTGCCATCCTGAACTTGCCCTAGCCGGTATGGTATCTAGTGGGCCTTGTTATTCAGTGGGTTACACAGAATGTGGTGCCATGGTTCTGTAGAAACTGCTAAATATCCCTACCTCAACTTTCTCCTCTGCCTGGTGCTCTTACTATAATCCCCCCCTTTCACCTTGCCTATAATCCCTCTCCATCCCTCTTCCATCACTTCCTGCCTAACTTCTCTCTAGCCTAGATACTACCGTCTCCCCCCAGCCGGTATGGTGCTGGTCCATTCCTATGATCCATATTACCCCCTCTTTAACCACTCTCTAACCTGTAATTCCTACCATGCCTAAATCCTTACTCTCCATCCCCCTCTGCCTACACTCCTCACTCCCTCCTCCTAGCCTACAATCCCCCTCCTCCCAACGCACCCCCACCCCAACCATTGTCTACCCTCTGTGATCCGCAACTTCTCTAAGCCGGTATGGTAATTAGTGGTCCTCATTATATAGTTAGGTATATGTGGCGTCTTGTAGAAACTATTTATATCCTTACCTCATCCTTCTCCCCTGCCTGACGCTCTTCCTATAATCATACCCTTCACCCTACCTACAATCCTTATCCATCCATCCCTTTACCCTGCCTACAATCCATCTCCATCCCTGTTCCCTCACGCCCTGACTACCCTCCCTCTAGCCTCTGTGATCCCCCAACTCCTCTTGGCCGGTCTCGTTATGCAGTTATTGTGGTCGACCTTGTAGGAAATGTTAACATCCCAGCCTCAACTCTCTCCCGTGCCTCAAGCTCTTTCTATAATCCCCTCCCTTCACCCTGCCTACGATCCCTCTCCCTCCCTCTTCCATTACTCCCTGCCTAACCTCTCTCTAGCCTCTGTGATCCCCAACTCCTTCCAGTCGGTATGGTAACTAGTAGTCCTGTCTATGAAGTTGGTGTGTGTGTGCTGGTCCTGTAGAAACTGTTACATCCCTACCTCAACTTTCTACCCTGCCTCACGCTCTTTCTATAATCCCACCCTTCATCTTGCCTACAATCGCTCTCCATCCCTCTTGCCTTCGCCCTGCCTACAATCCCTCTCCATCCCTCTGCTATTCCTCCCTCTAACCTCTGTGATCCAAAACTCCTCCCAAGTGGTTTGGTAACTAGTGGTCTTTGTTATGCAGTTGGTTATAATTATGTGGTATCCTATAGACACTGGTAATATCCTTACCTCAATCTTCTCCCCTGCCAGACACTCTCCCTACAATCCCCTTATTTCGCCCTGCCTACAATCCCTCTCCCTCCCTCTTCCTTCACTCCCTGCCTACCCTCCCTCTAGCCTCTGTGATCCCCAACTCTCCAGCTGGTACGGTAACTAGTGGTCGTTGTTAGACAGTTGTGGAGAATCCCTTTGATCACTTGGCAAGAGGGGCACGCGGCGGCATATACAGGCGGCTGAATGGCTGATTGACTAGGTACGTATATTGGTTGGGTTATAATTGGTCGATTGATTTCGTAAGTATATGGGTGGTTGGGGTATGATTGGTTGATTGATTAGGTACGTAAAAGGGTGCTTGGAGTAAGATTGGTCGATTGGGTACGTACCTGTATATGGATGATTGGGTAATGATTGATTGATGGTTGATTGATTGGGTACGTGTATGGGTGGTAGGGTTATAATTGGTTGATTGATCGGGTGGGTATATAGGTGATAAACCCATTAAGCGTTAGCTACTGGTAGTGCACACCCTACAGCCAAGCGACGATATTAGGTTTCATTCCCGCCTAAAATCATCATGTTACGATAAATATCGTTATTACTTATTCATATGCGCCTATTTTACATTTAATATGAAGATATTAACATGTAGCAGCAATAAAACAAGTGGGAATAGTATTTGGTGGGTGAAAAAGACGAATTATTGCCGACCCTCCAGTCATGAAGTGTGAGGCGGACGAGACGTATACCTTCTCTCTCAGAGGCCTAGAGGCAGACTGAGGGCTCTCTCTCACTCTATCGCCATGCACGCGGTATGCACAGAACACCTTGGAACCGGGTTGGAGAGATTGGAGCGGGAAATAAACCGATAAACAAGGGAATAAGAGGAAACATAGGTGATGATTGAAGGGGGGGTGGAAAAGAGGTGGTTTTGACACATGTGGAGGAGTGATAGAAGGTATGGAGGGGAATGATATAACTTGATCACGTATTCCTGTGTTTTAAGTGCTACTGGGACCTTTTAAAAGGCTTGTTTTAGGTCTCAGATCTTAAGAGGTTCGTTGCCTTTCACCACCAAAACCTCTTAAGAGTCTTCTCGCCGTTCTCGGGTTAATTGGATATTTGTAAAGGTTTGTTAATGAATTAGTTTAAAAAATAAATTAACCCTTTTTTGGTCCGAGGGGAGTGTTTTTGGACCTCACCTGTTTCGCTACATTAGTTTGGATGTATCAAGACACTTCACCCCCATTAATATAGCAATAATAAGATGCTCGTGCGATTCAGTTGTCGATTGTTTCTGGGCGAGCCACGGCGAGCCTGTAACATAAAATGTTTTGGCTTTTGGCAAGGCATTTTTTTCTATCAAAAAAATGTAAGGATTTAGCTAGGAGGGTGTCTGGGTGATCATTGTATTTTATGTTTTATATAAATTTGTTATTTATATAAATATTTTTTAAGGAAATCTGGAAAGGCCTTTTTGTTAGCCTAAGGGACAAACTAAAATACAATGCTTGAAAATTGCGAAACTAAGCAAAATCCTCAATAAAGATTAAACAAAATATCATAATAAACCCCAAAATGACAGACCAGATAGTATTTATGGCAATCATACATACACACTCTGGTAATCTATGGCAGTAATTGGGAAGTCAGGAACACGATAGAAAAAACAGACCAAATCGGCCATTTCTTCGGTCAATTTGGGTCTTGCCGTTTCTAAGTTAAAGTTTTATAGTATTTCAGTCTATTAATATCATCTACCAACAGTCTATATAATGTTGATTAGCGATAGACCCGAATTCGTGACTCCTAGCCTCTGTAACTCAGAAAGGGCTTGAGCAAATCAGCTTTATTTTTTCCACACATAGGCTATTATCTAGCTCCGTCTTCTCAAATGATAGAATAATAGCTCGATTACTTTAGTTGTTATTGAGCCATAGAGATTAGTAGTTAAGATAATTGGCCTAAGTATAATGTATAGAGAATACTAGAGGAAACAATGCAAATTTGCCCTGAAATAATGCCAGAAAAAAAAAAATTGCTGGTAGACTATCGCCCCAAAAAATCGATTGTGTAACATCGCCTTTACGCATGGCTCTCTACACAATTTATCTATAGACCTGTTAACGCTACAATATATGGTAACTGTAACTCTTGATTCAGCGTAACATATAGGTTCATCAATAGTTATAAAAAGTATGATCTGTTATGCCCCTTTCCCACTGGTGAGACAAGTCACGATTTTCGTCGCCGAGGACATAGTTTTGGCAAGTTCGCAAAAATGCGTGCGACGTTCACGATTTTGACCGTTAAAAACCGTTGACAAGTTTACACTCGGCGACAATGTCGCCGATGGGTAAGACTTAATCGGCGATATTATGCGAAGTCACGGCAAATTGAGCGATTGTTCGTTGTTCTGCGAATACCTCGGCGAGATTATTTAGTTTCATCCCTAGACCTCCATCAAGCATATAAGCACCCCCAACACCCTCCTTCAAGATCAAATTGTAAATTTTTCGATAGAAAAGTATCCTGTTCCTCAAAAAGTACAGGCTCCCTATCGCTAGCCAGGAAAAACTCGACGTCTAAATGACACGAAAGTCTTAATATTGACAACGAAATGGGGTGAAATGTCTTAAAATCGCCAAACTAATGGGCTGAACGTCGTAAAATATGAAAACTAATGGGGTTAACCATGAGGAAGAAAGGGGACCAGAAAAACGACCCAACTCCCCTTAATTCGGATATTGGCAATTTCCGGCTTCGCCGGAGACATTTTTCTATCAAATAATGTACAAATTTAGCTTGCTCTCAAAACAAAAAATATATATGTTGGCTCGCTACCGCTCACCAGGAAAATATTGAAACCTGGATGGGGGTAAACGTCTTAAAACAGTAGGCTGAATGGGGCCGAACGGATAAAAGGCAAAGAGAGAGGGAGAGAAAGATAAAAAAAAAAAAAAAAAACGAGGAGAGAGGGAGAGAAAGATAAAAAAAAGACGAGGTGGGCTCAGTTAAGCCGAAACGCAAACATTGAGCCCATCTCCCTGTTTTAGTTTTCTCTTTCTCTCCCTCTCTCCTCCGTTTTTTTTTTTTTCTATTTCTCTCCCTCTCTCTTTGCCTTGTATCCGTTCGGCCCCGTTCAGCCTACTGTTTTAAGACGTTCATCCCCATCCAAGTATCGATACCTTCCTGGCAAGCGATAGCGAACCAGCATTTTATGGAGAAATCCGGCTTTGCCGAAGATTTTTTTTTATCGAAAAATGTACAAATTTAACTTGCTCTCAAAACAAAAATATATATATGTTGGCTCGCTACCGCTCACCAGGAAAATATTGAAACCTGGATGGGGGTAAACGTCTTAAAACAGTAGGCTGAACGGGGCCGAACGGATACAAGGCAAAGAGAGAGGGAGAGAAATAGAAAACAAACAAAAAAGGAGGAGAGAGGGAGAGAAAGAGAAAACTAAAACAGGGAGATGGGCTCAATGTTTCGGCTTAACTGAGCCCACCTCGTCTTTTTTTGTTCTTTCTCTCCCTCTCTCATCGTTTTTTTTTCTTTTTATCTTTCTCTCCCTCTCTCTTTGCCTTGTATCCGTTCGGCCCCGTTCAGCCTACTGTTTTAAGACGTTTTCCCCCATCCAGGTTTCAATATTTTCCTGGTGAGCGGTAGCGAGCCATCGTATATAACAAAAATTGTTGAGAGCAAGCTAAATTTGTACATTTTTCGATAGAAAAATGTCTCCGGCAAAGCCAGATTTCTCCATATAATGCTGGTTCCCTATCGCTTGCCAGGAAGATATCGATACTTGGATGGGGATAAACGTCTTAAAACAGTTGGCTGAATGGATACAAACCAGAGAAAGAGAGAAAAGGAGAGAAAGAGAAAAAAAAACAGGTGAACACCCCAAGAGAGGTGTATAGAAAAAGGGTTGACAGGGTTCACTACGTGTATAGGCCTAATAATATTCTTTTACCCACCTCGCGGAAGGTGCTCTTTGGCATCGTCGATGTTCTCGGAACATCTGAGAGCATCGGCGAGCAGAGCATCGGTGAGCATCCATGCAGCTTGCAAAGTTTTTTTTGTGCGAAACCCTCCGCGAAATCTCGCCGATTTCGCAGATGATCGCAGAAGCCCTCGCAGATCCCTCGGCGATGCTAGACGATGCTTGTGAGGGCAGCGAACCCTCGTGAGTCCTCGTCCAAAAGTTTGAACTGTCCGAATATTTGCGACAACCCGCGAGGGCCCTTGCGATGCCTTGAGAGGCCTTGAGAGTCAAACGATTTTTCATGAGAGGTGTTGAGACGAAAATTGTGACTTGTCTCACCAGTGGGAAAGGGGCATTATAGTTTGGATTGATGTTGGTCGGCTGTTATGGATGGCATAAAACTAATGGACAGGGTGGCGCGGACCTCGGTTACCCAGTTGACTGAAGGCTTACCCAGTTGACTGAAGGAGAGGGGGGAGGGGGGTTGGGTGGGGGTGTACTCCAAAGAGAAACACACACACACATACACACACACATCAGGTTATGAGTCGCCTAAAACATTTGAAAACAAGAAGTTCTGTCACTCCCTGCAAAACTCTACAAGGAAGCCCCTCACCTCCACAATAAACGCATCTTTATCACAATGCAAATGTCCTACGGCATGAAAAACCTCGTTTGTCACACCATTCCCCAAAACCACAAGTCCGGAATCCCTAGACAAACTACGACCGATAGCAATCACCCCTATCCCCAGCCTCATCTGCAAGAGCTTAGTGTTCGAGTGGGCATACGCAGATGTAGATCCATCAATTGATCCACAACAATTTGGCAAATATGAAAGCTTCTTCCACCACACACTGCCTAGTAAGTTGCCTGGACTTCATATAGTGCAACCTAGAAAAAAGAAAAACATTATTAGCCCTTACATTTTTCGACTCTAGTAAAGCTTTCGACCTGGTGAATCACAACATAATCATCAGGAAGGCGGCGGAGCTACTTTCTCACCGGCCGGCGCCAGGCAGTGCGGTATCAGGGTAAAATTTCGGCCACCCTCCCACTAACACATGGCGTACCGCAGGGTACACGAATGGGGCATTATGCTTCCTTATGCTCATCAACAATGCTCTGAGGGACACAAACCTACGGAGGAAATATGTGAATGACTCTACCACCGCAATCAGTATTGACAACACCGCCGCCGACTTCAGCACCCTTCAGGACAACGTGAATGGACTTCAGGAGTGGACTTCATCAAACGACGTGACCATTAATAGTGATAAAATGGTAAGGATGTATATGAGTGTAGTTTCAGAGAACATAGAACCACCTCTCCTCACACTCGAATCAAACGTCCTACAGATAGTGAACACGTTCAAACTATTAGGGGTTATCATAGACAATAAACTTAACTGGAAACCTCATATCAGTGAAGTAATCAAGGTATCTGGTTTCAAACTATACCTCCTCCGTTGCCTCAAATCACTAGGCGCCCCCTCAACTGATCTCACAATTATGTATACTTTATTCATTCTGACAAAACTCACCTATGCCTGCCCAGCGTGGGCCTCTTCACTTACTGCAACACAAAAATATCAATTAGAAATAGTACAAAAAAGAGCATTGCAATGTTACGTCCTGGGATATTTAAACACTGGGCTCTTTCTATTGGACTAGGTATGCGGCAACAAGCAACAACGGAAAACGCTAGATCCAACCCTTATCTATAAACCCAGGCAACAAACCACCCTAAACCGTCAAGAGTCCTTCCTGGACAACGAGGTATCCTATGACTCGGTTACAGGGTGCACGCACTATAGACTGCTGATAGTCAAGCAGGCTATATAAAAGATCACACAATTAAGTTGACTTAAAGCTTCAAGGAAAAGATAGATAACGGAATTAAATTGCAGAAACAATTTAATAACAAACTAGAAAAAAGTACATTTAACGTTACGTTAATTAATACAACTAATCACCCCTGCGTGAAAGAAGGTGAAAGCAAACAGTCCTCAAAACATCGTACAGGTAGACAAGACGCGGGTTTCTAAACTGCATGCGGCTACTGTAGGATCTGATGCTTAGCAAAGAAAGTACGTAATGGATTTAGAGAACTCTTAACTCATAAGCAGGAATAAATACTAGTGATAGGCCCTACAGTGTATAATGGCATAGGTATAATTAAATAAAGGCAGCAACTCGCAACATAACCACATACAGGTGTGCTTCTCACTCTTAGTCAGGCAATCCTGCTCGGACAGAGTCTCTAAGCCACACCCTGACTCACAATGCTCACAAAAACGGTAAACTGTGGCACAATAACAAGCATACAGAAATAATAAACCCCTAGCTGTTAATCTGCCAGGTGGAGGTCTAGCCGGAAAGATATAGGCTTCGGATACCAGGGCTGAGCCACCTGCTCTAGCCTAGGGACGTTCCCAAGTCTGTGCACCAAATTACTCTAATTGAAAGGGTTCTCTCTTGAGAGACTCAGATCGCAAGTATCTGACTCTCTCCTGGCGACCCTAAAACAAAAGCAAGACGTGCTAGCGCAGTGCTGAGTGGACTAGGCAAGGGCCCTCACACAACACATCACTAGACACACAGAGACACAGACAAGAAAATGCTCCCAGACTCCCACGGGTATCCTAGTAAAGTCGTACGGGTCCACAGGACTCGCACCAGCAGACTTTACTTAAAGGATCGCAAAAAGCCTCCCCTCCGGTCTAGCCCCTGCTAACCTGACACAAGAACACACTAGCAAGCATGAAACCACCAAATATGAGACAACAAAAAAGCTTCCTAGGTCTCATTAACAATTACATCTCTGCATAAGGCCCTAAATCCTATCTAGTTACCTGAGAGCTCGTCGTTAATACAATAATAGATATAAGGTCTATCAAGGGGATGGGATAATTAAATAGATTGGTGAAGTAGTGGAAGGAAGGTATACAAAGTAAGACAGAAAGTTTCGAAGTGGGGTTGAGAGGGATAGATATCAAGGGGGTCCGAAGGGTACGACAGTGAGGTGAGCTCTGAGTCTTGAATCTGTCTGGACCCCGCCCTAGGCATGCAGAATACATCCTATGCTTGGCAACACTCAACACAGTTGCCGGGTCAAAATCGTCTACCCCGTGCGTGAGTCGAAACTAAGCCTAACGTTGCAATAAAATGAATGTGGCAACATCAGGCTCGTCCCAAGCTAGACTCTCCGCGCGAAGCAACGTCCCCCAGCCGGTCTCTCTCTCCCGCTCGTCTCCTCCCTCTCTCACTAGACTTACATCTTATATATTATAATGAAACAATCACCTATCGAGAATAAAATATACTAAGATGCGTTGGTTAAGAATAGGGGCAGCTACAAGCTGTGAAACAACATAAGAATATCCCAGACATTAGTTACATTGTCGTAGGATATATACTAAGGAAAAGCCTGCCGGCCGGCTGCCGCCAGCCGGTTTCTAAACGGCTGGGCAGCCGACGCGCGCGCATGCCCGCACGTGGCTACTATGCAGAAGCGTCACACCTCCCCCAAGATATAAGACCCTTGACTAAGTTCTTCATACCTAACAGAAAGCTTCTCATAGTACCACACACTGTTGCGACACAAGGCACTATACAGTATATAAAAAAAATAAAGACTGTTGCGCTCCACCGAGCAAGTTCAACTAACTTAGCGACAATAAGCAAAAACATTCAACTTAGATACTGCTACAACATCTTATACAAAATTCTACACGTTATAAAAAATAAAGAGTTTTTATAAGGTTTTTGCTTTTTTAATTTGTTTTTTTTCGGCTGAACTACAGTGACAGCCTATTTTCCTCCACACTCAACCCTCAATCCTGTGGCAGTCTAACCAACATCATCCACCCTTGATAGACAATCCGCTATCACGTTATCAGAACCGGCAATATGGCTTATGTCCAGATTATACTCCTGAAGCATGAGTGACCACCTGGTCAGCCTCATATTCCGGTTATGAAACTGATTCAAGAATTTCAGAGGGTGATGATCGGTATAAACCACTACGACTGGTCCGAAAGCAGGAACATATACATCGAAGTGCCTGAGCACCAGCACTATCGCCAGGAGTTCTTTTTCAATTACAGAGTAATTCCTTTGTGCACTATTGAATTTTTTACTGTAAAAACTCACTGGATGTTCGATACCTTCATCATCTGTCTGTAACAAGACAGCCCCAGCCCCTACGCCACTGGCATCAGTCGCCAGCTGAAAAGGTCTGCTGAAGTCCGGGGCCCTGAGTATGGGGTGGGTACATAACAGGTGTTTCACCAAGGAAAACGCCTCTGCACACTCAGGAGACCACCGGAACTTCTTGTCCTTAGATAATAAGTCAGTTAAAGGTCGAATAGCCTTTGATGAAGCGACGATAATAGCCTATCATACCTAGACACCGCATGATTTGTTTCTTAGTCGTAGGCTGGGGAAACTGATCGATGGCTTTGATCTTTGTCTGTGGAGGGCACACCTGACCCATCCCCACCTCGAACCCCAGGTACAAAACTGTGGCTTTGACAAATTCGCACTTACCCAGGTTTACCACCAAACCTGCATCATTCAGTTTATTAAAAAGCTGTCTGATGTGAGCACAGTGACTGTTAAAATCCTCGTCGTATATTATGACATCATCTAGGTACACCATACAGTTGGGAATGTCGGCTACAATGTCGTTCATTAATTTCTGAAACGTTGCAGGGGCATTTTTCAGCCCGTATGGCATAACATGGCAACGATATGTGGCACCGTCCACCACAAACCCACACATTTCTCGCGCTCGCTCAGACAAGGGCACTTGCTAATAACCCTTAACAAGGTCTATCTTAGTGAGGAATTTGGCTTTTCCTATCTTATCCACACTGTCGTCCACGCGAGGGAGAGGGTAGGCATTTGTGGGGGTTAAACCATTCAACCTGCGGAAATCTATACAAAACCGCACCTTGCCATCTGGTTTGGGCTGCAGTGTGACTGGGGAAGTCCACCTTACTGCACCCTCTGAAATCAGCCCATGTTTCAGCATATAATCCAGTTCTTCCCTAAGTGCTGGTAATTTAATAGGGGGAACACAGTATGGCACTGATTTAAAGGGCGGGTGGTCCCCAACATCGACATCGTTCACCGCTTGAGTAGTGAGGCCAGGATGCTCCGCGAAAACAGCTGGGTTTGAATCTGACAAGTGCTGCACAGCTACACGCTGTTGCTCAGGCAGGTGCAATATCAACTCGTGAGCCACTTGTCTAGAATTCCCCGCCCACTGATCCGCGGAAACATGACAATCCCAATTATCCTCCCCCGCAGCTTGACTGTCCCTTCCTCCTTCTCCACCACGATCGCTGCAGATCAACACCGGGACAGTGAGAGGCTCAGAGGGGCGCCTCACAAACTCTTTCATTAGATTTACATGGCAAAGTTGGTTCTTTTTCTTACGATCAGGAGTAGCTACTAAATAGTCGAGATCAGAAACCTTCCTTACAACCCGATACGGACCAGAATACTTGGCAGACAAGGGGTGTCCCACCAGAGGCAGTAGTATCAGTACCTCCTGATCTACTTCAAACTCCCTCAGCTTCACCTTCTGGTCGTATCTGTCCTTCATCTGAGCTTGTGAACTCTTAAGGTTCCGACCTGCTACCTCCAAGCTCTTTAGCATTCTCTCACGGCTTTCAACTACATACTTTAGAAGCGAGCATGGCTTTGTGACTCCCTCCCAGATCTCCTTGACTATGTGGAGGGGCCCCCTGACCCTGTGTCCAAAAACCAACTCGTTCGGGCTAAATCCCAAGCTCTCCCCAGGTACTTCTCTCGCAGCAAATAAAACGTATGGGAGACCTAGATCCCAGTCCTTCCCATTTTCCATGCAATAACATCGCAACATACTCTTGAGAGTCGAGTGCCACCTTTCCAAAACTCCCTGACTCTCGGGATGGTAGGCAGATGACACCACAGACACTATCCCATGTTGCTGCATGGTCTGCTTAAACAGAGCAGAAGTAAAATTGGATCCCTGACCAGACTGGATCTCCTGAGGGTAGCCATAACGAGAGAAATAGACAAGTAGGTTTTTGACAACAGTCTTAGCCATCCCGTTGCGCATGGGGTAAGCATCTGGATACCGTGTTGCTACATCCATTACAGTTAGTACAAATTTATTGCCGGCACTATTGGGGGGCAATGGGCCAACCATATCGATAACTACTTTGCTGAAGGGCGGCCCAATGACAGGGATGGGTTGTAACGGGGCTCTCGGGATGACCTGATTAGGTTTCCCAACAACTTGACAAGTGTGACACTGTGTCACCCATGACACGACACTCGCCTTTAACCCAGGCCACCAGAAAAGCTTGCTCAGAGCTGCCTCCGTCTTACGTGCCCCCAGGTGCCCTGCCAAAGGCACATCATGAGCTAATCTCAATAAGCTCTCACGGCACACCCTCGGTACTACTAACTGGTCCACTAATCCTGACCTGCCATCCCACTTTTTCTTGGGATCCTGATGTCTCCGATACAAGATCCCCTCGGACAAGAAAAAATCACCAGGCTGCGCATCCCCATCGCTCTCCAGTTCGATAGCACCATTACCACACGCCCTGACTTCAGAATCTTCCAGCTGCAAGGAACATATATCAGCAGGTGCGAGATTATCCAAGTTCATCTTCAATAATTTATTTCCACCTCCAATGTCCCGCTGAGCCATCCTTTCCTCACGCTGCGCATAACGATGCTGTCGCAGAGTCTCTTCCTGCCCTGCACCTGCACTAACGGTGACAGGCCCCGGGGCCTCTCCAGACTGTAACATAGGTCCCAATAATGAGTCACCAAGAAACACTGCCGGCTCAAAACTCTCCAATTGACCAACACTTCCCGTTTTCTTGTGACCTTTCCTCCGCGGTTTGATAGACTGAGGTGGTGGCTGCAAGGCTCCGGATGTCTGAGAACGCGTCACAACACACGCCATGGTCTGTACGCTACACTTCTCAACCCACTCCTGTTCCTCCCTACTAACGTCGGCCGCCTTCTCGGCAACGACCAAGGGTGAAACCTTAGAAGCAGGCACCGCAAAGTCGTTGCCGAGGAGGAGGTCGACGCCCCCAACAGGCAAGTTCTCTACAATTCCCACATCCAGCTCCTTCGCCACACCACCCACCTCTAGCTCCATCCGCACCAGCGGGTAGGACTTCGTAGCATTGATCCCCTGAACTACCACCACCCGAGCAGCGTTAATCGGTCTACCAGTAAAGTTCTTTAACAAGGTCTGAGAAGCCCCCGTATCACGCAATAGCTTAACTCCTCGCCTTTCGCCAGCCCACCTCACAAAACCATGCCCTCTATGACCCCCAAAGACGTCGCGGACAGGGTTCGAGCCTTCCGGACTCTTGAACACAGGCTGTGTCCCACCCTCTGACGAACTACCCTTGGCAAACTCAGAAGATATAGGCGACACCCCTATGCTGCGGACCAATGACACAACCTTGTTTGGTGGCTTGTTCGGACAAGCATTTGCATAGTGACCCTCCTTGTGACATGCAAAGCACTCTTTACTCTTTGGTTTCCCTTGGGAGTGGGAGGTACCATTAGACTTCTTATACGGGACGGTATTTGGTTTATGTTCAGTTTTATTGTCAGTGCTACATGGTTTTGTGCATTTATGTGTATCAAAATTCTTGGGAGGGGGAGGGGTACGATCGTTTGCACCCGACTCACTCCTAGCTGCTGCTTCGCACCCTCGAATTAATGACAGTCGGAGGTCAGCCATTTCTGCTGCCTCCTGGAGAGTTCTAGGATTTTTTTCCTTTATATTTAATGTTAAGTCCCTGCCTGTGCACTTAAAGAACTGCTCCAAGAGAACCAGCTCACTCAACTCCTCAAAAGTAGCTGCCCTCTCAGAACGCAGCCAATGTTGTAGTGCATCAGACAAGTCCCGGGCGTGTTCTAGGAAGGTACTATCCTTGCCCTTAGTAACACCCCGAAACTTCAAGCGGTAAGTTTCTGGTTGTAACTCATAGGCCCGTAGCACAGCCTTCTTTAGCTCATCATAAACTACACAGGACTCTAAAGGTAGTGCATCATACGCTTTTAGCCCCTTTCCTAGGAGTCTTGATGAAACTAATACTGCCCACTTTTCCTGAGGCCACTGGTGTTCCTGACACTTCTTCTCAAATCGCATAAAAAACTCAGTCACACCTAATTCATCGAACACAGGAACTAGTTTAAGCAGGTGCGACAATAATTGGTCCCGATGTCTGTTACCTCCCCCAATATTTCGCCCTGTTACCCCCACTCGAGATCTCTCCAGCTCCCTGTCAGCCCGATACCTAGTAGACTCTGCCTGCAGTTCAGCCTCTCGTATAGCTGTTCTCTCTGCAGCCTCAGCCTGAGCTCTAGCAGCCTCAACCTAAGCTCTAGCAACCTCAACCTTGGCCATCTCAAGCCGAAACAACAAATCTGGAGTCAACCCTTGAGGAGGGGAAGGAGCATTTAATGGAGAGGGTCCCTGTGATTGAATTCCACGCTGCGATTGACCATCAACTTGGGGGTATGTACTAAATTCAGGCATCCTGACGTTTGATATGGGGGTAGAGTGGAGGGGGGGCTGGGGACCGGGGCCCCCAGTCGCCTCTCCACCCAAGTCTCTCCCTTCTAAACCCAATATCAAAGTCCTCAGCTGATCTTTCCTCATGCCACTTAAACCCTGGTGACCCTGAAGACCTGCCACACACTTTAAACCATACTTATTCAACTTCAACACCCTGGCAGCGGTAAGGGGCACCTCTAAAAATCTTCTAGCACCCTCCTCGCTATCGACTAGCCACTCCACAGGTCTTTCTCCCTCCGAGCCCGTATCGTGACCTGACCCATCACTGTGTTCTAATGTATTAGACATGTTTGTGTACTGCAGTAATTATCACGGTTATAGAATGTGCCTTATCTCCTATGCAAGTATGTATATACTAATGTTATTTAAAGTCTTTAATGTGTTATATTGGTTGCTCCAAAAAAAAAACTCTATGTCCACTGTATTCCTCTAATCATAAGGAATCTCAAAACAAATGACCACTATATTCCTCTGTTCAGTAAATCCTATGCAAGGTCGCCATTTGTTACGTCCTGGGATATATAAACACTGGGCTCTTTCTATTGGACTAGGTATGCGGCAACAAGCAACAACGGAAAACGCTAGATCCAACCCTTATCTATAATCCCAGGCAACAAACCACCCTAAACCGTCAAGAGTCCTGCCTGGACAACGAGGTATCCTATGACTCGGTTACAGGGTGCACACACTATAGACTGCTGATAGTCAAGCAGGCTATATAAAAGATCACACAATTAAGTTGACTTAAAGCTTCAAGGAAAAGATTGATAACGGAATTAAATTGCAGAAACAATTTAATAACAAACTAGAAGAAAGTACATTTAATGTTACGTTAATTAATACAACTAATCACCCCTGCGTGAAAGAAGGTGAAAGCAAACAGTCCTCAAAACATCGTACAGGTAGACAAGATGCGGGTTTCTAAACTGCATGCGGCTACTCTAGGATCTGATGCTTAGCAAAGAAAGTATGTTATGGATTTAGAGAACTCTTAACTCATAAGCAGGAATAAATACTAGTGATAGGCCATACAATGTATAATGGCATAGGTATAATTAAATAAAGGCAGCAACTCGCAACATAACCACATACAGGTGTGCTTCTCACTCTTAGTCAGGCAAGCCTGCTCGGACAGAGTCTCTAAGCCACACCCTGACTCACAATGCTCACAAAAACGGTAAACTGTGGCACAATAACAAGCATACAGAAATAATAAACCCCTAGCTGTTAATCTGCCAGGTGGCAGAGGTCTAGCCGGAAGGATATAGGCTTCGGATACCCGGGCTGAGCCACCTGATCTAGCCTAGGGACGTTCCCAAGTCTGTGCGCCAAATTACTCTAATTGAAAGGGTGCTCTCTTGAGAGACTCAGATCGCAAGTATCTGACTCTCTCCTGGCAACCCTAAAACAAAAGCAAGACGTGCTAGCGCAGTGCTGAGTGGACTAGGCAAGGGCCCTCACACAACACAACACTAGACACACAGGGACACAGACAAGAAAATGCCCCCAGACTCCCATGGGTATCCTAGTAAAGTCGTGCGGGTCCACAGGACTCGCACCAGCAGACTTTACTTAAAGGATCGCAAAAAGCCTCCCCTCCGGTCTAGCCCCTGCTAACCTGACACAAGAACACACTAGCAAGCATGAAACCACCAAATATGAGACAACAAAAAAGCTTCCTAGGTCTCATTAACAATTACATCTCTGCATAAGGCCCTAAATCCTATCTAGTTATCTGAGAGCTCGTCGTTAATACAATAATAGATATAAGGTCTATCAAGGGGATGGGATAATTAAATAGATTGGTGAAGTAGTGGAAGGAAGGTATACAAAGTAAGAGACAAAGTTTCGAAGTGGGGTTGAGAGGGATAGATAGCAAGGGGGTCCGAAGGGTACGACAGTGAGGTGAGCTCTGAGTCTTGAATCTGTCTGGACCCCGCCCTAGGCATGCAGAATACATCCCATGCTTGGCAACACTCAACACAGTTGCCGGGTCAAAATCGTCTACCCCGTGCGCGTGAGTCGAAACTAAGCCTAACGTTGCAATAAATTGCACGTGGCAACATCAGGCTCGTCCCAAGCTAGACTCTCCGCGCGAAGCAACGTCCCCCAGCCGGTCTCTCTCTCTCGCTCGTCTCCTCCCACTCTCACTAGACTTACATCTTATATATTATAATGAAACAATCAACTATCGAGAATAAAATATACTAAGATGCGTTGGTTAAGAATAAGGGCAGCTACAAGCTGTGAAACAACATAAGAATATCCCAGACATTAGTTACATTGTCGTAGGATATATACTAAGGAAAAGCCTGCCGGCCGGCTGCTGCCAGCCGGTTTCTAAACGGCTGGGCAGCCGACGCGCGCGCATGCCAGCATGTGGCTACTATGCAGAAGCGTCACAGTAAGATCATCCTTGGTCCCGTATACACACATTATCACGAAGCAATGGTCACTTTGGGTCTAAAACCATTAGCCAGCATGCACAAGAACCTCACCCAGAAATTTGGGGAACAGCTTCTGACCAACCCCAGACACAGACACCTATTACCCCCACCATCCCCCCACACAGACAAGCGACTAAGCACAACACGCTCGTCCCAGTTCGAGCAAGAACTCAAAGGTATCAAAACAGGCCCATCCCTAGCATCGTTAACTTGATCAACAATACGTAATGTAGCCAACAATCACAACACAAGCAAATAAAACATACTTCATACAAAGTAAATCTAAAGTAAATGTTATTCTCCCATTTCCCGTGCTAATATAGCAACGCTTAATATAATCGTTCCCCGGGCTTAACTCACACCACACAGGTTTTACGTACTGTACACACAAAGTTACCTCCAAAATACTAAATGAATCAGGCCCAATATTGATACTGTATACTGTATGTTGCACACCAATCCATTATATTCTATGTTTTTTTTGTGATTATGACTGCATGTTTTCTGGTATTTATGTATGTTTATGTATACTGTATATACTCACACATGAATATATACGTGTGTATATTTATTTATAGATGTATGTATATACATATACAGATATGTATATAAATATATATGTATGTTTGGTCGTGCGCACAGTATGTGTATGATTATGTATATGTGGATTTATGTGTATGTGTGTGTATATTCACTCATATATGTATACATATGCATAAACTGCATATTGATACGCTTATATGTGTGCCTTGTGTGTGTATGTATATGCAGTGAATGTGTATGTAGCGATACGTACATGCACATGTACTGTGCAAGTATACAACACGGTTGCATCTTACTAGCTTAATCAAGCTTACAATAATGCAGTTAAATATAGGTCAGCATATCTATGAATTTCACACAGGTATATTTTCAGCCTCTGGCTGTAATTCTTAATAACCCGTTTACTTTTATTATCAGCAGCTACGTAGTAACTAGGCGAACAGTAAGCATAGTCAGTAACGTTGTCAGTAAATCAACTAACCCATATACCCCTTTATTAATGCCTAACTATTTTATTTTTCAGCGTACCTAGTACATAATGTTTACTGGTCAAATAGCTCCAATGCTACTACTATCTCAACTGGAAAATTATCTGCTAACCTAGTAATATTTATCTCGTCAAACAGCTCCTATACAACCTCATGCTTTGGTCCTTATTGTAAGATAATATAAGTTAGAGTTAACCTACAAACTATTCTTATGTACACGTTCAGCCTACGGCTACAATTATCAATAAACCGTGTATTATTATTATTATTGTTACACACACACACAAACACCCACACACACACACACCTCCGCGTGGCGTAACTAATAGCGCGTCTGGCTCACAACCAGAAGGTCCCGGGTTCGAGACCCGGGCGGGGAAGAGACATTTGGGCAAGTCTCCTAACGGTGTAGCCTCTGTTCACCTAGCAGTATAAATAGGGACCTGGTATAAGTGGACGAAGTTGTGACGTCCCATCTGGGGTTGGTGATCGGTTACAAGCTGAGATGGGTATCTTACTGATCAACCTAAGCTACTGGTCAACCTAAACCTTCGGGTGAGACTGGTACCGTAGTGAGAATGGTATCGTACAGATGTCACCAATTGGCTAAAATACAGACTACACACACATCCACAGCCATTCCAACGATACATAAACACTTAACATGCATTTCACGCAATACATTCCCAGTTAAGGAGGCGCGATAATAATGAACTTAACTCGCATTGCGTGGATTCCCCTAGACGAACAAGCAAGTGAGTGAGTGACACAGTAATTTGTACTTTTTCGGTAGAATATGTTTCCTAAATTACAGGCTGGCCATGAATAGATCGACACCTAATTTGGCACGAAAGGTCTTAATATTGGCAAATAAATGGAGCGAAAGGTCTTAAAATTGCCAAACTGGCATTTTTCGAGCAATGTATTTTAGTTTGCCGCCTAGGTTAACAAAACCACCTTCCCATACTTCCTTCAAACGAAAAAAAGTGCCCACCACGACCCCCTTCATGCTAAATTCGTACATTTTCGCACCAGCATCCAGGCCTACAACTATATATACAAATAATTCTTCGATATCAGCCATGTAATGCAGCACAATATGTTAACTATCTTGAAGCCAACATGCAAGAATTTGTATATGCCACAGACAGACAGACACACACACAGACAGACAGACAGACAGGTAGATAGATAGATAGATAGATAGATAGATAGATAGAGAGAGAGAGAGAGAGAGAGAGCGCGAGAGTACAAAGGAAAACAAGCAACAACAGGTCATGCGACCCCTCGAGGCTACTTGCCCTCCAAAACACTGCTATTCCAAGTGTTGCAACATATTTCGGAGATAATGTGGGAAAGATATGAGAAGCAAGTGCTGCCCTGGGGCTTAGTTCATGCCAGGGGAAATTATATCAAGATCTATTAGGTTATTGATCAAACACTACTAAAGAAAATATTTATTCAATTACAAATGCAGTCAACCTTGGGTTTAGGGCAAGGTGCTTGTCTAGGCGAACTTTGAAGGAATCAACGGTGGTGCAGTCTATGACATCTCGGGAAAACCCATTCTACAAGTTGACGACTCGATTGAAGAAGAAATTCTTGGATTCGTTACAATTGAATGATTTACCAATGATTTATCAGCCATTTCCCCGCGTGTAGTTTGATCGGTCAATCGTAAAATATTGATTACAGTTCATGTTGTCGATGCCTCTAATAATCTTGAAAACTTGAATAAGGTCACCTCTCAATCTGCACTGGGTTAATGGATATATATTTAGTTCTTCAAGATGTTCCTCGTATGGTGTATTCCAAAGACAGGGTATCATCTAGGTAACTCTACGTTGAACTCGTTCCAATTTGTCTATATCTTTTTTATAGTAAGGTCACCAGAATTTTTGTTTTGTTTTTTTCTCTATGTGATTGAGGGAGGCAAAAGGCAGAACTGCCTATAGCGAGTGCTTCCCCCATAGTTGAAAGAGTGACAGGGAAAAATATCAAGGGACGTTCGAGCCAAAATGCCTGGACACACTGACTTTGAAGCAATTTAAGTCATAGGAAGAGGGAAAGACAGATTCTGGGAGAGAGTTCCAGAGCTCAGCTGTTGAGTAGAAGAAAGTTTGAGAGTAACGTTTTACTCTTGGGTTGGAGAGTTGCACAGAGTAGGGGTGGGATTGAGTTGCAAGACGGGTACCACGTGCCCTACGTAAAGGAGGTGGTATACACCGGGAAAGCTCCGAGGAACACTGATTATTATAGTAGCGATAGAATAGCGAGAGAGATGCAACATTGCGGCGAAGAGAGAGAGATTGCAGAGAGTTGGTGAGTGGACGGGAGTTAATGATACGAAAGGCCTTCCTTTCAACTTTGTCTAGGAGAGCGGTGTGAGAGGAACCTCCCCACACTTGTGAACAATACTCAATACAAGGACGCACTATGCCCCTGTACAGAGCAAGAAGCTGTGCAGTGGAAAAGAACCCCCTAAGGCGGTTGAGCACACCCAGCTTCTGGGAGGCTGCCTTAGCAAGACTGGTAATATGGTCCTTCCAACTGAGAGCAGAAGAAGAGGAGACACCAAGAATATTGAGAGAAGATGAAGGATTGATTTTTATATTGTTGAAGAATAAGGGATAGTCTGCTGGGAGTTCCTTACGGGTAGATAGATGGAGAAATTGGGTTTTGGAAGCATTAAAGGTAACAAGGTTTTCTCTGCCCCAATTGGAGATAGTATTTAGATCATAATTTAAGAGTTCTATGGCTTCATTACGTTTGTCGTTGAGGGATTGCTGGCTGGGGCGTTCTGAAAAACTAATGGAGTAGTGTAAGGTTGAGTCGTCTGCGTATGAATGGATGGGAATTGAGATACAGTTGAGGAGATCATATATAAAAATAAGAAAATGAATAGGAGATAGGACAGAGCCCTGAGGAACACCGGAGTTTATAGGGTGAGGAAGTGAACAATGGCCGTCCACAACCGCGGCTATGGAATGGCCGGAAAGGAAATTAGAGACAAAAGCACAGATGGAGGGATAGAAACCGAAGGAGGGTAGTTTAGAAATTAAAGATTTGTGCCAGACTCTATCGAAGGCTTTTGATATGTCTAGTGCAATAGAAAAAGTCTCACCGAAGTCCTGAAAGGAGGATGACCAAGAGTTAGTAAGATATGAAAGAAGATCACCAGTAGAGCGACCCTTAACCCTTAATTAGCGGCGAGCAACATAAGTCGAGTTAAATAAAGCTGGACTATGTGGCGGCGCTCGACATAGGTCGAGTGGCAATTTCAGCACGTAATGTGGCTGAGAGAGAGAGAGTATGCTGCTCCAGACCACCGCAGCGAACCTACTGACACAAATCTCAGCTCCCTCCTCCCTCTCTCACTCGCTACATACTCAATTATGTACCGAAACTACCGAATTAGCTGCTTTTTGCACTCGCGTTGCACGGTTATTGCAAGAAAACTATCCATCATACAAGGATCGTTATGGTGTCATTCGAAAGCTCTGTTTATGCCCTTTCAGGGATAGGTACTTGTTTTACGTTCTGGGTCTTATTTAGGCATGAAAATGATCACGTAAACAGCCCTATTTTGGCTAAAAACACCCCGCTGTGCGGTACATATAAATAAACCGCATAGGCCGCTCGTAAGGTGTTAAGGAAGCCATACTGGCGATCTGAGAGCAGATTATGAGAAGAGAAATGCTTAAGAAATTTGGAAGCAAGAATAGTTTCAAAAACTTTAGAAAGACAAGAGATGAGAGCAACTGGACGATAGTTGGAGGGTTGAGAGCGGTCACCCTTCTTTGGGACAGGTTGAATGTGAGCAAACTTCCAGCATGAAGGGAAGACGTTAGAGGATAGACAGAGACGAAAAAGTTTGCCTAGGCAGGGAGTCGGCACGGAAGCACAGTTTTTGCGAACAACAGGAGGAACACCGTCCGGACCGTACGCCTTATTACTATTAAGCCCAGAGAGGATAGAAAGTACATCTTTAGAAGAGATAAGGATATTAGGCATAAGTAAGAGAGAGGAGGGTGGAGAGGGAGGAATAGCACCGGAATCATCCAAGGTGGAGTTTCTAGCAAAAGTTTGAGCGAAGAGTTTAGCTTTGTCAGAGGAAGAAGTGATGGTTGTGCCACCAGAATGGGAAAGGAGAGGGAAAGACGTGGAAGAGAAATTGTTGGAGAGGTTTTTGGCTAGATGCCAGAAAGCTTGGGAAGAGCTAGAGTTGGATAGTTCAGTGCATTTATTATTGATGAAAGAGTGTTTGGCAAGTCGAAGAACAGATTTGGCTTGATTCCGGGCAGAAACATTGGAAGAATGAGAGTCTTGAGTTTTAAGGCGTCGGTACCGTTTGAATGCTTCCTCCTTATTGCGGACAGCAGTAGAACAGGCGTGAGTAAACCAAGATTTTTTAGCATTAGTCTGAGAGAAAGAGAATGGAATGTATGCTTCCATGCCCGATAGGATTACCTCGGTAATGCGTTCAGCACTCTCCGAGGGTTCCCGGCCACGGAAGCAGATATCATTCCATGGGAAATCAAAGAAGTACTGCCGGAGAGCCTCCCAGTCGGCAGCACCAAAGTGCCACAAACGCCGCCGGCTAGGAGGATCGGGTGGCCGTACTGGAGATATAGGGCAGTTGACAGAGATAAGTTTATGGTCGGAGGAGCCCAAAGGAGAGAAAAGATTGACAGTATAAGAAGAAGGGTTAGAAGTTAGAAACAAGTCAAGAATGTTGGGCCGATCTCCGATGCGATCCGGGATACGGGTGGGATGCTGAACTAACTGCTCTAGGTCATTTATGATAGAAAAGACGTAGGCTTGTTCACCAGGTGGATCAGTAGTGTGAGAGGAGAGCCATTGGCGGTGGTGAACGTTGAAATCTCCTAAGATGGAGATTTCTGAGAAAGGAGAAATGGATAGAATGTGTTCCACTGTAGAGTTTAGATAGTCAAAGAATTTGGAAAAGTTGGTAGAGTTAGGGGAAAGATAGACAGCACAGAAATATTTAGTAAGAAAATGACAGGAAAGTTTGAGCCATAAAGTAGAGAATTCAGAGGAGTCGAAATCGGGAACACGAGAGCAAGTGAGTTTGTTGTGCACATATGCACAACATCCGCCTTTGGCTTTGAAACTAGGATAGAGAAAGTAGGAGGATACAGAAAAGGGGTTGCTGGAAGTTGCTACAGACACCTGTGTTTCGGTGAGGAAGAGAAGATCAGGTTTGTAGGAGGAGAGATGGTGTTCAACAGAGTGAAAGTTAGAGGAAAGTCTGCAAATGTTGCAGATGTCAATAGAAAGAGTAACAGGCCGAGGTCCAGGTAATTTTGTGGGGTCGTCAGGGGATGGTCGGTCGGGTGTGGGGGCATTTATGGCCCCCCCCCCCCGCCCCCCTAGGGACTCCGAGGCTGGCCTGAAATTCAAATTTTTTTTTGGTGTGGAGGAATGAAGTGTGGTGTGCATGTTTAGTTTAGTGAAGTGGATAGGAGGAGGAGGTGTTTGTGAGAGCTAGCTGGATTGCTCTCAGTGTAAGTGAGGTAAAAAGAAAATCAGTATGAAATGCCAAGCAAATGAAACAGGAGTTCCAGCGACTCTTTATCACATGCCTATAACCTCACCTGGGTCTAGCCATGATCGATTGGTGCCCACAATCTCCCCACAATACTGAACGCAGTATTCCAAAAGTGGGCGGACTAATGAATTGTAAAGGGTGAGGATAATGACTTTTGATTTATGTTCAAATGATCTACCTCTGAAACCTATAATTTGTTTTGCCTTCTTAACAACTTCAGCACAATGTTGACTTGGTTTTAAGTTACTGAATATTGTTACTCCTAAATCGGTTTCTCTGTCTACACTCTTTAGTTGGGTGCCATTCATCGAGTAGTCTGCTTTTTCATTGCGGTATCCAATATGAAGTACTTTACATTTATCTTTATTGAAGAACATTTGTCAGATTTTAGCCCAATGTGAAAGCTTGTTTAAATTGTTTTGCATATCTTCAACATGTTAATTTGTCAGTACGTTATTTGCGATTTTTGTGTCATCTGCAAACTTTGAGATTGCCTCATCTATGTCGTTAATGTAAATTAGGAAAAGGACTGACCCCAGCACTGATCCTTGAGGTACACCACTAGTTACATTGGTCCACGTTGATGCTTCCCCATTAATAACTACTCTTTGTTTCCTTTCACTAAGCCAATTTTCTATCCACTGTAAAACGCCGCCTTGTATTCCATGTGCTTTTAATTTCATCACTAACCGTTTGTGTGGAACTTTATCAAAGGCCTTCTGGAAATCTAAGTATATAATATATACAGCTTTACTTTCGTCATATAGATTTAGGATGTCATGGAAGAAGTTTGGAGTAAGGGGTCGGGCGCAAGTTGGACTAGATAATAGTCCATCAGGCGCCTGGCCCGGGGAGACGATTAATATGAAGGGTGCGCCTGGAAGTGTGGTGGGAGGGCTTGTGGCTTTGGCTCCGCTGCATGTCTGCCTGCCGAGATCGGAACCTCTCCGGGTGGTCTGGGGCCGGGGGAGTGCTGGAGCGACCTTGGTGACCCTGGTCTCTGGGTCTTCTCCTGGGTGACCTGGATGTGTGTGAGTTTGTGCTTTTTATCTGTGTTTATTTGTTGTTTTATGTTGTTTTTGTGTTTTCCCTGTTCTTGCTCTGTCTTGAGTCGGCTACCCCCAAAATGGGGATTGGGCCTGAGCATATAGATAGATAGATAGATGGAAGAAGTCTAAAAGGTTTGTTTAGCAGGAACTTTGTTTGTGAAAACCATGTTGTGTGCCTTTTAGTATATAATTTTCCTCCGTTTCTTATTATTGTTTCTAGCATTTTGCATACTACTCAGGTCAAGCTGATTGGATGATAATTGCTAGTTAAATATTTGCTACCTTTTTAAAAAAAAAAATTACGTTCGCAAGCTTCCACTCCTCAGGTATTTCGCCGGTTTCCAAGGATTTGTTAAAGATCAGCGTCAGGTGTTTGGAGAGCTCGCATTTAGCTTCTTTAAGAACTCTAGGAGAAATTGCATCGGGTCCAGGTGATTTGCTTTCATTGAGGTTATCTAAACATCTCAGTACCTCTGCCTCAGTAATTCTGATATTTCTAAGAACTTCCAAATTGTTTGTCTGTACTGGAGGTATTGTAGGGATGTCAGTTAGGTCTTCTGAAGTAATGACTGATGCAAAGAAGTTGTTGAGAGTATTACTCCTTTTGGCATCTTCATTGGTAAAATCTCCATTTTCATCTACCAAGGGTCCAATCATTGAAGTCACCACTTTCTTCTTCCTGATGTAACTGTAGAATTTTTGGGTTACTCTTGCTTTGGTTTTCAACATGTAACTCCAACGTGTTTTTACTTAACCTTTAACCTTTTGGATTTACGTCGTATATCTATGAAGGCCTGTCTATTTTCATCGTTATCGGAGGTTTGTAATCTCTCATAATTATTCTTTTTAGCGAGTAGACATTCAGTTATTTCTCTATTCCACCATTTAGGTTTGTTATTAAGTGTAGATCTTCTGTTTTTTTATGGTATGCACTCGCATACTACATTCGTGTAAATTTCTGTGAAAATTGTCCATGATTGGTTTATCTCATTATTGTTTAGAAAACTTCAATTGGCTTCTTTAAATTTTGTTCTGAGTTTATGGAAATTTGCTCGTTTGAAATTTGGAACTTTCTCATTGCCGGTAATGATTTTATTGGTATTAAATTTTATACTGAAAGTGATCGTACGGTGGTCAATATTGCAGAATTCATCACCAACAGTCACGTTATCGATCAAGTCTTCTTTTGTTCCAAGTACAAGGTCAAGAACATTATTACCGCAGGTTAGAGATTGAACAAATTGATGAAGGGAGCTTTCTAGTAGGTTGGCATACAGATCGTGTCCGGAGTGTGAAGTAAGAGTGTCGCCCCACTTGGTCACTGGTAAATTAAAGTTGCCAAAAATTATAGTATCATGTATGTTACTTATTTCTGCAATTTGCTCGCAAATTTCATGGTTGGTTTGCACTGATTGGGCTGGGGGCCGGTATATTAATGCTAGGATTATTTGTGTTCATTTGTTATTTTTTATTAGCACATAAGATGAATCAATATTTACTATTTGAGGTTTTGACAAGAGAATTGGCCTAAGACTTTCTTTAATGACAAATATTACGCCGCCTCCATTTTTATTAACTCTGCTTTTCTCAAACGTTACATAGCTGGGAAGTGAAAACTGTGCTAAAAAGTTTCTGTCTTCCGTATTAGCAAAGCTTCTGTTATGCTGATAACATCAACATTTTCTGTAAACACGAGTTCCTCTAGTTCTGAAAATGTATTGCGTATACTTCGAGCGGTCACATAGAATACCTTTAGAGATATGGTTCTTGATATCAATTGATGCTCACCACATGTATTTGATGATTTTACTTGTCTTTGGTTTGTATTTCTTCTGTATTTCTTCTGCGATATAAGTTGTCCTCCCATTCTGACGACTGTTGGCCCCGTTTTCTTAATGAAGGTTCTTTACAGCATCATTCAGCAGACTGCCAAACCGGACAGCTCCTACCGGATATAGATGGACACCGTCTCTTGAGAAAAAATGTTGATCGTGGTAGAAATTATCTCAAGTGTAGATGAAGCCGATATATATCTACCCTGCAGATGTTGGCGAGTTGACGATTTATATTCGTGGCTGTGTACCAGAAGATATTCTTTGCGTTAATCCGGAGAATGATGCCTGAGATGATAATCCTACTAGATTTTTCCTGGTACGTTTGATAAGCTGCTTGTATTTGTTCAAGAGTTCTTCTGATCGTGTGCGCTGGACGTCATTTGATCCGACATGTAATAATAATAATAATAAACGGTTTATTAAAGAATGGCAGCCTCATGAGCTGAAAATACACATTTTACAATTTAGTGGATGAACGTGAGATGTACAGATATGAGGATGGTAAGCTTAGTTTACAAACAAAATAAATAAATACAATAATGATGCATGTGCAGAATACAAATTATCATAAAATAACCATGAGAGTAAGTGATATACAGTACATATACACATTTATTTACTTACTCATATACAGAACATACGTATATACACGTACGTGCGCACATACATATACATACATATATAGGAACATAAGAACATGCAGTAAGTGTGCACATGTCCGTATACACAAACGCTCACGTATGCACACAAACATACATACATACAGAAACTGTTTTGGTAAGGCCAGGTAAGGAGGGTGCGGGTTCTACAATGGGAGGTTAATCCTCGGTAGTGTAGGTGTGTGTGTGTGTGTGTGTGTGTGTGTGTGTGTGTGTGAGACAGAAGGCGAAATATGGAAGAGCTGGGCGTTCTATTGTTAAGGGTGGAAATACATGGATGAAGATACGCGAACACTTAATAATAGATAATGCTTATGCATAGATTTATAATCAGAAGTTGCGCTAGTGAGCAATATGTTCTCGCTCATATGTACGTATATTTATATACATATGTGCATATGACCATATAAATATAAATACACGTACAGTACATATATATATACCTTATATTCTCAACCGGGCTCGAACCATTGACAGCACGTACACACAGACATACATATACATAAATATATGCACATTACATGCATATATGCTCTTCTCTTATCCTACCTGATACTCTCAGCCGGGCTCGAACCACAAACAGTATACACTATACACATATATATATACATAAATAACGCATACATACATACACATATACGCACACATACATACACATATACTGCACATACATAGATACATATACACATATACATAAACAAACTCAAGCAAATACATACATAATTATGTTCTAATACACACACGCACACACACTTATGCATATATTATTAAAGGTGGGCGCGTATATATGGTGTGACAGACCGTTATTACACATTATTAATAATATTAACAATGGTTGGGATAGGACTATTTTTATATCTGTCAGTTCTTGCTCTTATTGGTTGGAGTGTGTTGAAATGACGAGCTGCACGTGTAGGTCTAGGGGCGTCTGGTGGAAGTAAGTTTCTGTGTCGTGGGTGAACAAGCAGCTTAGATGCAAACTGTTTGAGTGTGTTGTAGTGGTGGGTTGAAAGTGCAGGTATGCTAAGGGTGGTGAGAGCTTCCTCGTACCCTGGATATGTGCCACCCAGGATGATCCTGCATGCCCTCCTCTGAACTCTCTCCAGTTGACGTTGTTGTGTTAGGGTTAGAGAGGAGGACCATGTATGACCATGTATGACCATGTATGACATAGGATGTGTTTGTAGGGGCCAGCCTGGTCACCTCATCCAGAGCAGCAACGACGTCGTCCACGCCGCCACCCGGGATACAGAATCACTTTTTGGTCCTGGGTGACCAGGCACAGAACTCCTTGAGCTGGCCGCGTATGACAAGCCGTATTTTCTCCGTCTTTTCTTCTTCATCGGTAGCGAGAATTTGGAAATGGTTTTGACACATTGTTATAGGGATGACCTTCTTGGTAGCAGTACCTGGGCGTACATTATTTCTTGCGGGCTGAAAATTATCTTCATCAGGAACAAGGGTTGGGGTATTGTCAGAGCTCTGGGTGTTGGTTGAGGTCTGAGGTGGCAAGGAGGCTTCATTTCCGTCGTTTGCGCTCAGGAACACTTCAAGGGTAATAACTCTGCGAGTTATCACATCAATTAATTAGAGAGCCTTTCCTAGCTTCTCATCTTGTTCTGCCCGCTGGACACAGAACCTGCAGTTCGTCGCGCTATCGTTCCCGAAGATTGTCGTACCGAAGCGTCCGTTGCACAACCCGCAGTCACGTATATTGGGCATCTTGCTGTGGACTTCGCAGTGACGGTCAAGTCAAAACAAACATTTTGGAGTGCTTCGTAAGCTACCAGGGGTGCTAGCCCTGTCAAAAACAAAGATTCTGGAAGAAAATAAAACAAAAATATGGTACCAGAGATACTAGCCTAGTCAAAGACACAAATTATGGAATGCGTGGAAAAAGGCCACTAGGGGATAGCCTAGTCAAAAACAGAAAAAAAAATAATTCCGTAAACAGCAGGAATAGGCTGCAAGGGTTCAGAATAGGCGACCGGGTGTGATATGAAGGAATTAGCCGACTGACTCAGCTAGGTCACATAAACAAAAATTCTGAAACACACAAAAATTGGCTGACCTGCGTAGCCAAGTAACGAAAACAAATTTGCTGGAGTGTTAACAAACTTGGCCGATTGAAGTAGCCTAGTCAGAAAAAAAATACAAAATACAAAAACACACACACACAAAATAAATAACAAACTGGAATACGCAGAAAATGGCTGACTGACAAAGCCTAGTCACAAAAACAGAAATTCCCAAATACAAGGATAACCTATTCACAGAAACAAACACTCACGAATGCAGTACACACAAAAAGGCTAATGTATCATGCAACTACTTACAACAGATTAGCTGGCTATAGGCTAGGCTAGGCTAAAAGCTTGGCAGGTTGGGTTAGGCTAGGTTAGTTTGTACAAATACCACCCTTAATTTAAGTAAAGTCAGTCTGATGAGAAAGAGTCAAGAATATATCTAGGGGGAAAAGATAAATAAATGCAATTACATTTGGTACAAAATTGTCTGGAATTTAATATGTATAACCCCAAAGAAAGTTTGTTTACAAAATGGCGTCGGCGTTCGTCCCTGTAGGCAGGTTAGTTAGTAAACAATATTGTGTATTAGCAAATTAATATGCAAAGCTTTACTTACATACAAGGCAGTTTAATAGATACTTACTACAGTAGGTAATGGGTAAAATTAGAGGCTACGATTTTATATACAATAGTTAGGAGAACGTTTGTTTACAAAACAAAACAATAGATAGCGTTAGTGGCGCCCTGTCCGAGCAGGAGTCTTGTGATAATAACAAAGTCTATCAGTCAATATACAGCAAAATATCGTGCGGTGTTACTTACTAAGCTACAGGATGGTTAAACGTGCTATTAACCACCTTTCATGCACAAGAATGAAGAGGATGAAGAGTTAATACTCAAATTATGATCGAATATCCTTGGAGCGTCTGTAGCGTCTAGCGGTAGCATGAGAGAGAGAGAGAAAGAGCGCGAGAGCGAGAGCTAGAAGAGATACCAATACTCTAGCAAACAGGCTTACAACAAAATATACACACCAATCCTATAGACCTCAGCCAGCCAAATACAGCACAATACCCAGCAACCACAATATCCCCTCACCTTCCCGTTCAACCATCCATCCCTCCATTCATCCATACACCAATCCCTCCCTTCCTCCATCCCTCCCTCCACCCCTCCCTCCATCCCTCCATCCCGCCCTCCATCCATAAATCCATCCACCAATCCATCCATCCATACATCAATCAATGAATCAATTCATCCATCTATCCATCCATCCATCCATCCTCTGTCCAAATAATAAGAACCTCATAAATATGCTAGGCCTCGCAGTAGCTGGAAACATTCTGTCTCATTTGAAACGATGGATGAAGACAGGGATGAGGGGATAGGATAAAGGGGGAAGAGGGAAGGTAGGAGAGATGGGAGGTAGACAGACAAATAGAGACAGAAAGAGTCATAGAGAGACAAACAGATACAGACAAACAGATAGAGACAGATAGACATAAAGATAGATACATAAAGATTGATACAGATAGATAGAAACAACAAGAGACAGACAGAGACAGAAAGATAGAGACAGGGATGAGGGAATTGGAGGGAGGGGGGGGGAGAAGAGACGGGAGGTAGACAGAAGAGTGGGTAGAAGGGAAGGTTGAAAATATTAAGGTCAATGGATAGAAAGGGAAGGAGAGATAGGCAAGATGGCTAAAGAGAAGGGAGAGAGGTGTAGGAGAAGAAGAAAGGTTATAGGGAGGTGGGTAGAGTGGTAAATTAAATGGGAGGCAACATGCTGTAGGAAAGGTAGAAAGGATGCTTAAACATTTTGATATATTATAGACAAAACAGGTGAACACGAAAAAACATGAGTACACATGAAACCTAAAATAGATAGATTAGAGAGATAGCTAGATGCATAAACAGAGCCAGATAGGTAGACGAAAAAAAAGAGACAAATTTATAGACATACATATGCACACACACAGCGAGAGAGAGAGAGAGAGAGAGAGGTGGTATTGGCAAGGTATTGACGCATTAAGGAAAATTGAGGACAAATTGAAGAAGGACACTAACAAGAGATTCGGAAAGGAAGGAAATAAGCTCGCTCTCGCGCGCTCTCTCTCTCTCTCTCTCTCTCTCTCTCTCTCTCTCTCTCTCTCTCTCTCTCTCTCTCTCTCTCTCTCTCTCTCTCTATCCATATATAGGATAGTTTTTGCAAATGAAGTAACAACTGCAGGCTATAAATAAGTTAGCTCACTGTGTAGTTTAGAAACGCAAGA
Organism: Paralithodes platypus; assembly: GCA_032716605.1. Classification (NCBI taxonomy): domain Eukaryota; kingdom Metazoa; phylum Arthropoda; class Malacostraca; order Decapoda; family Lithodidae; genus Paralithodes; species Paralithodes platypus. The sequence goes on from CM064579.1 coordinate 9,405,208, forward strand.
CAGTTTTATCTTTTCTACGATATATATTAAACATTCTTGTAGTTGAGAAGAATATTAAATGCGTGTTTGTGTGTCAAAATATTTGTGTATTATGATTCTTATATATGGCAATATTTGAAAGTTGCACCATGATGAACTATCTGAATATCGCGTCTTTACCAGTCATATTTGATATTTGATCAATTTGATGCATATTTGATCAATCAGCCTACTATTTTCATATAATCCATCCTAAGATAGGCTACCTTTGTTAGTTAATGCCATATCGTACTTTCAGTAACGGGTACTAAACATCAATGGTGTAAATGTGCAATAATTACCAAACATCTCAGAGGCAAGCACAATTATTAGTTCCGCGTTCTTAAATCTTCTTTTCAAAATATATACACAATTACTATATCAACATGTATTTATAATCATTATCACCTATACAATATCAGAACACAATTACTAAATCAACAGGTATTTACCTCACCTTTACAATATTAGAACGCTACGTCCTTCAGGTCAATTTAACAAGATTACAAACTATTATTCAAGCAATGACCTCCTTCAAACTAGTTGGCTAGATATTTACACGCAATCGAAAGCATGCTGTCGATGAGATGAATATCTACTTAATACTGATTATTTTCATATAACAAAAAGAGTATTCCATGGGTATGGGCTGAAGCCCTTCTCTAACTATTCCTTCAGCTATGTCTAACCTACTCTTCAAATGCTAAACCCCTGAAAGCTGCTCAGGTAAGCCCCGTTATCTTAGTTACCTGGGCTTTATCAATTATTTTCCTGTATAACATTATCCCGAAGAACTCCCACTTTATACTGAAAATATATCTTTACTTAATATCCTATAAGATCCTTTACTAGCTACTTGGCTGAGTGCCTTTACTAACAATGACAGCAATATCTCATAACACTTCAGCTCTTTATTTCATCATTTGTCTAGTCAGTTTCTCTTTGGTTGTTCTATAAGACACATAAATTGCATAATTGGAATACATTGGTTAGTCTTAGCATTTACATTTTTTTGGCAAGTATGTTTGGGCCCTTAACCTGACAAGCGCGATATAGACCTAGGTGCTAGGGTAGTTATTTGTGCATTTCTAGCCCTGGATTCTGACAGAATTCGTTATATTTACAATATAAACCATTATTTGTTTTCGGTATGCTTTTATTTTACATATATGATGTATATATGAACCTTCAAGAGTGCTAAAATAAGTGGGAAAAGCATTTGGGTGGTGAAAAACGAAGATATTGGCCACCCGGTCATAATCTCAGGCGAGAGAGAGACACAGGCAGCCCTCCCCTCTCGCTGTCTGGGAGTCAACTGAGACGAGCGGGGCGGTGTGTGCCGGTGTCTGGGTGTTGCATAACGATCTTTTATGCAACCCACTTGTGCTACATTATCGCGGGAGAGAAAAATAACCGATAAATGATGATAATAAGAGGAAAAATAGGTGATAATTGAGGAGGGGAGGGAGGGGGGAATAAGGTGGGGAAGGAGGGGAGGGGGGTGGGTGAGATTTACATGGATGAGTACTGGAGGGGAATTATCTCACCTAGAGACAAATTCCTTTGTTTTGATAGGCCCTTTTTTTTTATGGAAGGCTTTTTTTATGGTCCTGCTTCCGTGAGGCCTATCGCGTTCCCTATAGGAAGCCTTCCGTGAGGCCTATCGCGCTTGCCGGGTTAAGGGTCCTTTAACAATATTCTGCAATATCTTGTGTTGCTTCATCACTTCATAGCAGGCCAGTATACCATCTCCTTTTCTTCAGTATCATCTACCACCCGTTGACCATCTTGAATTGCTTGGCTTATTGTGTGAAGACTAGCGATGTGTCGGCAGGCATCTGGATAATGAAGGTGTATCTGACCCGAAGGTGGGTGACGTACCAGGTCCCGGCTCGTCTGGCGTTCAGTAGTGCAAGGTTGCTGAAGGACAGGAACAGGCTTAGTTATTTTCCCTAGGTGCCAAGGTGAGGCCCAGGGTTGTATTATTTTGCTAAGAGCGCCCAAGTGTGTGTCGCGGCAGGTACCTCTGGCTGAGTGAGTCCTGTGGACGGGGGGAATATAGTAAAAGTAAGACAGGTAATCATTTTGATCACCACAATGACTCGAATACTAGAGTTGGGACAGAGGAAGTCGTAAGGGGTGAGAAAATGAATTGTAGTAGGAGATGAAGGCGTCGTGGCTTGACCCAACCTGCGTGAGTTGTGGTTCTTTATGAGAAGGAGAGGACAGACAGGATGGACGAACAATGATAGACAGGGAATATAGTAAAAATCAAATTTACCCCAGGATACGACCATGCCAAAGCCGATTTTACACTCCAGGTACCCACTTTTACGTCTAGGTGGGACAAGGCTAACACGAGAGAAACTCAGCCCAATGACTTATGAGCAATCCTGGTAGGTAACCAAGTTCTCATTCTTGTGTGTTTGGTTGGTTGCAGGAAGCCACCAATCAGGTCCCTGGATTCATTTGAGCCACAACGAATCCAGGTACTCATTTTCTTCTGAGTGAGACGGAACTACACAGGGATTGGAGTTTGTTCAACACTATTGGGCTACTTGGACCCTGGTGGCTAGCCAAGGAAATTTCACCCACCCCATGTATGTGTGGCAACATATGATCTGTGCTGGTACCGGGCGTTCACCCATCCAGCTACTGCTGTGCTGGTACCAGGCCCCACAACCCATCCAGCAACTGCTGTGCTGGTACCAGGCGGTCACCCATCCAGCTACTGACCAGACCCTTCGCAGCTTAACCCCGCTGATTGAAACCAGCGTTGCCAATCACATAGGCCAGGGTTGCCACGAGTCCTATGTACAGACACATACAGGGAATACAGTAAAGGTGAAACAAGTAATCAAATTTACCCCAGGATACGACCATGCCAAAGCCGATTTTACACTCCAGGTACCCACTTTTATTTCTGGGTGGGACAAGGCTAACACGAGAGGAAGTCAGCCCAATGACTCATGAGCAATCCTGGTGGCTAACCAAGTTATCATTCTCGTGTGTTTGGTGGTAGCAGGCAAGCCACCAACCATGTCCCTGGATTAATATGTGCCGCAACGAAACCAGGTACTCATTTACGTCTGAGTTAGACGGAACTACACAGTGATTGGAGCTTTTTCAACACTCCTGGGCTACTTGGACGTTGGTGGCAAACCAAGGAAATTTCACCCACCCCATGTATGCGTGGCAACATCTGGTGTGCTGGGCGGTTACCCATCCAGCTACTAACCAGACCCTACATAGTTTAACCCAGCTGATCGAAACCAGCGTTGTCAACCACATAGGCCAGGGCTGTCACAGTCCTGTGGCCCTGCCCACCTCCCTTTATACCCCTCCCTCACAGCACGGTACCCTGTGATTGGCCGAGCCGCGTGCCCGGGAGGAGCTTCCCAAGCCTATTCGCTTTGAAGTTCCAATTTCCCCTCCTGCTTTATTCCATCTTCAAAATATTCTCCTGGAAACTTATTAGAGATATTCTGTAGTGGCTGACGGGAGTGAGAAAGTGGCACCATTGTACTAACACATCTGCGACCAGGATAGAATATATGTGTGCAAACAATCAGAGGCACCTGTATCTCCCTTTAAACGCTCGCCGCATAACTCACTCCCGGTCCCCCTAGTATCTGAAAAGATTGTTTCCGGGTGGATGGGACTCGATAGCTTTGGCTGGCAACCCATCTAGGGGAATAAACCCTAAGCAAATTACCGATGGGCGACATGCTAATCGGTGCCACTTACACATGGCGATCTTTGTAACAGATAACAGATAAACTAGGAGTGAGTTATGCGGCCAGCATTCTAAGGGAGATACAGGTGCCTCTGGTTGTTGCATCACAGGAGGCTGTGGATTGGTCGAGAGCAGCGAGGGCATGGCAGGATCTTCCCTGTGACAAGATTTAAAGGTTAAACCTTGCCTCGCCACCTGAGCTAATTCCGTCCCCTGATTAGCGAACAGAATTACTCCTTTATATATATTTATTTATTTTGGTATATTTTAAAAAAAGAGTTTCCACCCTAGCTCTCCATCAAACTCAAGAAATGGTGCCAAAGGTCTTAAGCTCGCCAAACTAATAGGGCAAACATCTTAAAATCTCAAAACCTAATGGGGCTAAGTATAAAGGAGAACAGGGGGTCCAAATCTCTTGCATTTCTAAACACATCATAAACAATGTAAGTGTACCTAATGTCCTAACATAAAGTAATTTCATCTATTTATATCTTAACTTGGTATTTTTGCTCCCCCGTGCATTTCCCTGAAGCCTATTTGATAAAACTTATGTATTTGCATTGTTTCTTTGTTACTCGTAAACTGTCAGTTTTTTCAGGCGTTAATTACGTAGTTAATATATTAATTACACTGGTTTCCTATAATTGCGTGCATCTGTGTGTTGCAGATTGCCTGACGATGGAGTGAGCTCGTCCGAAACTTTGTAACAATGCCCATTAAAATAGAATAAAGACAAAAATGGCCTTTTATTTTATCAATCCCTGATGCTGCTTTATATTATACAACACATCTTTCCTAAGATTCCTCGGCTGCTGATGCCAATATATATATATATATATATATATATATATATATATATACCCGATATATATATATATACAGTATATATATATATATATATATATATATATATATTTTGTAATCACTTTGTACTTGCATTTTTATCTTTGTGTTCGTATTTGCTTATGCTTCACATAAATGTCTTAATATTATCTTAGCTCAAATTAATAATTATTCAAAATAAAATTATTTCTTACGCATTAGCCATACATTTTCTCCTCTCTTCGCCTCTTTGACTTTTGATTTTATCCAGTCTTTTTCTTACACATTTTCTTCATCGTATTTCCACATGTTTATATTTTTACTGCCTCTTCCATATTCCAAATTTGTTCACGATCGCCCTAAAATTTCTCTAGAGCTTTTCCACAAGACGCCTCAATTCCTCTTTTCAATATTTTCTGGTTCCTGTTGTCCGCACCACTTAACGGACATTTCCTTTACGTTCCAATATCCACCTTTTCGTTTCGTCTGATTCCTCTCTTTCTCTCCTTCAGGTCTTATTATTTTGTAATTTAGTGTTCTTGAATATATATAAATTTCCTTCATATATCTTCGTCCAATGATAAAACGTGTGTTATATTCTTCAGTAATTCTCAGTTATTCAAGCGTTTGTTTTCTTTATCCTTAGTTGATTTTTATTTCATACAGAATCGCATTTTTTGTATAAAACTCTCTTTTCAATAAATAGTATAAATAATAGCGTAGTTGATACATACAAAATAATATTCATAAATTCGTTTCTGGATATATGCTTCTAATTAGAAAAAGCTGAAGTCCACGAATTTTTGTGAGTGGGCTAGAGACTATGGTATCCGAGTGTACAAAACTTGACTGTCCTTTCTATTTTCTGTGCAGCGTTACAGAACTCCAGCCAAGCCGCTACCTCTACTCACAAGAATCCACAGTGTAGTCAGGATAACCATACATTATGTAACAACTATTTAAAAGGATATGGGTCGTTTTTATGGTACCCTTTCTTCCTCATGCTTAGCCCCATTATGTTTCGTATATTAAGACGTTTGCCCCATTATTTTGTCGATTATAGAACCTTTCATCCCATATTGATATCAATATTAAGACCTTTGGAGCCACTTAGGTGTCGATTTTTTTCTGACGAGCGATAGCGAGCCTGTAATTTAAGAAAAAACACTCTTCGGCCGGTACATTTTTCTATCGAAAAATGTACAAATGTACCTTGAAGGGGGTCTAGGGAGTGTGTTTTTAAGCTTGATAGAGGTCTAGGTATAAAACTAAAATAATGATAACATATATATGAAGGGGGTAATAAATATGACCATCCCCCCTTAATTACTGGTTCGCTGTACAGATTTGAATAATGAGTAAATATATTAACAGATGGTCCCAAAATAACCAATGTCCCTTTCAGAACCCTGACAAGACTTTTGGAAAAGTAGAGCACCCGGAAACTGCTCCCTCCCTACTATTACCTTCATTCTTCCTTCTCTCTTAATTTCCCTTACTTCTTTACCTCCTACTATCCCCTCCCTCTCTTTCCCTTTCTTCATTCTCTCACCTCCTCCTTCTTCCTTCCCTTCCCTCCCTTATATATTCACTTCCTCCTCCTTTACCCTCTCTGCCTGTCCCTTTCTTCATTCCCTCACCTCCTCCTTCTTCCTTCCCTTCCCTCCCTTATATTCACTTCCTCCTCCTTTACCCTCTCTGCCTGTCCCTTTCTTCATTCTCTCACCTCCTCCTTCTTCCTTCCCTTCCCTCCCTTATATATTCACTTCCTCCTCCTTTACCCTCTCTGCCTGTCCCTTTCTTCATTCCCTCACCTCCTCCTTCTTCCTTCCCTTCCCTCCCTTATATATTCACTTCCTCCTCCTTTACCCTCTCTGCCTGTCCCTTTCTTCATTCTCTCACCTTCTCCTTCTTCCTTCCCTTCCCTCCCTTATATATTCACTTCCTCCTCCTTTACCCTCTCTGCCTGTCCCTTTCTTCATTCCCTCACCTCCTCCTTCCTTTCTCTCCCTCCATTTCCGTTATTCCTTTACCTCCTCCTGCTTTCCCCTCCCTTCCTTTCCTTTTCTTCATTCCTCTCCCTCCTATTCCCTTCCTTCATTCCCTCACCTCCTCTTCCTTAGTTTTCTCTTAATTTCCCTTATTCCTTCTTTACCTCTTCCTTCTTTCCCCTCCCTTCTTTCCCCATTCTTCATTCCTTTCCCTTCCCCTTGATTCCTCTCTTTCCCATTTACTTCCTTCATTCTTTCACCTTCCCCTTGATTAATGTCCTTCCCATTCCCTTCCTTCATTCCGTTACCACCTCCTTCCTCACCTTCCCTCTCCCTTCCTTCACCATTTCCTTACTATTCCATGCATTAATTCTTTCCCCTTCCTTCTCCTGCTTCCCTTTACCTTCCTAGATTCCTTCACCTCCTATTGCCTTTCCCTTCCTCCCATTATTTTACTAACCTCATCCTTCCTTCCTCACCCTCCTTCACTCCTTTCACTTCTTTAAGGGTGTGAGCATAGCTCTCTCCCTGTGTATCATCATTCTCAACATCCAGAGGGGATGTGCCTATATACAGTTGCAGAGAGGACCGGTAGTGTACCAGGTCAACACTAAACAAGTATTGAGGGACCTCGTCACACAGAAATCACACATAAATGAATTCTCTGTCACCATCCCTGCCTGGGCAGCGACATATCTCCAGAACCAGCAACGTATTAGCAGACAGCCCGTCAAAACCTCGCTACATCACCTAATGTGCTACACTCTAATTAGCTGCGGAGACATAGAGACCAACCCAGGCCCCAGCTCAACGTTGAAGAAACCTCACCACAAATCAAGTAAGGCAGAAAACTACATTTCAACAGTCCATAGCAGAAAAATTTGTTATAACAAACTGTCACCTAAACCGCCCCTCCTAGTCACACACTCGAGCCAGCCACCACCTCAACGCCACCACTCCACCAACACTACACTACCCGCTGTGTTACCATCAATACCACAGATATCGGCGACCCAAGTAGCACAACATGCAACAAGAACAACAATAAAAACAGGTAGCACTCGCAAACACATCAACAGGGAAGCAGCAACAACGGACAACGAAAACAACAACAACAGCAAACAATCACAGCCCGACCACGAGGATCCCCCGCATGCCCAGCTGATCGACGCGGACCAAACCACATCTCCAGACATACGATAAACAGTAAGAAAAAACTATGTATAGTCTGAAACATTGGCTTCAACAATAGGAGTTCACTTTTACAATGCAACAGTTGTAATGAAATTGTTCATAACCAATGTACATACGTTAACAGTAGAAACGAAGTTGAATGTGTTAAATGTAGGAACTCAGCTGTACAACATCGCGCAACCATTTGTTTAATTTGTGAATCTCTCATAACACGACGTCAGAAGATCCAAAACAGTGTAAAGTGTAAAAATGTAGCTCACATGAAGTGCATCTCTAAGAAGACCAACAGTGAAGAACGGGAATTCCTATGCAATAAGTGTGCCTTGCATTCATTACCGAATATTAATGTAAATGATCCAAGTATTAACAACTCAGAATCCAGCCAGGACACATTCAAAATCAAAGATTAATACAGAGTGTTCACCAACAAAGGGCTCCATCTTATCCACATTAACGCCAGATCAGTGTACCATAAATTGTCAGAAATAAACTTGTTAGCTAATAAGGCCAAAGCTTCAATAATTGCAATCACAGAAACCTTGCTGGATTCAAGTATAAACGATGGTGAAATATACATTCAAGGTTTCAACATGGTTAGGAATGATCGCAATACGCATGGGGGAGGAGTATGTCTGTATGTAAACAACATCCTCACACACACAACTAGGACCGACCTCCAGGTAGAAAATCACGAAGCTCTGTGGATCGACCTACACCTGCTGAGGACAAGACCCATCACAATTGGGGTGTGCTATAGGCCACCAGACGACGCACAATTTTTGACCAAATTTTAACGAACTTTGTCATCGCTAGACCCTCGGAATGAATCCATCATACTAGGGGATTAAAACCTGTGTTACAAACAACGAAATACTGCTTGTACGAGAATATAGGCATATACTGACAATGCACAATCACAAACAACTCATCACAACCCCCACACATATCTCTGAGAACACTGCCAAAATATTAGACCACATAAACTGTAACAGAGAAGACAAAATATCCCAATCAGGGGTTATACAGACTGGGATAAGTGATCACTTCGTCACATATTGCACACGGAAAACCTCAAAAATTACCCTAGAGAATCACAAGGTTATCAAAACAAGGTCACTCAGAAACTTCAACAAAGAAACATTTCTGGGCATTTTATGGAATACAGACTGGCCTCCAGTGTTTCGAAGTACAAACGTTAATGACGCATGGGTTGGCTTCAGAACCATCATCACACACATCCTAGACGAAATAGCTCCTCTGAAAGACATACGAATTAAAGCAAGGTCAGACCCATGGATCAACAATGACATACTACACCATCTGGAACACAGAGACAATCTGTTAAAAAGGCTACCGAAACATAGACAGGATCAAGGTCTGAAACATGAGTTCAACAGAGCCAGGAATAAACTAATGTGACGTTAACCACTCCGTTAGAACCGCATGGCTTGTCCTACGGTGACTCGCTATGATTGCCAGGGCAGTGGATGTGGCTACAGTTGATGTATTTTTGTGTGCTTTATTTCATATGAAAGCTCGTGTCATGGGCAGTCCAGAAAGGCTCTTTGTTTTCGCCCATGTCAAGGCTTTATATATTTAATTGCAAAGTATATGTTTTATCATTAAGTAGTAATGATAGGATTTGAGAGAGAGAGAGAGAGAGAGAGAGAGAGAGAGAGAGAGAGAGTAGAACAGAGTGTGGGGAGTGTTCTTTGCCATGATGACGTCACGGCTGGCTGGCCTCTTGGGGATTGGTTGGAGGAGTTTTTTTACCATGCTTGGTGACGTCATGGTTGGCTGACCTCCTGGAGATTGGCTGGAGGACTTGTTACCGCCCTGCCTACGCGGTGCAAACTAGTCCCAGTATATATACAGCTCTCTTGCCACTCTCTCCCTCAGATCTGGTTTCTAGAACGCATCCCTCTCATCCCTTTGATATCTGTCCCCCTCTTTGCACCTGAGAACCTTTTCCTCTGCCTGTCTCTCTCATTTTCCATATCTTTCACCACCTTTTATTAATATTATACCCCCTCTGGTTAACTCTGCATAATCAGCTTCATGCTGGCCAGTTGTATTGTGCATTAAGGTCTTATATAACCCATGTATGTTAGTTGTTAAGATAAGTTGATCACGAAGCATTGGTTGGCATTCATATTTTACCGCTTCCTATTTTTATTAGTGTTCTGCTGGATTAGATAATGCTAGACTAGGAGTCTGATACGATAAGGTATTGTTTCCAATGGGTGCTGGCTTTAGTTAAAAGCTGCACGACATACCTGAGAACTGGAGTTGATTGGGTAAATTCTAGTCTGTGTGCCATTGAGAGTAGAGCATGCACGAATGAGGGCTTTTTGCCTATACCATTCTGCACTGTTCTAAGCCCGGTTGTTTGTCTTTGAGGTACGCCAGGAGAACGCTTAATACTTCGGTATTAAGGTTTCTCAAGAGAGCTACCCTTCACTATAACGTAATACTTGACGCACAGACTTGAGATTTGCACTAGGCTATGCGGCATGCCATGCGCACCAGTATCTCGTATCATTGACTCTAGCTAGACTTTATCAGTCATAGTAGACATTAAGACGTATATTAAACCAATTACTCTTATTATGCATATCCGTTTATGATTACACAAGCATTTCGCAGCCTAGTTTGATGTATTGAGACACAAATGACTTAGGCTCTTTTTGTTGATAGGGATACTGCATTGTCGTGGCGATTATTATTATTGTTGTAGCGTTTAGGATATTCTTGGCTCCGACTGCATTATATATCCTGCCTTTTTGTGTGCATAGCCTGCACGAGCATTGTTCCGCTGCCTGCCTTTTTGGGTTCCATTTCCGATTCGAGCATCTTGATAGCATCTAACATTTAAAGAAGATTCCTTGTTGGTGTTGAAGGACTTTAGTGCACTTTCTTTCATGCAGGAGTGCCTGACATTTTTTGATTAAAGTAACGTAAGCTGTAACTTCCCTTACCACCTTACTTTGCATACCATAACCAAGCACCTTCGGTTATAGGTAGTAATAGGCTGTTTTCACATAACAATAAGCCTAGAGTAGATGCACATTTATTGAGAGTTTGATAACCTATTATTGCATATAGAACTCTGGAGAGTATTTGTGTTTTTTGTTCACTGGGAATATACATCAGAGGTTGGATCTAGCGCTTTCCGTTGTAGCATTTATGGCATTACTAGTCCAATGAATAAGAGCCCTGATATATTTAAACCTCAGTCGTAACAAATGGCAACCTTGCCAGGATTTGGTGAACCTACATTTATTAGCAGGGAACATTTGTTGTTTTGGGGAATATTTTGCGGGGATCAGCAAGATTTTTTTTTTTTTTGCAACATAGTATAGCCCTTGAGTATTTCCGAGAATGTTTGTGTGTATATTGAGGTATAAGAGTTTGGGGGTGCTTCTTTTCTGAATATTGAGGTGAGAAATTTTTGTGAGCATCATGTCTTATACCGGATCAGAGGAGAATGGAGACACAGTACGGAATGTCGAAACTGAGGAACAGCAGCATGATGAAAGGGTTAATCAGGTGAACTGTGAGGAGGATACTAGGATATTTTTGCAATGGCCTGTTACTGCCGAGCGGTTGGAGGGTATGGATCGGTACGGTCTTCAATGCCTGGCCACAGCTATCGGTCATGCGGGTACTAGCAGCATGACCAGGGATAACTTGATAACGTGTGTACTGGGCAGGGTGACTGGTGAGCGAGATGGGTTGAGTGCTCAGAGCCCGTTGGCCATGCTTCCCCAACACTCCACTCCCAGCCATCCCAGTAGTTTGCCGACCCCGATTACGCTTCCACAGTTGGGTGGTGACTGGCAGAGTGGGTTGCCCCTGGGGAGACCACCGGTAATTTCAAACATTGTAGCACCTTCACCTCCTCAAGGGTTAACTCCAGAATTATTGCTTCAGCTCTAATTAGATAAGGTTCAGCAGCAACAAAGGGCATGTGAGCTTCAGCAGCAATTAGAATTAGCCAAGATAGAAGAGAGAACCAAGATAGAAGAGAGAAAAAGTCACCAGCACATAGAGCTAGCAAAAATCCAAGCTGATTTAGAGTCGACTAGGTACTGTGCCGACAGGGACGTAGAGAAGTCGCGGGTAGAGGCAATGGGAGAGCGACTTGGGGCTGGTAACCGTGCTCATGATCAATCTCTCTCGCACTTATTGAAACTGGTTCCGGTGTTTGATGAGAGTGGTGTAACATAATTTTTTGCACGCTTTGAGAAGAAGTGCCAGGAACACCAGTGGCCAGAGAATAAATGGGCAGCACTTGTATCCTCTAGATTAATAGGCAAGGGTCTTAAAGCCTACGATGTGTTACCTTTGGAGTCATGTATTGTGTATGAGGATCTCAAGGAGGCTGTCCTGAGGGCTTACAAACTGCAACCAGAAACGTACCGTTTGAAGTTCCGGGGTGTAACCAAGGGAAGAGATAGCACCTTTTTGGAACACGCCCGGGACTTGTCCGATGCTATGGGTAACTGGCTCCAATCTGAGAAGGTAACAACATTTGATTGAATTAAGCAGTTAATGTTGTTGGATAAGTTCTTTAAGAGCACGGGCGGTGATCTAACTTTGAACTTAAAGGAGAAAAACCCAAGAACTCTAGTCGAAGCAGCGGAAATGGCTGATCGACGGCTGTCGTTGATTCGGGGTTGCGGGTCCTCACAGAAGTACGATGCAAGTACTAAGGACCGTTATCCTCCCCCTCCCCGTAGCAATGACACATTTAAACAAAAGAGCAATGAAACTAAAACTGAATCCAAACCTGACACCACGCCGTATAAGAAAAGTCAGGGGCCTTTTACATCACAGTATAAGCCGAAACCGAAATTTACGTGTTTTAAGTGCCACCAGGAGGGTCATAAAGCAAATGAGTGCCCTAGTCGACCTCCTCCGGCAGCCGTGTCTTTTGCTCACGGCATTGGAGTGTTCAAGAGGACATCGGAGTTTGTTAGAGGCAATTCTTCCGAGGTAAATACACTGCCAGTGCAGAAGGATCCGGAAGGCTTATTCCCTGTCCGTGATGCCTTTAGTGACCATAGGGGACTCGGTTGTGTGGAGTGGGGGGGTAGAAGATATGAGGTGAGAATTTTGCGTGACACTGGGGCATCGCAAACACTGTTGAGGAATTTCACTGGTAAACCTGTAAATACGGCGCGGGTGGTTGTGGTTCAGGGAGTTAATGCAACAAGGTCATACTCGCTTGTAAGAATGAAGATGGAAGTTGATGGTGTGACTCGTGACCTGGATGTAGGAATTGTGGAGAAGTTGCCTGTTGGGGGCGTCGACCTCCTTCTCGGCAACGACTTTGCGGGGCCAACTTCTGAGGCTCCACCCTTGGTCGTTGCCGAGAAGCCGGCCGACGTGAGTAGGGAGGAGCAGGAGTGGGTTGAGAAGTGTCAGGTGCAACCTATGGCGTGTGTTGTCACCCGATCTCTTGCATCCAGGGAGTCACATTCTGGTCAACAGTCTTTAGACAAGCGGAGGAAAGGTACCGAGAAAGGGTTGAAAGTTGATGCGGTTGAGACTTTAGTATCAATGGACATTCTCGGGGACTCATTATTAGGACCGATTTTCGAGTCTGGAGAAGACCCATTAACTGTTACTAAGAAGGCAGAGGATGGGCTTAAAAAGACGAAGAGACAGCAACGATACACAGAGAGAGACCAACGGAAGGCTAAATTCAATGTAGGAGGGGGGCATGAGTTGTTTCGCAAACACTTAGATAAGCTTGCTCCTTCGGACATTCGTAAATTGCAATTAGAAGGCCCGGAGGTTCTTGAATGTGGTACCGGTGCTGTCGAGTTGAAGGAGGACAGTGATGCACAGTCGGGAGATTTTTACAAGTATCCCCTGACCATCATGGAGGTAGCAACAAGGTACCCTGACGCGTACCCTATGAGAAATGGGTCAGCGAAGACGGTGGTCCGGAACTTGCTATTGTATTTTTCCCGGTATGGTTACCCGCAGGGGATTCAGTCAGACCAAGGATCCAACTTCACTTCTAACCTCTTTGTTCAAGCAATGCCGCAGCATGGGATTGTTACGGTTGTTTCATCTGCGTATCATCCGGAGAGCCAGGGTGTGTTAGAGCGATGGCACTCAGCCTTGAAATCTGTGCTTCGTTGTTGTTGCTTTGAGAGTGGGAAAGGTTGGGATCTTGGCCTGCCATATGTTTTATTTGGTGCACGGGAGGTACCTGGGGAAAGTTTGGGATTCATCCCTAATGAGCTCGTCTTTGGACACCGTGTCAGAGGGCCTCTCCATATGGTTAAAGAAATATGGGAGGGCGCAGAAAAACCTTGTTCTATGCTCAAGTATGTCCTCGAGAGTCGAGAACGGATGTTGCGCAGTCTGGAGTTGGCTGGCCGTAATTTGACTAGCTCTCAGGCCCTCATGAAGGAGAGGTACGACCTCAAAGGTTAAACTCAGGGAGTTTCACGTGGGTCAGGAGGTGTTGATTCTACTGCCCCTTGTAGGTCATCCCTTATCCGCGAAGTACACTGGTCCTTATAGGGTGTTTGAGGAGCTATCGGACCTGGATTACTTGGTAGCCACTCCAGACAGACGTAAGCGCAATCAGTTATGTCACGTTAATCTCATGAAGGAGTATGTGCGGCACCCCTCTGAGCCTCTCACTGTGCCTGTGATGACGTTTAGCAGTCAAGGTGGAGAAGGAGAACGGGACAGTCAAGCTCAGGCGGAGGATAACTGGAAGGATAAGAAAGTCAAATGGGCGCCTGAGTGTGAGAAGGCGTTTAGAGTAGTAAAACACATGTTGAGCACTCACCCGATCCTCAGGACCCCTGACTTTAGCCTACCTTTCCAACTAGCAACGGATGCTAGTGGTGTGGGGGCTGGTGCTGTCCTTATGCAAGAGGACGATGATGGGCTGGAGCATCCTGTTAGTTTCTGCTCGGAGAAGTTCAATTCGGCCCAGGGGAGCTGTTCTGTTGTCGAGGAGGAGCTGCTGGCGGTTGTGCTTGCGCTGGGGCATTTCGAGGTCTATGTTCCAGCCTATGGTCCGGTCGTTGTAGTTTACACAGATCATCACCCTCTCAAGTTCTTGAACCAGTTTCACAATCGGAATATGAGGCTGACTGGGTGGTCGCTGGTGTTACGGGAGTATAGCCTGGACATACGCCATATTGCTGGTTGTAACAATGTGGTTGCAAATTGTCTTTCAAGGGTAGATGATCCTGGGTAGATTGACACACGGGTAGCCTCCTGCTTTAGTTTGAATAGTATTTTGCGCTTGGTGTTTGTTGGCTCGCGGTTGTAGCCCAGCGTATTGGGTCGTAAAGCAGGAGTTGAGCGTTTGGTATAGAAGAAAAAAAATAGGCTTGCCCCTATTGTGCAGCCGAAATAAACAAATTAAAAACATAAAAATTAAATAAAAAATGTCTTTGATAGTTGAATTTTGTCAGTATGTTATAGCAGTAATTCTGAGTTGCACTCCTCTCAGAATGCTGAGCTAGAGAAGCTCGCTCTTGAGGAGCATAACTACATATGATTTAACCCGTGGAGCCCCGGCTAGTTTTGTAATGTTTGTTCACCAGAACTCGGCCGGTTTTCAAAAAATTATTTTATTCCAGAAACAATAGCGAATGGGTTAGGAATGAAGGAAAAACCACGAAAAAACGCTCAAAAAGCTTAAAAAATGGTCCTACAGAGCCCCCGAAAGCGTATTTTACAAGAGTAAAAAATTGAAGGCAATTACCCCAAAAAACCAGGTAATTGCGCGCTCACGCGCACGCACGTGGACTTTGAGAGTTTTCAACCATCGGCACGGTTGCGTGGGATACGTACACAGTTCCCATGCAAATCTGAGCCCTCTTGAGTGGCTACACCTGAGGTTACGGTCGGCGCAATTAGGGTGACGCGTCAGGCGCGTCGCTGGGGCTGTGCGTTACATACATCGCCGACGCGTCAGACGCGTCGCTGGGGCTGTACGGGTTAACGTATTGTGTTGGGAGGGTTATAATTTTGTAAAATGTTTTGTTGAGAACTGTGCCAGATATTTTACTGCCGCTGGGTGATGGGAAGTAGAGATATAGCATGGGTTCTAACCATCAGATTTTTTTTGAGCTTTGGGCCTCTGAAAAAAAATCTTGGGGGGGGTGTGACGTTAACCACTCCGTTAGAACCGCATGGCTTGTACTACGGTGACTCGCTAGGATCGCCAGGGCAGTGGATGTGGCTACAGTTGATGTATTATTGTGTGCTTTATTTCATATGAAAGCTCGTGTCATGGGCAGTCCAGAAAGGCTCTTGTTTTCGTGTTTAGGCCCATGTCAAGGCTTTATATATTTAATTGCAAAGTATATGTTTTATCATTAAGTAGTAATCATAGGATTTGAGAGAGAGAGAGAGAGAGAGTAGAACAGAGTGTGGGGAGGCACGCAGTGTTTTTTGCCATGCTCGATGACGTCATGGCTGGCTGGCCTCTTGGGGATTGGTTGGAGGAGTTTTTTACCATGCTTGGTGACGTCATGGTTGGCTGACCTCCTGGAGATTGGCTGGAGGACTTGTTATCGCCCTGCCTACGCGGTGCAAACTAGTCCCAGTATATATACAGCTCTCTTGCCACTCTCTCCCTCAGATCTGGTTTCTAGAACGCATCCCTCTTATCCCTTTGATATCTGTCTCCCTTGCTGCACCTGAGAATCTTTTCCTCTGCCTATCTCTCTCATTTTCCATATCTTTCACCACCTTTTATTAATATTATACCCCCTCTGGTTAACTCTGCATAATCAGCTTCATGCTGGCCAGTTGTATTGTACGTTAAGGTCTTATATAACCCATGTATGTTAGTTGATAAGATAAGTTGATCACGAAGCATTGGTTGGCATTCATATTGTTCAGTACCGCTTCCTATAATTATTAGTGTTCTGCTGGATTAGATAATGCTAGACTAGGAGTCTGATACGATAAGGTATTGTTTCCAATGGGTGCTGGCTTTAGTTAAAAGCTGCATGACATACCTGAGAACTGGAGTTGATTGGGTAAATTCTAGTCTGTGTGCCATTGAGAGTAGAGCATGCACGAATGAGGGTTTTTTGCCTATACCATTCTGCACTGTTCTAAGCTCGATTGTTTGTCTTTGAGGTACGCCAGGAGAACGCTTAATACTTCGGTATTAAGGTTTCTCAAGAGAGCTACCCTTCACTATAACGTAATACTTAACGCACAGACTTGAGATTTGCACTAGGCTATGCGGCATGCCATGCGCACCAATATCTTGTATCATTGACTCTAGCTAGACTTTATCAGTCATAGTAGACATTAAGTATATTAAACCAATTACTCTTATTATGCATACCCGTTTATGATTACACAAGCATTTCGCAGCCTAGTTTGATGTATTGAGACACAAACGACTTAGGCTCTTTTTGTTGATAGGAATACTGCATTGTCGTGGCGATTATTATTATTGTTGTAGCGTTTAGGATATTCTTGGCTCCGACTGCATTATATATCCTGCCTTTTTGTGTGCATAGCCTGCACGAGCATTGTTTCGCTGCCTGCCTTTTTGGGTTCCATTTCCGATTCGAGCATCTTGATAGCATCTAACATTTAAAGAAGATTCCTTGTTGGTGTTGAAGGACTTTAGTGCACTTTCTTTCATGCAGGAGTGCCTGACATTTATTGATTAAAGTAACGTATGCTGAAACTTCCCTTACCTCCTTCCTTTGCATACCATAACCAAGCACCTTCGGTTATAGGTAGTAATAGGCTGTTTTCACATAACATTAAGCCTAGAGTAGACGCACATTTATTGAGAGTTAAATAACCTATTATTGCATATAGAACTCTGGAGTATTTAAACCTCAGTCGTAACATTAAGTAGGAAAATAAAATCAGCTAAAACTAATTATTTCCACAATAAGGCAGAGGAATATCAGAATAACCCAAAGAAACTATGGAGGCACCTAAAAACAACAGGCTACAGCAACAAGACAAGGGATTCGTCTAACACTAATATTGCTCTCAACATTAATGATCAGGTTTGCCACGATAAACGACAAATTTCAACCTACTTCAACTCCTTCTTCACCTCCATAGCAAACACACTTGCACAGAACCTACCGCATCCTCTCAATACATACACGACAACAACGGCCACCTTTCGAAATTTCTACAGAGATAAAGACATACACCCGAACACATTTGGATTGCAAAATGTTACACCAAAATTCACTTTTGACGAGCTGTCTAACCTAAATGTACATAAAAGCAGAGGACCAGACAAAATTCCTGCCAAATTTCTACGAGATGGAGCCATTGGTATAGCAGGTCCCCTAACCCACATCATCAACTTGTCAATTAAAACCAACACTGTACCTGCTGAACTGAAGGAAGCTATTGTAACCCCTCCATTCAAGAAAGGAAATAAACTAGAAGTTGGCAACTACAGACCAGTTAGCATATTATGTATTGTATCTAAACAAAATCTTGAAAGAGCGGTATACACCCAAATTGAACACTACCTCAAACAAAATTATCTATTCTATAAGTTTCAATCAGGTTTCAGATGCATGTACCCGACAGACTCCTGTCTCATCCACTTACAGATCACATTCGTAAAGAAATGTCTAAAGGTAACTACACCGGTATGGTTCTTCTTGATCTTCAAAAATCGTTTGACACAGTAGACCATGATATCCTATGTAATAAACTACAAGCAATGGGCATTGGGCCAGTGAACTGGTTTAAATCTTATCTTAGTGGTAGAACCCAAAGAGTCAAAATTGATGATTATATATCTGATCCTATGCCAATTAACTGTGGGGTCCCGCAGAGAAGCATCCTTGGTCCCTTACTCTTTCTTTGTTATGTGAACGACATGGAACTGAGCGTCTCGTGTAAATTATTACTGTATGCTGACGACAGCGTGCTTCTGGTTTCAGGGAAAGACCCAATAAGTATTGCCGCTTCACTTTCCAAAGATCTAGAATCATTTAGTGAATGGCTAGTGGACAATAGACTATCTCTTCACCTGGGCAAGACGGAAGCCATCTTTTGTGGAACAAAACGCAAACTGAAAGACATTGTGGGCTTCTCGGTCAACTGTAATGATATTCCTATAACAACAGTGTCACAAGTTAAATATCTCGGACTAAAACTGGACGCGAGTTTGTCAAGTGAAACAATTTTGGAATCTATCCTGAGAAAGTGTAGAGCACGTATAAAATACCTGTATAGACAGGTGGGATGCTTGCCCGCGGCGACCAAAAAGACCCTCTGCCAAGCGCTTGTTCAATGTCATTTTGACTATTCTGTGTCATCCTGGTACTCTGCATCATCTAAATCAGCACAGCACAAACTTCAGGTCACTCAAAATAAAATTGTTAGGTTCATGCTGAACCTAGGACCCAGATTACATGTTGGCCAGGAACAACTTCAGTCACTAGGTATGCTCAATGTCTCGGACAAGGCCAAACAAATCAGGCTCACTAATGCCTTCAATATTTTCTATGACAGAGCTCCAGAGTATCTAAAGAGTGATTTTGTTAAAGCAAATGAGAGGAGTGGACATAATACAAGAAACAGGATGTTTAATTTTAAGGTCCCGAGAATCCAAGGACAGGGTAAGCAAACATTCTTTTTCACTGCCATCAAAGACTGGAACGACCTACCCCAGTCAGTCCGTGAAAAGAGAACACTGTATTCCTTCAGACGTAGCCTGAAGGAACACCTGAACCGGACAGCTGCGAGAAGGGAGCACCAAGCTTATGTCTACTACTAAACACGACAAAAGAGATGGACAAACCAAACTGAAATGATTACTGATTACGGATTACTGATATTTACTGTAGGATGTAAGGTATCTTAAAATAAGCCCTAGAAATACTTTCTCTACAGTATCTATTTCTTTATCCTCCCCATTTCCCCAGCTAACCTAATCCCACAAGGACCCCAATGGAAATACGCCTAACGGCCTTATTGGGCTATCCTTAGTTGGAATTATGCAAAGCTGGTACATGTCATATTTGTAACATACTATGTGGTACCAACTCTGTAAATTTCTTACTGAATAAATATTATTATTATTATTATTATTATTACCCTCTCGCCTATTCCCTCTCTTCCTTCATTCACCTCCTCCTTCCTCACCCTCCCTCCCTTCCTTTCTTCCTTCATCTCCTTCCTTGCGCCTCCTCCTCTTACCCTTCAGCCAGACAAGGAGGACTGGGCTGGATTATTTACGGTATTATTAATATATTCTCTCTTCCCCCATTCTTTCTTTTCATTATGTGCCCTCCTTTTTCTTCTTCTCCTCCTCCTTCTACTGTTTTTCCTTTTATTATGTGTCTCCCTTCCTCTCATCCTTCTTGTCTCCCTCCAGTCTTTCCGTGTATTATGGCTTCTCCTTCTCCTCCTCCTCCCTGTATCTCTTCTTTTGTTCCTTAAATTATGTTGTCACCTCCTTCTTCCCATTTATCTCCTTTAGTTCCTTATATTCTGTTTTCTCCTCCTCCTCTTTCCTTCCTGTCTCTTACCAGTCCTTCCTTTTTTTTAGGTGTCCTTTTGCTTCTTCCCCCTCCTATTTCCTGTCTCCCTCCACTCCTTCCTTTTATTATGTGTCCTCCTTCTCTTCCTCGTCCTTCCTGTCTCCATCCAGTCCTTCTATTTTAATGTGCTGCTGTCCACCCCCACCTCCTCCTCCTCCTCTTCTACTGCCTTATATTCTGTTTTCTCTCCCTCCTCCTCACACATTTTTGTTTTCAAACTCTCGCCTTTATCGCATTTTCTTCCTGTAATACATATTATTTGTGTTACCCCTCATTTTTTTCCCGCTTTATCTTCCCAGCGCATTAATTCCTCCTCCCATGATCGCCCTTCCTTCCTAGTATACTCTTAAATATTTATATTTCAGCATATCCTTCTATATTAAGGGGTGATGGGTCGTTTTTCTGATGCCCCTTCTTCCTCAAGTTTAGCCCCATTAATATTCAGATCATAAGACGTTCGCCCCATTAATCAATCGATTATAAAACCATACTAAACCCCACCTAAAGTGCATAATAATACCTCAAAGGAGAGAGAGAGAGAGATAGATAGATAAATACGGTAGATAGAGAGACATATACAACTACAACCAGATTTTATAATTCAGCTTAGTTAATGACCTACCTATAGGAACAAGGAGTTGAAATTATCCCAACTAATAATGAATACTCGGTGTCAGCGACTCTACATAACGGCCCATCTATACGTCAATAACTCCAGCTGATTGGCTCTTGCCACCGTGTCCAATAGCTTGTCTTGTAGTAATTATGCATTCTTAACAAAGGTCAAGAGTCGTTGACACGGAGTATATTCCTCTTAACCCAGGAACAGTCGTCTGGAGATCAATACAATGCAACTGGAAAAGGTGTAATTTGATTGAAAGGGTTAATACACTTTGAATAAATCTAATACCTAAATATACCATGACTTTGATTGACAGTCCAACTCTAAACACGTTCCAGAAAGGCTCCAGACAGATCAAGTTGATGTCAAGAATCTAAACTGAGCTGCAGGTGATGTTCTCTAATGACTCGGGCCATGGGATTTAATACCGGGTTATTGATTTATATCTGGTCCAACGTAGGATTTAGGTGTATTTCTGGATCAAAATATCTTGGACTGTCACTACGTACCACTGACCATCGCAAGCTAAATCGGAGATTATAGGCACCAATCGAGCAGGGCAGTACCATGGGGAGGCCACATAGGCATATGATAAGGAGTTGCTGGAACTCCTGTTTCATTTGCCTGGCGTCCCCCAATGTTTCTATTTATGCCTCACCTACACAGAGAGTACTCTAGCTAACTCTCACAGACACCTCTTTATATTCATTTCACTACACTTAACTTGCACACCAGACATCTTTCCAAAACATCTAAATTACCTATAATGTACCTTAATTTTGGCTCTTTGTCACTCTTTTAACCTTTGGGGAGACACTTGTTACAAGCAGCTTTGCATTTTGTCCCCTTCATACTCATAGGAAAACAAAAAAACACTATCTATAACCCTATTTCTCACACTTTAAATTACTAATGGAGCGAAACATGGGAGGTCCAAAGAGACTACCTCGGACCAAATAGAGCTAAAAGGGTATCTGTATATTTTCCTTACCCCCACACACACTTCCCTGACACCCCTTGACTTCGGCAGCAGGTACCTCTCGCAGCAACAGTGTTCTGTTTCTTATGCACCATACACCTGGCTGGTGACGCCTGTTTTTGTTCTCTCTCTCTCTCTCTCTCTTTTTTTTTTCTCTTGTCGTTCCCTTGTTTTTCCATTGTTTTATTTTTGTTTTCCTCTTGTTTTTCCCTTGTTGTTTTACCTGCATTTCCTTGTTTTTATCTTGTTTGCCCTTTTTTGTTATCATATTTTTCTCTTGTTTTTTCTCTGTTTTCCCTTATTTTCCCTTTTTTTCGGCCGTTTTTCCCTGTGTCCCTTGTTTCCTCTTTGTTTTCCCTTGTTTTGCTCTTGTTTTCTCTTGTTTTCTCTTGATTTTCTCTTGTTCTTATCTACTTTTCACTTGATTTTACCTTGCTTTACCTTGTTTTACCTACCTATTGATGCCTGTTTTTACCCTTGTGTTTCACTCTTTCCCGCCGGTATCCTATTTTACCTTCGCTACCACGCCTGTAAACGAGTGCAGGGTGGCTGTTGGTGCAATCGTGTTTGTGCATGAGCTGAGGTGTGTGTGTGTGTGTGCGCGCCTTTATGTGTGTATTGTGACGCCTCCCGGCGTTAGCAGAATGGTTGCGTGGGGCATTGCAGCTCGCTAGCGCTCGCCAGGATGGGGGAATGGGCTACAGTTGTCCTAGAATGATCTGCTGTATGTAATTAGTGTCGTGTTGCCACAGACAGTCTAGAAATGGTATTTGTTTTGGTCTGTGACCGCGCCTTATATTTTATATTCGCTATAATATGTTGCTTGTGTGGGAGGCGAGCGAGAGAGGGTGAGGGAGTACACCTGGCAGCGGGGTGAGCTATGACGCGGCTCGCTTGGGCGCTGACGGCATTGGCGGCTGGGTGGTCAACTAGTCCCTTCCCATCGCGGCCTCGTGTTCTTTACCGGCTCAGAGCTTGCCTGACACGCGTATCGCCTACATCCTTTGCAATTCTGTCCCCCATACTCGCAACTTTGCATACTATTTCTCTCTCTCGACTTCTCCTTTCTCATTCTCTAATCTTTATTAAACTCAACATCCCTTCTGGTTTCAGCATAGACGTTCACCGTCGACCAGTCGTATTGTACGCGAAGCTCTCAGATATTTCCATGTATTAGGTTAAGGAGGTATTATGCTTTATTGAGGTTGGAGAGACGGACTTTTCCGTATGTGTCCTCTCTCGGGCAGGTTGTAGACCGGTATATGTCTCCCTGGCAAGGTGTTGAGTGATTCTGCTTGGTTATCTAAAGCTAGACTAGGGGTAAGGTTACTGTGTCGGTGTCTCCGATGTGTGCAGTGTTAGCTAAGCCCTGCACGACATCGACAGGTACTGTGGGAGCCTAAGTTGTCTTCGGGTGGGTTTACTTTGCGAGCACAGCGCTGTGGTGTGAGAGGGTCATAGCCTATCCCTCACAACATAGTGCTGCCTCTTTGTGTTGACTTCTGAGGGATCGCCAGGATAGAACTAGGTACTAGAGACCTAGATTTATCAAGAGAGCATCCCTGTCATATAACGTAATCTTCATTATACCACCTTCGGACAACGTTAGGCTACGAGCCGCATGCTCGCCCATTGTTGCCCTGCCTTGATACCCCCGCTAGACTTTATTAACTGAGCAGACACTGGTTAGAGATAAGCCCCCATTATTATATGTATGCAACATTATTATTCACTGCACTTTTGAGCCGAGGTTGTTGTTGAGTTGCACAACCCTAGTAGGCTGTTGCGTTGTGTCACGAAGTATTTCTTTAGTTGTCGAGCATTACTACCTTTGCGCAGTCTTTATTATTCGCCTGCCTATTATTACTATATGTCCTAGTATTTATTGTGACCCGTATTCTGCATTATAATTGTTCAAGATTCTTTACGAACATCTTCCCAGCATCAGACTTATTTCAGAAGTTTCCAGTTGATGTTGCAGGACTAGCATTGCACTTTCTTTAATACAGGAGTGCCAGTTATTTGAGTATCTACCGTAACGTTAATTAATCACGTTAACTATCTTTTCTTTGTGTAACCTAATCGAGTAATCTTTTACTGTTTGAGAATAGGCTGTTTCATCTAGCGTCAGCCTAGTGTGTGTGCACCAGTTACCGAGTCATAGGATACCTCGTTGTCCAGGCACGACTCAGGGCGGTAATGGTGTTTTGTTTTCCAGTGTTTAAGCCAGGAGTTGGATCTAGTGTTACCGTTGTTGCATTTTGCCATTATCTAGTCCAATGTTGAAGAGCCCTGTGTCTTTGAGAACCTGGATCGTAACAAATGGCGACCTAGCTCAGGATCTTGTGAACTAAGAGATAATTGCATGATTGTTGCGGTCATTTGTTTTATTGAGGAATATAGTGGGCAAGTTAATTTTGTTTTGGCAAAGTAGTATAGCACTTGAGAGTCTTCAGACATTTTTGGCAAGTGAATAGTGCTACATAAGAGTTTGGGGTACTTCTTTTCTGAATATTGTGGCGAGAAATTTTTGTGAGCATCATGTCTTATACCGGGTCAGAGGAGAATGGAGACACAGTACGTAATGTCGAGACTGAGGAACAACAGTATGATGAAAGGGTTAATCGGGTGAACTGTGAGGAGGATGCTAGGATATTTTTGCAATGGCCTGTTACTGCCGAGCGGTTGGAGGGTATGGATCGGTACGGTCTTCAATGCCTGGCCACAGCTATCGGTCATGCGGTTACTAGCAGCATGACCAAGGATAACTTGATAACGTGTGTACTGGGCAGGGTGACTGGTGAGCGAGATGGGTTGAGTGCTCAGAGCCCTTCGGCCATGCTTCCCCTACACTCGACTCCCAGCCATCCCAGTGGTTTGCCGACCCCGGGTACGCTTCCACAGGTGGGTGGTGACTGGCAGGGTGGGTTGCCCCTGGGGGGACCACCGGTAATTTCAAACATTGTAGCACCTTCACCTCCTCAAGGGTTATCTCCAGAATTATTGCTTCAGCTCGAATTAGCTAAGATCGAAGAGAGAAAGGCTATCAGGGCAGGTGAGCAGCAAATAGAGTTAGCCAAGATGGAAGAGAGAGCCAAGCTAGCAAAAATCCAAGCTGATTTAGAGTCGACTAGGTACTGTGCCGACATGGACGTAGAGAAGTCGCGAGTAGAGACAACGGGACAGCGACTTGGGGCTGGTAACCGTGTTCATGAGCAGTCTCTCTCGCACTTATTGAAACTGGTTCCGGTGTTTGATGAGAGTGGTGTAACAGAATTTTTCACACGCTTCGAGAAGAAGTGCCAGATTCACCAGTGGCCTGGGGAGAAGTGGGCAGCCCTTGTTTCCTCTAGACTTGTGGGCAAGGAACTCAGGGCTTATGATGCATTGCCGATAGAGTCGTGTATTATCTACGAGGAACTGAAGGAGGCTGTCCTGAGAGCATACGAACTACAACCAGAGACGTACAGGTTGAAGTTCCGGGGTGTTACCAAGGGTCGGGATAGCACCTTTTTGGAGCATGCCCGGGAACTGTCCGATGCTTCTGGGAATTGGCTGAGGTCGGAGAAAGGTACTACGTTTGACGACATTAAACAGTTGGTGCTTTTAGAGCAGTTTTCAAATGCACGGGCGGCGACCTGATGTTAAACCTTAAAGAAAAGCAACCAAAAACTCTACAGGAGGCAGCTGAGATGGCTGACCTTCGGCTATCACTAATTCGTGGGTGCTGATCTGCCCAGCGTAGTGAGGCAGGTAACAAGGGGCGTGACGCCCCACCCCCCCGAGTTAGTGATATACCTTATGCAAACAAGTACAAGAGCCATGATACCAAGACTGACCACAAGACTAGCACCGTCCCATTTAAGAAGGGGCCGGGCCCTTCCCAGTACCAAGGGAAGCCCAAAGGGGAGTTGGAGTGTTATCATTGTCATAAAAAGGGGCACTTTGCAAGAGTCTGTCCTAGCAAACCACCTACAGCAGCTGTGTCTTTGGCCTGCAACATTGGTGTGTCTCCGAAGTCATCTGAGTTTGCCTGGGGAAGTTCGTCAGAGGCTGAGGCACAGCCAATGCAGAAGCACCTGGGAGGCTCGAACCCTGCTCAGGATGTTTTTTGCGACCATAGAGGGCGGGGTTGCGTGATGTGGGCGGGGCGCAAGCATGGAGTAGAGGTCTTGCGTGATACAGGTGCTTCCCAGACTCTGATGAAAAACTTGACTGGCTACCCTATAAACACGGCTCGGGTGGTGGTGGTGCAGGGTATTAATGCAACTCGGTCATACCCGCTGGTGCGGTTGGAGTTGGAGGTGGATGGTGTGGCACGTGAATTGGATGTCGGGATTGTGGAGAAACTGCCAGTGGAGGGCATCGACCTTCTTCTCGGCAACGACTTTGCAATGCCCGCTTCTGAGGTTCTACCCTTAGTCGTTGCCGAGAGGCCGGCCGACGTGAGTAGGGAAGAGCAAGAGTGGGTCGAGCGGTGCCAGACACAACCCATGGCGTGTGTTGTCACCCGAGCTCGGGCAGTTAAAGTGTCACAGCCTAGTCCTCCGTCTTCAGACCAGCGGAGGAACGATCAACAGGAGGAGGCTAAAGCTGGAGTTGGTTTTAAGAGTTTTGACTCGGCGGCTCTCCTGGGTGATTCAGTATTAGCACCATTACTTAATTCTGGAGTAGCCCCTGGGCCTGTTATCGAGAGTGACGAGGCTGGGCATGACGAGTCTCCACGACAGCAACGTTATGTACATCGAGAGAGACAGAGGGAGCAGCCCAGTATCGGCGAAGGTCATGCATTGCTCCGGGAGCAGTTAGATCGCTTGGCACCCCCAGATATACGTCGGTTGCAACTAGAGGACCCTGAGCTCCAAACGTGTGCTAATGGAGCTGTAGAGCTCGACGAGGACGGCGATGCACAGCCAAGAGATTTTTTTTATTTAGAAGGCATCCTCTATAGGCGTTTTCAAGACCCTAAACGTAGTTGGCAAGAGGGGTCCGGAGTAGTGGACCAGTTGGTGGTGCCACGGGAGTGCAGGGATAGCCTACTGAGGTTGGCGCATGACATACCACTGGCAGGACATCTAGGGGTGAGAAAAACGGTGGCGGCTTTAGAAAAATTGTTTTGGTGGCCGGGGTTGAAGGGGCAGGTGGTAACCTGGATAGCAAGGTGTCATACGTGCCAGAGGGTTGGAAAACCTGACCAAACAATTCCGAGAGCCCCGTTGCACCCCATTCCTGTCAGTGGACCGCCCTTCAGTAAGGTCATCATTGATATGGTCGGACCCCTACCCCCTACTAGTGCCGGTAATAAATTTCTATTAACTATCATGGATGTGGCCACTCGCTATCCTGATGCATATCCAATGAGAAATGGCACAGCAAAAACTGTTGTCCGGAACCTGCTCTTGTATTGCTCGCAGTATGGTTACCCGCAAGAGGTGCAATCGGACCAAGGTTCTAATTTTACATCTAATCTGTTCAAACAAACTATGATTCAGCATGGCATCAGCACTGTCGTCTCTTCTGCGTATCACCCGGAGAGTGAAGGGGTGTTGGAGAGGTGGCACGCCACGCTGAAAGGCATGCTTCGATGTTATTGCGCAGAGAACGGAAAGGATTGGGACCTTGGTCTGCCGTATGTTTTGTTCGCGGCAAGAGAAGTACCTGGAGAGAGTCTCGGTTTCAGTCCGAATGAGCTTGTTTTCGGGCATCAGGTGAGGGGCCCTCTCCACATGGTGAAGGAGATTTGGGAGGGTACCGCTAAGCCATGTTCTATGTTGAGATACGTCCTCGAGAGCAGAGAGAGAATGCTTAGAAGTCTGGAGCTGGCCGGGCGTAATTTGGTGAGTTCGCAGGCCCGTATGAAGGACAGGTACGAT
This sequence comes from Paralithodes platypus, assembly GCA_032716605.1. Classification (NCBI taxonomy): domain Eukaryota; kingdom Metazoa; phylum Arthropoda; class Malacostraca; order Decapoda; family Lithodidae; genus Paralithodes; species Paralithodes platypus. The sequence continues at coordinate 9,432,985 of CM064579.1, forward strand.
ACTAAGGCGAAACTCCGGGAGTTTCAGGTAGGTCAAGAGGTGTTGGTCCTGTTGCCTTTGTCAGGTCATCCTCTGGCTGCCAAGTACGCTGGGCCTTATCGGGTGGTGTCAAAGATCTCCGATCTAGATTACCTCGTTGCCACTCCAGACCGGAAGAAGCGTAACCAACTATGCCACATTAATTTGTTGAAGGAGTATCTGAGGCACCCACCTGAGTCACTAGCTGTCCCTGTGTTGACCTGCTGCGGTCATGGTGGAGAAGGAGAGGGGGGCAGCAATAACCAGGTGGATGATAACTGGGATTGTCATGTCTCGGCTGATCAGTGGGCGGGGAATTCGAGCCAATGTGCGCATGATGCTCTGGCGCACCTGCCGGAGGAACAGCAGGTGGCAGTGCAGCGCCTGTTCGATTCATACCCCACTGTATTTGCCGAGCACCCAGGCCTCACTACTCAAGCGGTGCATGATGTCGATGTAGGAGAGCACCCCCCCTTCAAGTTGATACCTTATCGGGTGCCACCCATTAAACTCCCAGCGCTCAGGGATGAGCTGGAGTATATGCTGGCGAGAGGCTTGATCGAGAAGGGGGCAGTACGGTGGACTTCTCCTGTCACTCTGCAGCCCAAACCTGATGGAAAAGTTTGGTTCTGCATTGACTTTAGGCGGTTGAACGGGTTGACCCCCACCAACGTGATCATTTATGACAACGATTTCCAAAGTCACTGTGAGCACATAGAAGCCTTATTTAGTCAACTTAGTAAAGCAGGCTTAGTGGTTAATCTGGGCAAGTGTGACTTTGTGCAAGCCACGGTGCAGTATCTGGGGTTTGTGGTTGGGTTAGGGCAGGTGAGCCCGCCCCAACAGAAGATACAGGCTATCGACTTGTTCCCCAGGCCGACCACCAAGCGGCAGATCATGAGATTTTTGGGCATGATTGGGTATTACCGCCGCTTTATAAGAGGTTATTCTACTGTGTTAGCTCCTTTGACAGATCTACTAGCTAAAGATAAAAAGTTCCGCTGGGCACCTGAGTGTGAGCAGGCGTTTCGAGTAGTTAAACACCTTTTATGCACTCACCCTATCCTCAGGGCCCCGGACTTTGAACGACCATTTCAGTTGGCGACTGATGCCAGCGGAGTAGGGGCTGGTGCCGTACTTTTGCAGACAGACGAGGAAGGTCTTGAGCATCCAGTCAGTTTCTTTTCAAAGAAATTTAATTCAGCACAGAAAAACTATTCGGTTGTTGAAAAGGAACTGCTGGCAATCGTGTTAGCGCTCAGACACTTTGAGGTCTATGTTCCTGCCTATGGGCCAGTCGTCGTAGTGTATACCGACCACCACTCGCTTAAATTCCTCAATCAATTCCACAACCGGAATATGAGGCTGACCAGATGGTCGCTCATGTTGCAAGAGTACAACTTAGACATTCGCCATATTGCCGGTTGTGAGAATGTGATTGCGGACTGTTTGTCGCGGGTGGAGGATCCGGGGTAGGCTACCACAGTATGTTGGTATAGCCTCCTGTCTTGGCTCGCGGTGTATTTTTGCGCTGGTGCTTGTTGGCTCGCGTTTGTAGCATCAGCGTAGGGTCGCAGGGCAGGAGTTGTTGGCTTTGATTAGAAGAAAATTAGGCTACATCTATAGTAGCCGCCAAAAACAACATTAAAATAAAATATGAAAAATTAAATAAAAACTCTTTCTTTTTTATAATTAATTTTAAGATAATATTGTAGCTGAGTACTGAGTGCAGAAGATTTTCCCTCAGTGGGCTGTGCTTCTTAAAGCTCGCTCTGGGAGCACAATGTTATGAATTAATGTATTATATTTGGGAAGGGTGATAAGATTTTTTTTATATATAAATGTTGTATTTTTTTTTAGGAGACTGAGCTTGCATTCCATGAGTGGCAGAGTGGTTAGGAGTGGCAGATTCTAGCGACATTCTCCCTGTTCAGATATGGGCTCATGGTTGAGTGTCCCATATCTTTGGGGGGGTGTGACGCCTCCCGGCGTTAGCAGAATGGTTGCGTGGGGCATTGCAGCTCGCTAGCGCTCGCCAGGATGGGGGGATGGGCTACAGTTGTCCTAGAATGATCTGCTTTATGTAATTAGTGTCGTGTTGCCACAGACAGTCTAGAAATGGTCTTTGTTTTGGTCTGTGACCGCACCTTATATTTTATATTCGCTATAATATAAATGTTGCTTGTGTGGGAGGCGAGCGAGAGAGGGTGAGGGAGTACACCTGGCAGCGGGGTGAGCTATGACGCGGCTCGCTTGGGCGCTGACGGCGTTGGCGGCCGGGTGGTCAACTAGTCCCTTCCCATCGCGGCCTCGTGTTCTTTACCGGCTCAGAGCTTGCCTGACACGCGTATCGCCTACATCCTTTGCAATTCTGTCCCCCATACTCGCCACTTTGCATACTATTTCTCTCTCTCGACTTCTCCTTTCTCATTCTCTAATCTTTATTAAATTCAACATCCCTTCTGGTTTCAGCATAGACGTTCACCGTCGACCAGTCGTATTGTACGCGAAGCTCTCAGATATTTCCATGTATTAGGTTAAGGAGGTATTATGCTTTATTGAGGTTGGAGAGACGGACTTTTCCGTATGTGTCCTCTCTCGGGCAGGTTGTAGACCGGTATATGTCTCCCTGGCAAGGTGTTCAGTGATTCTGCTTGGTTATCTAAAGCTAGGCTAGGGGTAAGGTTACTGTGTCGTTGTCTCCGATGTGTGCAGTGTTAGCTAAGCCCTGCACGACATCGACAGGTACTGTGGGAGCCTAAGTTGTCTTCGGGTGGGTTTACTTTGCGAGCACAGCGCTGTGGTGTGAGAGGGCCATAGCCTATCCCTCACAACATAGTGCTGCCTCTTTGTGTTGACTTCTGAGGGATCGCCAGGATAGAACTAGGTACTAGAGACCTAGATTTATCAAGAGAGCATCCCCGTCATATAACGTAATCTTCATTACACCACCTTCGGACAATGTTAGGCTACGAGCCGCATGCTCGCCCATTGTTGCCCTGCCTTGATACCCCAGCTAGACTTTATTAACTGAGCAGACACTGGTTAGCGATAAGCCCCCATTATTATATGTATGCAACATTATTATTCGCTGCACTTTTGAGCCGAGGTTGTTGTTGAGTTGCACAACCCTAGTAGGCTGTTGCGTTGTGTCACAAAGTATTTCTTTAGTTGTCGAGCATTACTACCTTTGCGCAGTCTTTATTATTCGCCTGCCTATTATTACTATATGTCCTAGTATTTATTGTGACCCGTATTCTGCATTATAATTGTTCAAGATTCTTTACGAACATCTTCGCAGCATCAGACTTATTTCAGAATTTTCAGTTGATGTTGCAGGACTAGCATTGCACTTTCTTTAATACAGGAGTGCCAGTTATTTGAGTATCTCCCGTAACGTTAATTAATCACGTTAACTATCTTTTCTTTGTGTAACCTAATCGAGTAATCTTTTACTGTTTGAGAATAGGCTGTTTCATCGAGCGTTAGCCTAGTGTGTGTGCACCAGTTACCGAGTCATAGGATACCTCGTTGTCCAGGCACGACTCAGGGCGGTAATGGTGTTTTGTTTTCCAGTGTTTAAGGCAGGGGTTGGATCTAGAGTTACCGTTGTTGCATTTTGCCATTATCTAGTCCAATGTTGAAGAGCCCTGTGTCTTTGAGAACCTGGATCGTAACAGTATGCATGTGTGTTTTGTGGCCATGTGTTCATTTGTGCGTGCGTTTATGCGTGTGTACATGTGAGAGTTTCGCCCTTAGTTTTCTTCTGCCAGAGGAAAGTCAAAATTATGCTAATTTATGCTTTCACCAGGTATATACGGTTTCTCATTGTAAAACAAATTCTTCGTAAAAGTCATAATAAATATACCAAGAAAAAGACATTATGGTGAACTATATTGATAATGTAAAATAGTTAAACCTTTGAGGATTATGGCTATCATTAGACGATTTTAAATAACTTAGGAAGGATTTGTGAACATCAAAATGGTAACTATTACCTCAATTAACCCTCAGACTTCCATATATCCTTCCTGATCTGAATAAGTTTTTCTTATAATAGCCAAAATATATTGCCAAAACGCGTCATAAACCGCAAAGGGTGAATTGTGTCAAAATGATTGATATTGCCAGATATGACCTTGCACCCGAAACGTGGCAAAATGATCCCGTATACTGTACTAATAGCTACCTAATTATTCTGTGACATATTGCCAGGGTCACAATGTGTAAATAGGTACAGATGATATGTACCTAATTAATGTTTACCACTATTGTTTGACATAATAGGACGTTCATCCCATTACTTTGGCTATTTTAAGATCTTACGCCCCATTTTGATAGGCAATTTTAAGATCTTTAAGAAACTTTGTGACATTTGGGTTTTTACTTAGCAAGTGATTGCTAGCATGCAATTTAGGAGGAACGGCCTTTGGCCGCACCTACAATATTTAAATTACATTGAGCCAAACATACTGTATGTATTTAGGGTTAAATTTTCAAGTATTATTACCATTAGTAATAGATCTCTTAATTGCGAAATAATTGAATGCTTGAAATATACTGTCTAATATATGTATCATGTACGTAATCTCTCTCTCTCTCTCTTTCTCTCTCTCTCTCTCTCTCTCTCTCTCTCTCTCTCTCTCTCTCTCTTTCAAGTCGTGCGTGCAGTTCCCTCGTTGAATGGTAGAGGTCAAATAAAGTATGAAAACTCCATTGGAGTGTGTTTAAAGGACATCAATCCTGCCAAGAATGTTATACAAACAATATGTTACAAGTGAGAGTTCAGAAAGATATACAATGTATACACTATGCCTATTATACATATATGTGGTATACATATTCAATATATATTGACTATTATGTCCAGTAACACATGCAGTAAATATATATATATATATATATATATATATATATATATATATATATATATATATATATATATATAAATAAATAAATAGATACATGGATAGACAGATAGGTAGAGATAGCTAGTAAGATAGACAGATACATATACAGTAGAGATACACATAATTACATAGATATGTGAGAGATGTTGGCGACAATTATGAGGATATTTCTATTACCTAATATACCACTACTTTAGTTGCTATCCTAATATTTATCCCAAAATATTTTTAACATATTAAAATAAACGTGTTCCGGGTACCCAAAATATAAAATTAAGAATAACAGCCTTTGATTTAAAGGAATAACCATCCGAGCAATTGTCAGTTTCCGTTCACAGCATCAGCTATTATAAAGTTACACCAATTCGAACCTCTTAATCTCTGAAGCCAAGTCCTGAAGCATCTGGGCTAAAAGAAAGTATTGTACTGTCTCGTTTGCATTCGATACTGATTCAAATGGGTGTGTCACAATATATATTTATATATATATATATATATATACAGAACATATATAAAAGATAGATAGATGGATAGATAGATAGATACATAGATGGATAGACACAGATATTTTGTTTTCATGTGAGTGAGGGAGGCAGGAGGCAGAACTGCCTGTAGAAAGTGCCTCCCCCATAGTTGAAAGATTGACAGGGCCAACAAAAAGGGACGTTCGAGCCAAAATGCCTGGATACACGGAGTTTGAAGCAATTTAAGTCATAGGAAGAGGGAAAGACTGACTCTGGAAAAGAGCTCCAGAGCTCAGCTGTTGAATATAAGAAAGACAGAGCAACGTTTCACTCTTTGGTTGGAGAGTTGCACAGAGTAGGGGGTGGTTTTGTGTTGCAAGACGGGTACCACGTACCCTACGTAGAGGAGGGGGTATACACTGGGAGAGCTCTGAGGAACACTGATTATTGTAGTAGCGATATAATAGGGAGAGAGATGCAACATTGCGGCGAAAAGAGAGAGCCTGCAGAGAGTTGGTGAGCGGGCGGGAACTAATGATACAAAAGGCCTTTCTTTCTACTTTATAAGGTGTTGATATTCGGTGTGAGCGTCCTGGGTTCGAATCCATGGACTGCCACATGTGTTTGTCCGTGCACTGTGATTGACCGTGCACTGTGCCCCTGTACAAAGCAAGAAGCTGTGCAGGGGTAAAGAACCCTTTGAGGCGGGTGAGCACACTTCCGGGAGGCCGCCTTATCAAGGCCAGTAATATGGTCCCTCCAAGTGAGAGGAGAAGAAAAAGAAACACCAAGAATATCGAGAGAAGATGAAAGATTGATTTTTGTATTGCTGAAGAGTAAGGGATAGTCCTCTGGGAATTCCGGACGGGTAGATAGATGGAGAAATTGGAAGCAGGTAACAAGGTTTTCTCCACCCCAATTGGAAATAGTAGTTAGATCAGAAGATAAGTATGCTATGGCTTCATTACGTTTATTTTTGAGGGATTGCTGGCTGGGGCGCTCTGGAAAACTAATCGAGCAGTGTAAGGTAGAGTTTTCCGCGCATGAAAGGATGGGACTGGATGTACAGTTGAAAAGATCGTTTATGACAATTAGAAAGAGAATAAGGTATAGGACAGAGCCTTGAGGAACACCGGAGTTGATGGGATGAAGAAATGAGCGATGGTCATCCACAACCGCAGCTATGGAACGACCAGAGAGGAAATTAGAAACAAAATCACAGATGGAGGGATAGAAACCGAAGGAGGGTAGTTTAGATATTAAAGATTTGTGCCAGACGCTATCGAAGGCCTTCGCTATGTCTAGTGCAATAGAAAAGGTCTCACCGAAGTCCCGAAAGGAGGATGACCAAGAGTTAGTAAGATATGAAAGAAGATCACCAGTAGAGCAACCCTTAAGGAAGCCATACTGGCGATCTGAGAGCAGATTATGAGAAGATAAATACTTAAGAAATTTGGAAGCAAGGATAGTTTCAAAAACTTTAGATATACAAGAGATGAGAGCAATTGGACAATAGTTAGAGGGTTGAGAGCAGTCACCCCACTTTGGGACAGGTTGAATGAGAGCAAACTTTAAGCATGAAGGGAAGACATTAGAGGAGAGACAGAGACAAAAGAGTGTGTGTGTGTGTGTGTGTGTGTGTGTGTGTGTGTGTGTGTGTGTGTGTGTGTGTCTGCGCTTGTGTTTATACAGTATGTATGATGAAATTTACTATTTAATCATATGAAGCAATTGTATTCACTTGATGATAAAAAAGGCGTTTATTGTTTTCTGGGTCCACCAAAGTAATTAGTTTAGCTGCGTCCAGGCAACGAATTACTCTGGCGTGGGAAGGGGAGTCAAAAACACTCTCAAAGGACGAATACAATGGTGGGGGCAAAAAGGTAAGGTTTTAGTGAGAAGAGGACAAAATGCTTAAGAGAGAGAGAGAGAGAGAGTTACATAGTTACATAGCGTTACATAGATACACAGACTACACAGACCTTGCGGTCCCTACTAGGTAGTCCGGACTTCATGCTAAAATAGAATTTGCTACAATGTGGAAGGCAAGGATAGCAAAGAAGAAGGCTCTCTCCCCACCCACCTCTCCCTCCGACCGTTGGTGGCATGAAATTAAGAAAGAGAAAGAGAGAGAGAGAGAGATACACAGACAGACAGACAGTCAGACAGAGAGGGAGCGAGAGAGCGAATAACTCACTGCGGAAATGAGCTCTGAAAACAAGGTATATTAGAATGTAATTACCTTGTCACTCTTCCCTTTGAAGTGAGCAAATGCTGTTTTAATGCTTTTGATATGTGTCTCCCACTTGGATTAAGGGGAGATGGGCGTATTTATTTACTGATTTATATATATTTATATGATTTATTTATATTCCTCCCTAGACCTCCATCAAGCTTATAAGAAAACCACCCCAAGACCCTCCTTCAAGATGAATTTGTACATTTTTAGATAACAAAATGTATGGGCTGGAGGCTGGTTCCTCTTAAATTATAGACTCGCTATCGCTCGTCAGGGAAAAAAATCGACACCTAAATGACACGGAAAGTCAAAATATTGACAAAGACATTGTGTGAAATGCCTTAAAATCGCCAAACTAATGAGCCCAACGTCGTAAAATCAGACAAATAATATGGTTAAACATGAGGGAGAAGAGGGCCAAGAAAACGTCCCATCTCCCCTTCAGCTCAACGGGCGTGATAATGATTATAATGATTTTTAATATTTACTTTGACTGGTAATTAGTGTTTGGTGAAACAATGTTTACAGTGGAATATAATAAAGTGGTAGTGTGATGTTAGCTCCCCTAATGAAGTTGTGGGAAATCATGTTTTTGCCTCAGTTTGTTTGTCTGTTTGTAATCTAATATATTAATTACACTGCCAACACCAAACACCTCCCAATGAAATTAATGAAAGTATGTGATCCTACCGGGATTCGAACCAGGGTTACCACATACAGAACTTAAGCATTCTACCATTAACTGGTTTTCACGAAAGTTGGAGGACTTTTAGAACATGCGCCAATGAGAAAAGGGATTCAATTTAGAAGGTGATCGGTAGAGCGTATACCTCCGTCAGCATACACGGCTAACAAAGTTATGAACCGATGTGCAGGAAATGTGGTGAACTTTTAGGATAGGCCCCAAAGAAGAAGAGACACCATTTCGGAGCTATGCGCTCTTCAGAGTGCCCATCTAGTTATGGTTTATTATAAGGCAAATACAATATGTTGGATGAATATGCTAATCTAAAACTAATAACTGTGGTAAAACGTTTAGTTTAATATTATTAATAATAATATTACACTGAATACAATGAATCATAATCATAATCTATTATTATCATTAAGTAATAATACTCTGATTTATATTTCTTGCGCGATTATGTATATACAGTATAGTACTAAGTATAATGTCGTCTTCTACAGAGTGCAGAACTAAATCATTTCTGCACCTAACACCAATATTGACCATTTGGGAGTTCAAGGCTATAAGGAAATTGGAACTGAATACATCAATATTTAGGGGAATTACCAGTTATCATAAGATTGTGGTGCATTTATAAGTAAATCAAACATACTTCAATATACTTTCTATCCATCAAAAACCTACATTTGTATTTATATATCGAGATTTACGGCTCCAACTTCCTTATAGCCGGCAACTCTCAAGTGGATAATTAGACGTAGAACGGTGAAATGTTGCTGCTTTAAACGTCTTGTGTTCAGGCATTCTTAGCCCAACGTCCCTTGAATTTGGCTCTCAGTCACTCTTTTGGCTTTGTGGGAGACACTCGCTACAGGCAGCCTACCTTTAATATTTCATTCATACACATAGAAAAAAATCCATATTCAAAATTATTGATTACTACTGGCCAAAGAGTCTATATATTATAAGAAAAGTTCCAAGTAACGAAGAGGATAGCATGCAAGGTATTTGTGTTCAATGCATAGAAAACAAGATACATGGTGCAGACCCACATTTGCAGTTTAATTATTATTGTATACGTGAAAGAAAGAAGATGATAGGTTTGTAATTAAGAGAGAGAGAGAGAGAGGGTAGCCTAGACAAAGTGGGAGAGAGCAAAGTGATGTAGGGCTCTAAAGATAACTGCACCTCCTTCTTCCTTCCTTCTTCCCCGTTCATCAGTTCTTCTTCTTTCCTTTCTTCACTTATCGTGTCCTACCTCTCCCACCCCTTTTCTTCCTTCCTTCTTCCTTGTTCATCAGTGGTTCTTCCTCTCCCTCCCTACCTTTATCGCGTCCTGCCTCATCCACCCTTATTACCCTACTTCCTTAAACTCCGATCTTTAGTCCTTCCTTCTCTTCCTTCCTTCCTTTATCGAGTCCTTCTCTCACACCCTTCATTTATTACCCTTCCTCCTTTTTCCTCATTCATCAGTCCTTCTTCCTTCCTTCCTTCTTTTATCGTGTTCTGTCTCTCCCACCCTTCCTATATTACCCTTCTTCTCTCTTCCTCACTCATCACTTTTATCGTGTTCTGTCTCTTCCACCCTTCCTATATTACCCTTCTTCCCTCTTCCTCACTCATCGCTTTTATCGTGTTCTGTCTCTTCCACCCTTCCTATATTACCCTTCTTCCCTCTTCCTCACTAATCGCTTTTATCGTGTTCTGTCTCTTCCACCCTTCCTATATTACCCTTCTTCCCTCTTCCTCACTAATCACTTTTATCGTGTTCTGTCTCTTCCACCCTTCCTATATTACCCTTCTTCCCTCTTCCTCACTCATCACTTTTATCGTGTTCTGTCTCTTCCACCCTTCCTATATTACCCTTCTTCCCTCTTCCTCACTAATCACTTTTATCGTGTTCTGTCTCTTCCACCCTTCCTATATAAATTGTATTCACTAATCACGACCAGCATTGTGAGCGCTAGTAGAGACTATGCACGTGCTAATATTAAAAAGAACAAATATAAAGTGATACCAGGATGGAACCGGTGTATTAAGGCGAAACACACTATTGCCAGGGAGAAATTCTTAACCTGGGTGAGGAATGGCAGGATACGAGGAACAGATATTCATAGAGATATGTTAGACAGTCGGAAGGAATTTAAAAAGGCACTAAATTAATGTAAAATTAACGAGCAGAGAGAGATTTGTAATTCAATAACGGAAAAGTGTTTATATAAGAATAAGAGTTAATTTTGGAATGAAGTAAAAAGAAAGAAAGGGTGTAAAAAGGTATCAAGTGTTATAAATGGCCAGAGTGGCAATTCTAATATAACTAAAGTATTTAAAGAAATTTTTGTTTTAAGTCAACCTCCAAATAATCCTAACGCTGAGCGAGACTTCTTAAAATTTAATGATATTAAGCAAGCGTGGCCTGAAGGTAGAACAATGCGTTTAAAGATCTCTAGTCACACTATAAAACAATTGTTAATGCGTCTTAACTTTGGTGAAGGTCATGATTTTATTCACACAATTTTTTTAAAGAATGCATCTTGGTCTTTTTTGGAAAATATTGCTCATTTTTTAAATACTTGTTTTATCCACTGCTATCTCCCTGGTGACTTGCTGAAGGGTACTATTACACCTATTATAAAAGACAGTAGGACAAATATTACAGAGTCAGATAATTACAGACCCATTATGCAGTCCTCATGCCTTTTAAAACTATTTGAATTATATATTTTAGATATTTTATCTGAAAAAGTGGTTCTCAACTTTAGACAATTCGGGTTTAAATCAGGGTCTTCAACCACAGATACTTGTTTTATTCTTAAAGACATTATGAAAAAATACTCGAATTGTAAGAACAATGCAGTAGCTACATTTATTGACCTAAGTAAAGCTTTTGATAGGGTAGACCATTTTATTTTAGGGAACAAATTATTAGAATTGTCACTACCAGTAGATGTAATATTAATTTGAATGCATTACCTAAGGAATCAGAAAGCGAATGTAAGATGGCAAGACTCTTATAGCAACTATGTTTATGTTGAGAAAGGTGTGAGGCAAGGTGTGAGGCAAGGTGTGAGGCAAGGTGGAATACTCTCACCCTTTCTATACAATTTATACATGGACACAATTATAAATGAAGTGGCTGGTACTAATGCAGGATGTAAATATGGAGATGTGAGATGCAACATATTAGCCTACGCTGATGATATAGTCCTCCTGGCTGATTCTTTTCAAGATATATATTATATAGCAAATTATGTTCTTGTATTGATCAACATTTACTTAAAATTAACAGAGATAAATCTAAATGCATGATATTTACTACCAATAATAATCAGCAGACGCAGAGCATTGAGCTGAACGGAGATACCTTGTAGGTGGTGAAAGGATTCAAATATCTGGGCCACAATATTTTGTTTAATTTTAAAGACTCAGATGACATAACTTTTAGAATAAATAATTGTTTTGGATCTTTTAATAGTATTTTTAGAAATTACAAACAAGTTAACAAAGATACAATGTTATTTCTTTTTAATTCTTACTGTCTACCAGATTATGGACTTTCCCTATGGAATCACGACAGTTCTTTTAATTCTAATGGTTTTAACACCTTACGAGCGGCCTATGCGGTTTATTTATGTGTACCGCACAGCGGGGTGTTTTTAGCCAAAATAGGGCTGTTTACGTGATCATTTTCATGCCTAAATAAGACCCAGAACGTAAAACAAGTACCTATCCCTGAAAGGGCATAAACAGGGCTTTCGAATGACACCATAACGATCCTTGTATGATGGATAGTTTTCTTGCAATAACCGTGCAACGCGAGTGCAAAAAGCAGTAATTCGGTACTTTCAGTACTAATTGAGTATGTAGCGATGAGAGAGGGAGGAGGGAGCTGAGATTTGTGTCAGTAGGTTCGCCGTGGTGGTCTGGAGCAGTCATACGCTCGCTAGTCTCCTGCCACCACTTGTCTCTCTCTCTCAGCCACATTACGTGCTGAAATTGCCACTCGAGTTATGTCGAGCGCCGCCACATAGTCCAGCTTTATTTAACTCGACTTATGTTGCTCGCCGCTAAATAAGGGTTAAAGCATTTTCAGTTGCATTTAATAAATCCCTTAAGCGTATTTATGGCGTACCTCCCTACGCCAGCAGCCATATCACGGCTGCTCGATGCAAACAATTGCTACTCAATCATCATACAGCATTTGTTCAAGCACGATACTGCAAAAGAGTATTAAGGTCTCAAAATCCTATAATTAGGCATAATATTCCTATTATTAAAGAAGGTTTCATGGTTCAAAATGTGGTAAATTTGTTTCGAAAAACTTATAATGTAGATGTACTAGGAGAAAATCTAGATGTTTTGAGAGCCAGGATTGAGTGGGTACAAGGGCATGAGGACAGGCGAGGTCCATGTTTCTATTATGGGTTTTAGCTCTTGAAGGGCGTAACTATTATTTTTTAACAGCGGTTGTAGGCAACAAATACGTTTTAGAAATTGCATTTTAATTGTATTCGATAATTTCATTATCGAATGACTTCCATCCTCATAATTGAGTTTTGAATGCATATATTTTTTATAATATTTTATTTGATGATTTTATCCTGACTATCAGAAGCTAATATTGTAAATAGTTTGTATATATGAAATCATTTTGAATGTTTAATATATTTTGATTTAACTTTACTATAATTTTTATTGGATTATGTAATGTGTGTGTTTTGTACTGTGTACTGTACATATGTATTGCGAAATAAAGGAATTGATGATTGATTACCCTTCTTCCCTCTTCCTCACTCATCACTTTTATCGTGTTCTGTCTCTCCCACCCTTCCTATATTACCCTTCTTCCCTCTTCCTCACTCATCACTTTTATCGTATTCTGTCTCTCCCACCCTTCCTATATTACCCTTCTTCTCTCTTCCTCACTCATCACTTTTCCTTCCTTTCTTACTGTATCGGGTCCTGCCTCTCCCATCCTTCATATATTCTTCCTTCTGTCCCTTTCATCAGTCCTTCTTTCTCTTCCTTCCTTCCTTCGTTCCTTCTTTCCTTTATTGTGTCATACCTCTCCCACCCTCCATCCTGCTTCATCATTCATCAGTTTTCCCTCCTTTCTTCCTTCCTTTATCCTGTCCTGCTTCTCCCACCCTTCCTATATTACCCTGGAAAGGTTTCATGGCTGCTTTTGTCTCCTTCCCCTTATCACCATCAATCATTCACTCTTGCAACCTACAAAACACCACCAACAGTTTCAGAAGAGGATATTTTCTGAGCATTCATGATTATATTTGACCTCAACTATGAAATCTTATGTTTATATGTGGTTTATATTATTATTATTATTATTTGTTGTGTTTGTGTTTGAAGGAAACAAAAGGCAAAGCTACCTGCAGCAAGTGATCCCAAAACAAGTGAAAGAATATTAGAGGGTCAAATTCAAGGTGCGTTATAATCAAAATGTTTGGGCACACTGAGCTAGAAGCATTCTAAGTCATACGATGAGGGAATGACACATTGAGGGACAGAGTTCCATAGTTTAGATGACCTCATCTTGAAAGAAATGCATGGCCTTAACTGGCCCACTGTACACAAGTAAATAGCACATCCAAGCAGAATACAATCGTCTAATGATAGCCAATATAAAAGGAAGATTCGCGTCCTAATATCTTGAAAGGTTAAAGTCAGTCAGTCAGTCAGTAGCCAGCCCTTACTCTCACAAGGGGTAGAGAGGATCAACAAGAGACACGAGAAATGAAAAAAAGAGGGGACAGGAGAACAACACATAATAGTTCGCCCACAAAGAGCAAGCACACAAGCATTAAGAAGCACCAATCACTCATCAGACTCCTAAGTCTATTTTATCCCAACCTACTGTAAATGGTAACCTGATAGTTCAGTAACGAAATGCGGTAATTAATATTAAAATATATATAACTATACTGAGAGGAGACTATCTTGGTAAGTTCTGGGGATTCTCTCATTATCGTTTTTTTTTTTTTTTTTTTTTTTTTTCAATTATCAGCATCCCTAGTGTGGTGGGTGATAGGCCAGCTGGGGAATCAGATGAAATCAGCTTTTGTAATTAACTCGTCGGATTATTTATTTAGTTTCTGTGTTCTGGCTATCATTAGATGATTTTATTCAGATTAGGACAGGGTAAATTGAGATAGTCTTTACACTTAAAATTCTAACAGATATTTCCTAAACTATAAAATCGTCTAATAATAGCCAAAATAAACTGTCAAAATGCGCCATAATCTTTAACGCCTTATGAGCGGGCCCGTCAGTTTTTTTCCACTACGCGCCCAGCGGGTGGTTTTTACCATAAATGGCCTTGTTTCCGTGCTCTTTTTCATGAATAAACAAGAGTCAGAGCGTAATACAATTATGTATCCCTGAAAGGGCGTTAATTGAACTTTCCAATGACTCCTGAACCATCCTTCTACGATCACTGGTTGTCTTGCAACGATCGTGCAACCGAAGGGCAAAATCACTAAAATACGGTAATTTCGTTACATAATTACGTGTGTAGCGAGGGAGGGAGGGTGGATGTGTGTGGAGTAGATGTCAGTAGGCCCACAGCAGCTGTGGCGAGCGGTTATGAGACAACCTATGCTCCTCCCGTCGCTCGTCTCTGTCTCAGAGCCAATATTGCGCCAAAATTGCACACAGACTTAAGTCAGGCCCCGCCACATAGTCCAGATTTTTAGATACGGACTTAAATCCGGTCCCGCCAAAGAGGGGTTAAAAGGTTATGAGACGTCGATGGCTCGCGGATGATTATTATATTTTATTTCATTACCATCGCCAACGAAGTTGGACGAAGGTTATGTTTTTGCCTCCGTTTGTCTGTGTATCTGTATTTCCTGTAAACAATATGTTTTAGGAAGTTATTAACCGATGTTCACGACATTTGGTGGGTAGATATGAGATGCGCCAAGGATAAAGTGATTCCATTTATGAGGTGATCTGTAGAGCGCATACCTCCACTGGCGTAGGTGGAGTAATGCTCGCCCCCGGGTGCCCCATTAGTGTATTTAAAAGTTATCCCTTCCTTTATTATCCACTAATTCCTATTATTCTTCATTACTTCTCCCTGTATATATATCTTCCCATTAGCCTACTTCTCTAAACTCTCCTTACTTCTCAAACTTATTCACGTCCTGGACTTTTTAATTATAATTTGCCTGTGTCTCACTCTCTCTCTCTCTCTCTCTCTCGGTGTTGTGAGGCCGGGCACGCCGACCCCCGTGACTCAGTCCACAAATGGGGGGAGGTGGGTAATACAAACACACAGAGAGAGAGAGCGAGAGAGAGAGAGAGAGAGAGAGAGAGAGAGAGAGAGAGAGAGAGAGAGAGAGAGAGAGAGAGAGAGAGAGAGAGAGAGAGAAGAGTGGGCTGGAATGAGGGTCACATACGCCCACCACTGGCACGAGTCAAGGCAAAATGTTATTTACAGCCTTTGTAGTTAGGCTATAGGTTCGTGGACTTTTACTGTAAATACCGACATTTTGCTTGCTCCTCTGCCTCCTTAATAACCGAGGACTCTTTCATATATACAGTATTACAGGTATGTGTACTGTATATACAGTATAGCTACTTACAGACATTCAGATACACACACGCATACTGCGCTTACAGACATGTTTCTATCCATAGAAATGGGAAACAGAGAGAAGACAAGACAATGCTAGAATATACAGTATACTATATATATATATATACAGGGTGTCTCAAAATATATGCAATCCATTAACATTATAATAAGTTATTACTCAGACAAGAAACTCCAAAAAAGAATACATTTTCTATAAACTGATATTATAACAATTACAAAACTAAAAATAATAGGTTTCTAGCTCAAAGGATACATCCATTAGAGCATATGTTCCAAATGACTACCGTTGCGTTGCGCTGCAGACACACCTGAAGCCGACGAGCCAAATTGTCAAGAGTATTGGAAGTGAATAATACAGTAATGTATGTTATTACTCATAACCATTTCATAAGAAAGATCCAAATATACGTTTGTTATAGTTGTTGCCTTCTTTATTGCTATCCTTACCTTCCACTTTTCCTGAGTTTCGTGCTTACTACCTCTACTAGAATTAAGTACTAACCACCTCGACGGGATCGTAGGGTGTTTATGCCCAGTGTATCTATGTTAATATTATATATATATATATATGCATATATATATATATATAGTCGGCTGAAAATACGATTTTACCCTAAACAAATGCTACAAAAGGTTTCTCAACGGGTTTTTCTTTAGTATCAGGTGTGCTTCATAACATACCAACAGTCTACCAAAGCCTGACCACTGGAAAAGTGTGATTTTCAAGATGGCATCCAAGATGACCACCAAATCCATATAATACTAGGCCTATTCATTATTCATCCTAGACAAATATTGTTGGTGCCTAACCCTATGTTTTGGTGCTGTAAGAATCGTATTACCATATATATATATATTATAGTGAAGTGATTACATAATTGTGAAATCCAAGATGGCAGACAATATGGCCGCCAAACCAAGACAATTTCCATAACTCCTTTATTATCCTAGAAATGGACATTTGGAACCTAACCCCATGTTTTGGGGATCGAAGAATCCAATTAGCAAATATGAATTATAGTGAAGTGAGTTCAAGTACAAAGTTATTACAAATTCCATAATGTTTGTTTCTGAAAAATACATTTGACCCACACCATATTTACATTTAGTCATTGTCACACTCCCGTAAATATTGATAATGTGGATTCTCACAATTTTTGACTCGACATGGTCCACAAGCAGGTGTACATGGTAGTCCATATCCTCTGCAACTACATCGTTGTGTTCGGCAGGAAGTTGTGCAGTTACAGTGGATTATCTACAAGAGGCTTTCTGGGGCAGCAGTTTTCTTGGTCATGAGTGGCACGAACCGATTATCCTCCAGTTTCCATCCCCAATCAACCGTAGTCATGTCATTCTCTTTTCCAATCCACACCATGATTTGGAAATACACTCATAAGGTAATGATATTTAGTCGAGGACTCAGTAGGAGGGAGACGTTCTGGGGTAAAAATGACTTGGTAGAAACAACTTTCTTGATCAAAAGGTTGTAGAGGAAGGAGGCAAGTGAATCGGTCTTCTTGCCAACAAACATAACTGCCATCGCCTTCCTCCCAAGGTCTTCTATGACATTTTGTGCTTGATTTGGGAGAAGAAATGCATTTGCACAGATCTGGATCAATCATTTGCAAGTTTCAGGAACGCTGACTTTTGGCAACACTAATAATATGCGAAGTTGTATCACATCCGGTGAAAGCGTGAAGAAAAAGCAACTGAGAACACATTTCATCTCGCTGATGTTGTACACTTGTAGAACTGAGAACTTGTCAGAACGAAAATAGAGACCCCTACTGTTCGTCTCGGCATAGTAGAGAAGAAGAATGAGTAAATCTGAATCCTCCCCTATCAAGGTCGTGAGATGATGCTTTGATGCCTTGATTGCAGCCGTGACAATGTCCAAGTCTGCATCCCCTGATACATTTATAACAGTGCAGCCCTTCTTCTGCAGTTCCTCAGTCACAAGATCAATAAATCCTTGTTTGTTGCAATGTCTGGAAAGAAAATCATCTTTTCTACCCAAAAACTCAATTTTTGCATTGAAGTTAATAATCGGGTGGATGTTTTGCCCATGTTGCTGATGTGTATTGTCTTTGATGGAGGGACCTTCATTATATCCACCTAAACTACGGTGGCTTTACCCTAATGGTATATGGTAAAGTTGGTGTACGACTGTGTCATGGCACCATGGCACCAGCTATCACTGCGCATTTAAATTTTTAAATATTGTTTGTTTTTTAATTTTCGGTTAGGCTATCACCGCTGATAACCTATTTGTGCGTATTTTAATGTTGTTGTTTTCGGTTAGGCCTATTTAAGTAAGTGAAGCGAGCTGAAGTGAGTGAAGTGTTTTTAAAGTGAGATAAGTGTTTTTAAACTGTATTATTGACTTGATGTAAAAGTATAATTTTCAGGCTTAAATTGTATTAGAAATGACGTGAAGTGATTTAAAGTGAGTGAAGTGGTTTACAGTGAGTAAAGTTATCTGAAGTGTGTGAAGTGAATACAGTGTTCTGAAGTGAGACAAGTGACTAGAAGTGACTTAGAGTGAAGTGATTTGAAGTTTTGTTATTGTCACCATGTCTCGCGCCTGCACGAACTGTTCCGGTAGGTTTGGCCCTACCATGTTTGCCTGCCCCGATGTTCATGTCTGCTGATTCTGCCAGCTCCGAGAAGATTTGGCAGCCAAACTGGATGAAGCTAACGTCAAGATTAACGCCCTCACCAAGAAGCTGGAAACACTCCAAGAATTTGCAACGCTCAACGTAGGAGTATCATCAAATGAAGCAATTACTACCATTCCGGCATCTTCCAACAGCCCAACGCCTGATATAGCGGTACCTGCTTCAGTACATGCACCACATCAGGAAAAAAATGACTCGACTCCATCTCAGGACAACTTCCGCGTCGTGAGAAACAACGTTCGCCCCATCACAAGGAGGATCATCACCGAAACCATTTGCCAGAACCGTTACCAGATTCTTGCGGACTTAGACGACGAAGAAGAAATAGAAGAAATTCGGCTTGTAGGAGACTCCATGGTTCGTGGACAACTTATGGAGCTCTGCGCCAGGGCACCCAGGACCAGGAAGCGCTTTTGTATCCCGGGTGGCGGTGTGGACGATGTTGTAGCTGCAGTCAACGAAGTTTCAAAGTTAGCCACCTCACGCACAATGTACTTCATTCATGTCGGATCTAATGACGTGCAGCGGACCCGATCGGAGGACCTCATGCTGAAGTACCGGAAGCTGATTCAGAAATATAAGGAAAAGTCAGGCAGAGTCATCATATCAGGGATCGTCCCCAGGATTGGTGTGGAGAGCCAATTCTTCAATATAGCCACTAGCGTAAATCGTCGTCTGGCTAACCTCTGCAGGGAAGAAAACGTTGGATTCATCAATACCTGGAATGATTTCTACCGTGAAGATCATCTGTTTGAAGCAGATGGAGTCCAGGTGGGAGCAGCAAGATTTGGCCGCCTGATTCACGACGCAGTAAAGGATTTTCGGAGAAAAAGCAGAGCCAACCAATGACCACCAGGGACGAGGTTCGAGGTCCGAGGACCACCAGGGACAAGGATCGAGGACCGTGGACGACCAGGGGCAACGATCGAGGACCAAGAACTACCAGGGACGACGATCGAGGACAGCGAGAACGGAGGACCACCAGAAACAATGATCGAGGACCGAGGACCACTAGGAACAATGATCGAGGACACCGAGGACCGAGGATAACAAGGGACGAGGATCGAGGACTGAGGGCAGACAGGTAGGCTACATAAATGTAGATCCGAGCAGAACCAATAATTTGAATAAAGAGCGTTCCGTGAATTTCAAATCCAAAACTTTAAATGTTTTCTATGCAAACGCTCGTAGCATACGCAATAAATTTTCAGATTTAGAGGAACTAGTGTTTACGGAAAATTACGATGTTATTGGCATAACAGAATCTTGGCTCAATACAGAAGACAGAGAATTTTTAGCAGAGTATTCACTTCCCGGTTATGTAACGACCGGGAAAAGCCGAATTAATAGAAATGGAGGTGGAGTTTTATTTTTTATCAAAGAAAGTCTTAACCCGACCCTCTTGTCAAAACCCCAAGTTGTGAACGTCGACACATCCTTTGTCCTAATAAAGAATAATAAAGGTACAAAAATAATACTTGCATTAATATACAGACCTCCAGCTCAATCAGTGCAAACTGACCGAGAAATTTATGAGCAAATTTTAGACTTAACCCATAATTAGCGGCGAGCAACATAAGTCGAGTTAAATAAAGCTGGACTATGTGGCGGCGCTCGACATAACTCGAGTGGCAATTTCAGCACGTAATGTGGCTGAGAGAGAGAGACAAGTGGTGGCAGGAGACTAGCGAGCGTATGACTGCTCCAGACCACCGCGGCGAACCTACTGACACAAATCTCAGCTCCCTCCTCCCTCTCTCACTCGCTACATACTCAATTATGTACCGAAAGTACCGAATTACCTGCTTTTTGCACTCGCGTTGCACGGTTATTGCAAGAAAACTATCCATCATACAAGGATCGTTATGGTGTCATTCGAAAGCTCTGTTTATGCCCTTTCAGGGATAGGTACTTGTTTTACGTTCTGGGTCTTATTTAGGCATGAAAATGATCACGTAAACAGCCCTATTTTGGCTAAAAACACCCCGCTGTGCGGTACACATAAATAAACCGCATAGGCCGCTCGTAAGGTGTTAAGTAACTCACATGATACCGTAATTTTTGGCGGCTTCAATTTACCTGTGACCAAGTGGGGAGATAGTATTACTTAACACTCTGGACAAGACCTGTATGCAAATTTGCAAGAGTTCGCTATATCAATTTGTTAGATCTCCAACCCGTGGAAATAATGTCCTTGACCTTGTACTTTCAAGAAAAGAAGAATTGATAGAGCATTTGAATGTCGGTGATGAATTCAGTAACAGCGACCATCGTACGATAACTTTCAGTTTAAAGTTTACTAGAAACGAACCAAATAGCAGCATCGAGAAAGTCCCTAATTTCAAGCAAGCAAACTTTCGTAAACTTAGAGCAATGTTTAAAGAAACTGACTGGAGGTTTTTAATTAACAATGACGGCATAAATACATCTTGGGAATCATTCGCAAACACTTACCTAAATGCAGTGCAAGACTGCATACCATCGAAAATACGACGTACAGGCCATAATGATAAGCCCAAATGGTGGAATAAAGATATTTCAACCTGTCTGCTTGCTAAAAAGTTTACTAATGATAGATTAAAATCCTAACAAAATGACAAAAAACGGGTGAAATTTGTAGAACTACGACGCAAAGCCAAAAGGTTAATTAAGCAAAGTAAGAAGACCCTGGAGTTACATGTTGCGAATCAAAGTAAAACAAACCCAAAAAAAATCTATAGTTATATAAGAAAGAAGAGAGTAGTTTCTTCAACTGTAGGACCGTTAGTCGATCAAAATAGAGAATATACCAAAGACGAAGTACAAAATAATGAGTATTGCCCTCAATACCTTCTTTGCATCAGTTTTTACAACATAAATCCTCATTGATATCCCTACAGCATCGCCGATTCAGATAGATAATTCTGATGTTCTAAGCAATATCACCAATATTGCAATATCAGAGAGAGAATTATTGAAATGTTTAGATAAACTCAAGGTAAATAAAACGCCCGGACCTGATACAATCTCACCTAGAGTTCTAAAGGAAGCTAAGCATGAGCTCTACAAACCACTGACATTGCTATTCAATAAATCCTTGCAGTCTGGAACTATGCCTGATCAGTGGAAGCTAGCTAACGTAACACCAATTTAAAAAAAAGGCAGCAAATCCCTACCCAGTAAATATCGTCCAATTAGCTTAACCTCAGTTGTATGTAAAATGCTAGAAACGCTCATAAGAGACAGACTCGTAAATCACTTAGAGGAAAATAACATACTTAAAGATACTCAACACGGCTTTCGTATCAAACGTTCCTGTTTAACAAATCTCTTAGACTTCTTCCACGATATCCTCAACCTCTATGATGAGAGTAAAGCTGTAGATATTATATACCTTGATTTTCAAAAGGCCTTTGACAAAGTTCTCCACAAACGTTTACTGCTAAAACTAAAAGCGCATGGAATACAAGACGGTGTGTTGAAATGGATAGAAAATTGGCTCCGTGACAGAAAGCAAAGAGTAGTCATAAACGGTAAGGCATCTAAAAGGACCAATGTAAGTAGCGGGGTACCCCAGGGATCGGTACTAGGACCAATTCTCTTTCTAATTTACATCAACGACATAGATGACGGTCTCACCTGTACAATCTCAACATTTGCTGACGATACAAAAATTGCAAATAGCGTACTCTCAAAAGAACAAGTTGACGATATGCAACACAATCTAGATAATTTGTCACGTTGGGCCCAAATTTGGCAAATGAGTTTCAATGCGGATAAATGTAAAGTATTATATATCGGATGCCAAAATGAGAAAGCAAACTATTCGATGGATGGCACTCAGCTTAAGAATGTAAACAGAGAAACCGATCTGGGAGTAACAATATCGAGTAACCTAAAACCGAGTCAACAATGTTCAGAAGTTGTTAAGAAAGCAAACAAAATAATTGGCTTTATAGGCAGGTCTTTTGAGCATAAATCCAAAGAAGTTATCCTAACCCTTTACAATTCCTTAGTCCGCCCTCTTCTGGAATACTGCGTTCAATCCTGGTGCCCTTATTACCAAAAAGATATAGGCAAGCTAGAACGACTTCAATGTAGAGTTACCAAAATGATACCTAGCCTAAAGAACAAACCATATGAGGAGCGTCTTAGAGAATTAAATCTATTTCATTTAGCCCAGCGCAGATTAAGAGGCGACTTAATTCAAGTGTTTCAAATCATCAAAGGCATCGACAATATGAACTGTAGTAAGTACTTCACTATCGACCAATCTAATTACACGCGGGGAAACGGTTGCAAAATTATCGGTAAATCTTTTAACTCGCACGAATCAAAGAAGTTCTTCTTCAATCGAGTTGTCAACTTGTGGAATGGGCTTCCCCGATACGTTATAGAGTGCAGCACCGTTGATTCATTTAAACTTCGCATAGACAAATATCTTGCATCAAACCCGCGACTGACTGCGTTTGTAAATTAATAACTTTATTTTATCCCCCCCTCAGTTACTAACCCATCTGTCCCCTACTAACTTCCTAATCCTGCCACGGATATTAGTTCCAGGGCAGTAGTTCCCTTTCCAATGTTCCCTTACCCACTCTAAACCACTGTTTGAACAATTGATCCTCAGTGCTTTGGAGGACAAGCAGCCTAGAAGGGTCACCAGATATGTTGTTGCTTGATTTCCTTTGTACTCCTTTGTACCCCTTTTCCATGGCAAACCATGAACCAGAGAGCCACCATCGAGGACATAATGTTCATTAGATGGGATATAATCCATGACAGTTTTGTTTGATTCCTTGCTTGATAACTAGGCAACTGCATGGGCTAGTTGAGGCTTGTCTGCTTTACAAAATATGTCTTTGGCTTCAAAAAGGGCTGTAGGGAATGGGCTGAGCTCATAGGTCATTACATCTTCCAGTGAAAGGGTTCCGGTTTTCAACAGAACCAGCAATCGTTGGAACAACAGAGCAGGATTACTAATTCGGCCTTGGGCAACTTTGATGGTGGACCCATCTGCAAGGGTTTTTGCGTTGTCTTTCCATTTCATGAGATCCCCAAAACGGATGTTCCAACCATTTTATCAACGATCTCGCTCCCAACTGTCTCGAGCGCATGCACATTCACATCCTCTTTAGCGACTACACCAGTAACAATGATTCTCAGTGATGGGTCTGAAGAGAATGGTGTGTAAGTGGAAAGTGTTTCCTTGATCTTTTCCAGGTCAAGCTGATCATGCTTCATCCTTGCTTCTGTTGATTTTCGGTGTTGGAAATTGACAAAAATCGTCACTGGTTGTGTATGTGAGGTCATTGAATTTCTGCGTGGCATCGTTGTACTCAGATGTCATTGGTGTGGACATGGCCCACAACAAGCGTATTTCTTCGGTCATTCCACTTCCATGAGTCAAGCCTCCACTATTCGTCAAGGACCGCATAATGTCTCCTCGATGACAAGGTCAGAGGGTCAATTATAAATACTCGGTAAATAATATCTCCATGAATCCCATTCAATACTGGTACTCTAAAATACAACCAATAAACTTTACACAGCGAATATACTGTACATATAAAACATGATTGACCTACTTAAGAATTTGATGCAATAATAAACACCTTCTTTTGTCACCCTACACACGTAGACAATCTTGATGTAAGCAGCAATATGAACTAGCTAAATGGATTCCTAGCCCCCTAAATGTGGAGTTAGACAGCAAAATAACTTGTCTATGATAAATAATGAAGGTGTTACGGACATTTTCATGGTTTGGCGGCCAGATTGGTCCGCCATCTTGGATTTCACAATTATGTAATTGCTTTACTATAATTTAAATATGTTAATAGGATTCCTACATCACCAAAACATAGGGTTAGGCACCAACATTACTTGTGTAGGATGAATAATGAAGAAGTTAGAGTATTATAAGGATTCGGTGGCCATCATGGACGCTGTCGGGAATAGGGTAATGATCCCGACAGGTTTTGGTCCAATAGGACATTTGAATTTGGCGGTATCGTATCGCTTGTACGATTCGGCTGGTTCTTTGTGTATTGTAGTTTATTCTTAAGTTAGGTTAAATATTAACTGTAATGTATAAATATCTACATCAGCTCTAGATGTATTATGAAACCAAGTTATGGGTTATAATTATTATGAGCCGGCAGCCATATGTAATTTCGCGAAGCGATCGGATGCCGGCCCTTTAGTCTCTCAATCAACACCATACAGCCAACATCTCCTCCCTCGGCTCTGACTCAACCCACAGTTCACCATGTGCTACAAATATTAATCTATAACAATATTAACAACAGTCCTACATCACCAGTCCTCACTCCTCTAAGCTAAGTTCATTGTATCGATATTGTATTATGTGAACATTCCTACATGTCATGCAATTGAATTAGCCGCGTGTGGGGGACTGGATTACACCCATCGAATACCTCGTTGGTAATTATATTATAACTATTTGTTGGGTTATTTCATGTACCAGTGATATACAATTTAACCTCTTTATCTAAATTCCCGACAAATAATGGTCCTTCGTGCCCTAAAGCTTCCATACCGTAGTACCGTTTTGTTTGCTTCCTTGACGCTTGTGGGCTTACAAATGGCTGCCGCCTCGCGCGTTGTTGGCCGACTGCCATTTCCCTAGTTTAGACCCAGCTTCTTCCCTCGTGTTTTTTACCATTTAGGCACCGTCCCTATCTTTTTGGGGGCTTGTTTCCAGGTTTTTTTGGGCGTGTGTTCCTTGGCGTTTTTTGGTGGGTTAGCTGGGCTGGAGATTGGGGTAGGGGTAGTTTCGTCGGTCACCATTTTGCGCTCCTGGCTAGGCTAGGCTAAGCAGTCTAGGCCTGCGGGTGTCTGCGGTTGCTGTTCATTTCGCTTTGGTGGTGTGCCTGTGGTGTTAGTTGTTGTGTCATTGTGGGACTCATTATTAATTTTGCTGGTGGGGATGGTTCTCATGTGACCTTTTATATTTAAATTTCATAATAGCCTTGGCCTGGTTACTTAAAGTGGCGGTCATGAGTGTCGGTCTTTGTTAATTCCTAAGCGATTGACAGTTAATAGGCAGACCTCATGATTGTAGCTTGACCAACTAGGCTTACCTATAAAGGGCTTACAATAATTAGTGCTTCACCTTACCCTTTCTTTTAATGGATTTAGTATTTAGTTATTTTGTCTAGTTAGATAATTTCCTTTCGATAGTTTATGTTAAGGGGGATGTAAGTACTATGTAATTCTTTTTGAGTAAAATTCTTAAGTAATGGGGGTTTGCCGCTGTTGATTCCTAAGCGATTAACGGTTTGTAGTCTGACCTCATTGTAGTTTAAGTTGCTTAAAATTAGACCTTAACGATGACAGATTTAAAGAAACTTAAGATTCTTAAGGGAGGGATGAAGGGAAGTTTAAATAGATGTTTAAGAGATCTTGATGAATTTTTAATAAGTGCCACGGCTGATCAAATAAAGGGTAAATTCGCTACTGTTACTAAATCGCTAGTTACTTATGATAGTTATGCTCAGCAGGTATATGGTTTATTGACAGTTACTGACGATGTGGAAGAAGAAATGTCGGCAGATCTTGAGTACTTTGAGAATGTTAATACAGCCTTAGCCAGACTATCTTCCACCCAAGAATCAACCTCTGTTAAGGATACCGGTACACCAAAGGCGACTGGTTTTAACCTGCCGAAGCTTACTTTGCCTACCTTTTCCGGGGATTCGGCTACCTGGACTGGATTTTGGGATATTTTTGAGTGTTCCGTCCATTATAATAAAACACTCATATCCATCCAAAGGTTCACATATCTCTGTGGTCAATTGAAAGGGGAGGCATTGAAGTTAGTCGATGGGTACAAGCTAGAAGCTACCAGCTACGAGTCCGCAGTGGAGTTGCTGAAGAGAACTTACGGGAGAGTGGAAGTCATCAAGACCGCGTTAATTACTAAGTTCTTCACGCTAGATCCTCCATCCTATGATCTGATGGCCCTAAAGGAGTACTATGCCTCCTTTGAGAGCCTCCTCCGATCTATAGAGACAATGGCCATCACCAAGGAGGAAATATTTAGTGTTAATATCTTGAATAAGATACCCTCTCCCCTAAGGGAAATCTTAAGACGACAACTAAGCGACTCTCCACTAAACTTGGAAGCGTTGGTGCAGGTGTACCAGACTGAAGTCTTCAATATGGAGAGTACTGGACACTACCGACAAGTGGAGATGTCGCCATCTACTGCAGCTTTCCCGGTACAGACTTCTCCTAAACAGAAAAGGCCAATATCATTAGGTTGTAAGTTGTGCAGTGTCCACGGTCATCTGTGGTATCAGTGTCCTAAGTATCCTAAGGCTACACAGAAGATTGGCAAGGCTAAATCGCTTAAGTTATGTACCAGCTGTCTGGCAAGAGACCACTTCAACAGTACCTGCACCAATTCCTACATCAAACCTTGTAAGTATTGCAAGGGGAAACATTGGTTTTCCCTTTGCACCCAGTCTGATCGGCACGACGGCAAAGAAAAGGGGAGAACCCCCAAAGAGTCACATGAGAAAGGTAAGAGCGAGGGTGATAAAGTATCTGCCATGTCCATTGCTTCTCGAGAATGTCAATTGCTTCCTACTATGATGCTGCCAGTAGTGGGGAGTAATAATAATACTATAATGACGCGCACCTTACTCGACCAGTGCTCACAGAGGTCATTCGTTCTGCGGTCATCATTACCCCAGCTCAAGTGTACCAGCAAGGGTCAAGAGAATTTGCGTCTCCATGGTTTCACTGGTGAAATAGATACCAGTGACTATGATATAGTGGAGATTTCCTATGTTTATAGAAAAAAGGTATGTCCCATCAAGGCTGTTGTGGTCGACACACTACCCAGTTTCTATATAGCATCAGAGATTCAACCACATTTGAAATATCTCAGAAGCAAGGGTTATAAACTGGCTGATGATCAACTCTGTGCTAACAATGGTATTATGCTACTGGTCGGAGCTGATTATTACTACGACCTGGTTCACCCTGGATATCGGCAGGTATATAAGCTAATAATACTGCCCACGATCCAAGGTTATGCCATTTCTGGATCCTATGCCACTTCCTCTCAAGACACACAGGTGGAGGTGGTTACGGTCCTCAAGGTAGCAGTAAGCCCCATAGATAAATATATTAGGCCAAAGGTGCCTGATAATACATGTACTGATATAGATAAGCTATGGGACTTGGACAATATTGGAATTGACCCACATGAACTTGATCGTGAGTCCAAGCTAGCGTTAAGCTCGTATGAAGAAACTGTAACGTATGACTCTGGCAGAGGTCAGTATGTGGTAAGGCTCCCTTGGAATGATAACAGGAGTAAATTACCTACTAATTTCCATCTAGCACTGGTAGGTTACGTGGCCTTCAGAAGCAGTTTGTCAAGGATCCTAGTTATTGCGAAACTTATGCGGCAGTTTTGGCCGAGCAGGTACAACGTGGATTTGTGGAGAGAGTAAATCTCAGTGAGTATGAGGATGACATCCATTACCTTGCTCACCATGGGATTAAAAAGGACAGTTCCACCACTCCTGTTCGTATTGTGTATGACTGCTCTGCTAAATCCAGTGATCGCTCCTATAGCCTGAATGATTGTCTGTACACGGGTCCATCCCTGGTCTCTGATCTAGCGCAAATTATGTTGCGCTTCAGATGTCATAAGTTTGCATGGGTCGCCGATATTGAGAAGGCCTTCCTGATGCTTCAACTCCATCGTGAAGACAGGGACTCGACAAGATTTTTATGGCCACGGGACCCAATGGATCTAGATTCGGAGTATCTGGTCTACAGGTTCAGAGTCGTCTTATTCGGGGCGACCTGTTCCCAGTTCCTTCTCAACGCTACTATCTTGCGTCATCTTGAGGAGGCTGGACTAGATCCTGACTTCAAGAATGAGATCAGGCAGGGGATCTATGTGGACAATCTTCAAGGCACCGGAGACAATGAAGATTTATTGCTCAAGAGATGCTGGGAGATCCGTGATATATTTGCTAAGGCTCATTTATACTTAAGAGAATGGGCCACTAATAGTGATCTTTTGAAAGGTCAATTTGCTTCTGACGGTGTAGCTACTGAGAATAGTGAGGTGAAGTTTTTAGGCCACAAATGGGACACTACCACAGATTGTATATCCTTCTGTCACACCCCATGCGGCGGTGAGCTTATGACCAAGCGAAACTGCTTAAGCTTGTCAGCGAGGTTATTTGATCCCCTAGGTTTTTTGCTGCCTGTAACAATCCGTGCTCGTATGTTTTTACAGCAACTGTGGCGGCTAAAACTAGATTGGGATACGCCCCTCCCGATTGAGTTACAAGATACTTGGCGGTTGATTCGGTCGGACCTTTCCACATGTTGCAAGGTCCAACTTAATCGTCAGGTTATTAGTGGTCAACAGGTGGATCTACATGCCTTTTCTGATGCTAGTAATAGTGCTTACGGTACTGCCATATACATATGCAATGGTAGTGAAGCGACGCTGGCTATAGCGAAGGCCAAAGTAGCCCCTATAAAGAAGATTACAGTTCCTAAATTAGAACTTACTGCATTGCTTCTGTCTGCTCGTCTAATAAATTTTACACTGGATGCTTATGCAGACATACTACAGATTAATAACGTCTATGTCTGGAGCGACAGTCAAATAGCGCTTTCATGGGTACACAGCCAGAAAGTGTTACCTGTTTATGTTTCTAATCGCACTGATGAGATTCATGACTTAGTTCCTAAAGCTACATTTCGCTATGTGAGCACCAGGGATAACCCCAGTGACATAATTTCCCGGGGGATCTCGGCACAGCAGTTTATGTCTTCCTCTATTTGGTGGCATGGACCTCCATGGCTTACATCTCCAACTGAATGGCCTCAGGATTTCAGGGAATGCATATCTGATCCTTCAAGTCGGCCCCAAGATGATGTGTTAAGTAGTTCGAATGTGAGTACTACACATCAGGATAACAAGTTGGTAGAGTGGGAACGTTACGGCAGCTATGATGAAGTAATACGGGTATTTGCATGGATATACCGTTTCATTAAAAACATGAGAAGTCAGGCTCACGGGTCTTTCCTTAGTGAAGATTCGAAGCATATCAGACTCCATGAATTGAGATCAGCAGAAGCAAAACTAATATGTTTAGTACAAAAGGAATCTTATCCTACTGAACATCAAATCCTGAGCAAGGAGTCAAAGGCCAAACCCTCAAACTTAATGAGGCAGCTAGGATTATATATGGAAGGAGGCATCATTAAGTGTAGAGGCAGGATACAAAAAGCGGACATTATTGATTCTGCTAAATATCCTGTCCTCCTTAGCTCCTCTCATTTGATTACCAAAATGTTGATTCGCCAATGCCATCGGACCTGCCTGCATTTTGGCGTAAATTATGTTCTGGCGTATATGCGACAACGTTGGTGGATCCCTAAGATGCGACAAGCAATTAAAGGGATCCACAATAGCTGTACTATCTGTAAAAGATTACAGGGTAAGCCTTACTCCCCAGTTGATCTACCTCCCTTGCCTGAGTTCAGGGTACAAAGGACTGAACCATTTCAGGTAACCGGGGTAGACTACACCGGAGCGATTCATGTTAGAGAATCGCCCGGTAATATCATAAAGGTATATGCCGTCCTATTCACATGTGTGGTAACCAGAGTGATTCATATTAATTGATTGACGACCTATCCAGTGACGGGTTTTTGCATACTCTACGACGCTTTGCAGGCCGCAATGGTTTCCCTCAAATTATTATGAGCGATAATGCGACTTGTTTTGTTGGGGCCTCTAAATATCTCCAGAGTTCAATGGATGACCCGCAGGTTGTGGCTACCCTCACTGGAAAGGGTTGTCAGTGGAGATTTATACCAGCACGTGCACCATGGTTCGGGGCGATTTGGGAGAGAACTATCGGTATCGTCAAATCTGCCATGAAGAAGGTATTAGGAAGGGCACTGGTGACCAGCCGGGAGTTGCAAACCATCTTAATAGAAATTGAGATGTCAGTCAACGACAGGCCCTTGACCTATACCTCGGCAGATGTTGATGACCTCTTACCCATTTCGCCTTCTATGCTAACACGTGGACGAACCCTTAATACCTTTCCTAGATCGTCCGTAAATGACGAAGATCTGCAAGACCCTACGTTCGGCAATGCTGATGCCACACGTCGTCGCTTCCAGTATGTAAACAAGGTGTCCGACGATCTATGGAAACGGTGGACCCAAGAATATTTGCTGTCTCTTCGCGAGCGTCACTCTCATAAGATCAAAGGGACGAATCAACGATGGCCTCGTATCGGGGATATCGTCCTGATTCATGATGAGCGTCCTAGGTTATTTTAGAAGCTTGGGAGGATTATCCATTTGTTCCAGGGCATTGATGGTCTTATAAGGGTTGCTAGAATACGAACTTCGACTGGGGTTACTACTCGCCCAGTCGTAAGGTTATATCCCTTGGAGCAGGATGTAGAACTGCCGGATGATCATGGCGTCTCTACTGATACCCCTCCGCGGGAGAGTGCTGGTGACAGTGCTCCTCGAGGTGGGGCAGCTGATGATGAGAAGGATGATCCTCCTCAGGCTTCAGGTGGCGCTCGTCCCAAAAGGAGGGCGGCTATGAGTTCCGTGGATCTTTGGAGATCAAAGATCAAACAAGGTGATCTTTGACTTCGATGTCCTTTTTTTGTTCTCTGTATATAGCTCCTGTATATCATTTTTGGTGGCGGGTAATATATCGGGAATAGGGTAATGATCCCGACAGGTTTTGGTCCAATAGGACATTTGAATTTGGCGGTATCGTATCGCTTGTACGATTCGGCTGGTTCTTTGTGTATTGTAGTTTATTCTAAAGTTAGGTTAAATATTAACTGTAATGTATAAATATCTACATCAG
Source organism: Paralithodes platypus (assembly GCA_032716605.1). Lineage (NCBI taxonomy): Eukaryota > Metazoa > Arthropoda > Malacostraca > Decapoda > Lithodidae > Paralithodes > Paralithodes platypus. The sequence goes on from CM064579.1 coordinate 9,464,495, forward strand.
CTCTAGATGTATTATGAAACCAAGTTATGGGTTATAATTATTATGAGCCGGCAGCCATATGTAATTTCGCGAAGCGATCGGACGCCGGCCCTTTAGTCTCTCAATCAACACCATACAGCCAACATCTCCTCCCCCGGCTCTGACTCAACCAACAGTTCACCATGTGCTACAAATATTAATCTATAACAATATTAACAACAGTCCTACATCACCAGTCCTCACTCCTCTAAGCTAAGTTCATTGTATCGATATTGTATTATGTGAACATTCCTACATGTCATGCAATTGAATTAGCCGCGTGTGGGGGACTGGATTACACCCATCAAATACCTCGTTGGTAATTATATTATAACTATTTGTTGGGTTATTTCATGTACCAGTGATATACAATTTAACCTCTTTATCTAAATTCCCGACAGACGCTATATTGAAAATTACACCTTTCCAATGGTCAGATTTTGGTAGACTTTTGCTATGTTGTTGTTGTTGTTGTTCCCTAAGCTGCCTGGCCGAACAATCCCGAGTCCCTAAGGAAGGCCATGGCCACGGTCGGGCTTTCCCACAGAGCTCTCAAGGAGTGTAGATTGCGTTGTTTGCATAAGTGGTTGTGTGAAATGCAATCTTCTATGATGTGTTTAATGGTATGGGGTGCTGTGATACAACCCTGGCAGATGTCGACACCGGAGTCATCCAGTCTCTTCTGGTAGCTCAGAAGAGCTGGATGGTGTCCTCATCTCAGCCTGGCCAGGTGGGCTCTGTCCTCGCGAGGAAGGGAGGATTCATAAGGATGGATTTCGGGAGGTCGTGCCTGCAGCTGCGTGTTGTCTATGAGTGAGTGGATGGAACAGCGAGAGATATGAATAAGGATGTGCTTCTGGAAGCTGGTTTGAGGTGGGCAGGGAGGGAGAGAAGATAGTATTTGTGTGGTGATACCGTGTGCTGGGTGTTGTTTTGATATTTTGTAGTGTCTGTGGGTGTGTTGCCATGTAGTATAGTGGGTGGTGTTGGTTCGTGGAGGCTGCTGCCAGGAATTGAGTGCCTCTCATGTCCAGATGGTCTTTGACTTAGAGGACTTTGGTTTCTTGATGTAGGTGATCTGTAGGTGTAGTTGCTGTGCAGCCTGTGATGATATTTAGGGCTCTATTTTGAATAGTCTGTAAGGTCTTATGATGTGTTTCAGCTTGGTTTGAAGCCCAGGTCGGGCTTGCGTATTCCATTACTGATCTTATGTATTGTTTGTAAACTGTGGTGGTGTGGGGTTTTTTTTTTTTCCAAATTTTGTGTGGGCAAGTGACCTGAGGGCGTTAAGTCTGGGTGTCAGTTTCTTTTTCATGTTTGTGTTGTGCTGTTTGAATGTCATTTGAGTATCATATGTTACTCCTAGGATTTTGGGTGTGTATGTGTGTGTTAGGGATGTGTTGTTTATGGTGAGTTGCGGGGTGTATTTCTGATCCAGCTTGTGAGGAGGGTTGCAGTGTATTTGGCTGGGGCTAAGTTGAGTCTGTTTGTAGTGCACCAGTCATGTAATGTGTTGAGATAGGGTCGAAGGAGACTTGTTGCTGTGTCTGGATTGTTGGTGTCTGCATGTGAGTGTTATGTCGTCTGCGTAGGAGGCTATGTTTATTGGGGGTGTATTGGGTGTATTTATATCATGCATATACAGATTGAAGAGTGCGGGCAACAGGACAGATCCTTGCTGGACTCCATTTGGGAAATTTCTGATGCTAGATAACTGACTGGCAAAAGATACGTGTGCACATCTGCCTGCTAGGAAGTTGGCCATCCACCTTTTTGTGTTGTGCATGTTTGTGTCGTAGATTTTGTTTGTTAGGTTGTGGCGGAGGATGGCATTGAAGGCTTTATTAATGTCGAGTGTGGCAAGTAGTGATCTGTGTGGTGGTCTGGCTGAGTTGATGCCGTAAAAAGCTCTGTGTGTATGGTCTGTAAGAAGAGTGTTTGTGGAGTGCAGTGGCCTGAAGCCATGTTTTGTTGGAGCTAGGGGTAAGACGTGTGTGATCAGTTGTACTGCAAGGTGTTCTATGACTTTGGAGGAGTTGCAGAGGAGTGTGATAGGGCGATGTGAGGAGGGTAGCGTGGGGTCTTTGTATGGGTTTGGGGAATGTGATGATGATACCATGCTTCCAGATGTCTGGTATTGTGTTGTGTGAATTACTGTAGTTTGATATGTTAGTGAGTGCTTGTATGCCTTGTGGTCCCAGGTGTCGGAGGTGTATGTTGCTTATGTTGTCTAGGCCACAGGCGGGTGAGTCCTTGAGATTGTTGAAGATGTGCTTTGTCTGGTAGTTGGTGAAGGGTGCATAGTCAGGGTCTGTTGGGAATTGTCTCTTACGTCGGATGACACGTAGGTCGTCTTTATGGGGTTTTAGGTGGCTGACATGAGAGAAGTGATTAATGAGAGTGTTTGCTTGTTGTGTACATGAAGGAGTAGAGTCTGTTGTTGTGATTGCAGCATGTGATTGTGTTGTGTTGGTGTTGGAAAGTGTGATGCTGTTTAGTGTTTTGTAGAGTTTTGGGGGTTTGTTTTGTGATCAAGTGTTTGTAGGAAGTTATTCCAATTTAGTGTTTGTTGTTCTTATATTTTGTTGTTAATCTGGGTGTTGAGTGCTTGGATTTGTTGTGTGATGTCTTGTGTGTGGGGTGCTGGGGACTGTTTCAGTGTGTCGTGTTGTCTGATGAGGTTTTGAATTTCTGGTATGTTATGAAGCACACCTGATACTACAGAAAAACGTTGAGATACCTTTTCTAGCAATTGTTTGGGGGTATGGTGTCTTTTTTCATAAATGCAGCCAACTAATATAAATCTTGCCATATTTGTATTAAACGGACTGTAGTTCATAACAAAATAGAATGAGGTACTGGATCTAAAAATTATAAGGCTAAAACACAACTATTACACCAGCAAAAAGGGAAACAATGACCCACATGCCAATTTCAGGTTATGGTAAAGTTGGACCCGTAAGCAATGATATAACACAGAAATGAAGTAATAATATAGGTTTCTAATGGATAGAAAGTACAGTACTTGTATGTTGAATTCGATTATAAGCATTTATATATGTTTTGAATTGAATCGAATTAAATATACTACAACCGTTTAGCTGGTAATTCAATTCTGCTATATATCGTTGTCTACGGCTCCAACTTCCTTATAGACCAAAACTCGCCAATGTCCAATGACCCTGTTGGACCTATTATGTATTATACGACACAACAATGATTATTTCCCAGAATGTCGAGTTAAAACGACAAATTAAGTCACTACCCCAGTTCGATACCCGGTAATTTCCCATTACCGGTTCCGTTTTATACGGCTAAAATATACTGTACGTGTGATTTTACCCCGCGCCGAAAAGGTGACTTAATTAACGACGTGGACCTGGGAAGACTATAAAATGTATATTGCAAAAACAAACAAAATCCCTCTTAATTTCCCCTCTATCCCCCCCCACACCCAAAAAGATAACAAACAGAAACAAGAAGAAAGAACAATAATTCTAATATTAGCCTTGTAGTAAAGCCCATCAGTTTCAGGCAGCACTACCCTGTTTGGAAATTTGCTGGATTGTTGAAAAAAAAAGGCGAAATAAAATGAAAAAAGCGTGAATATAATTATATCCTGTACACTAATGCTCGGTATGTCACAAGATATCGTTAATTTGGCTAAGTTTATCGTTCAACCAGTTCAGTCTCTCTCTCTCTCTCTCTCTCTCTCTCTCTCTCTCTCTCTCTCTCTCTCTCTCTCTCTCTCTCTCTCTCTCTCTCTCTCTCTCTCTCCCTTCCCTCTCTCTCTCTCCTCTCCTCTCTCTCTCTCTCTCTCTCTCTCTCTCTCTCTCTCTCTCTCTCTCTCTCTCTCTCTCTCTCTCTCTTTTCTGTTGGCAGTGTTCAAATCATACGTCCAGGTCCAGCTTTATGATCTCTATAAATGTTTTCAAAAGTTCATTGATTAGCTTATTGATAAATGGTGCAAATTTTAGATAATCAAACCTTCATACTTCCATATATAGGAAGGACCTCTAGCAAGTAATAACGCTTCAAACTATTTCAACCAACCCTTTTAACTACCACAGATCCTTCCTGAGCTGCATAATATCGTCTAAATACTGTATAAATAGTAGCATATATTATAACACACGTCGCTGGTACTCAAAGGGTTAATGTTCAAGAGCTTTGTCCTACTAATTTGACACAGGGTATAGGCGGTCACAAGCATACAAACCCACACTACAACTTTAAATATATATTAAAGAGATATTCTCCTTTATACCGTGCTGGAAAAGGCCATTGCGTCGGTACTGATGACATTCATATCTATATTCTGAAATGAGGTGTTTTTTGTACCCTGGAGCGTGGATGATAAGAGAGATAGAGTTAGCTCTAGTCGAGTGTGATATAGCAACCACCAATCACCGCTATACTGTGAACACTTTCCAGGTAACCAATATATACCTGTGGACTCAGGTAAACACTGAACAAAAGGCTCTTCACAGGTCTTGACGTCAATGGATTTTATTTTCAAATGTCATATGTATCAGTTTAATAGCACGGTACACAATATCTACAGTATATAGAATCTCTCTCTCTCTCTCTCTATATATATATATATATATATATATATATATATATATATATATATATATATATTTATTTGTGTTTTATTTTTTTCTATGTGAATGAGGGAGACAAAAGGCATAACTTCCTGCAGCGAGTGCTGCCCCCAGATTTAAAAGAGTGACAGGGCCAACATCAAGGGACGTTCGAGCTAAAATGCCTGGACACACGGAGTTTGAAGCAATTTAACCCTTGGAATCCGGGAGGCCTCATATGAGGCAAAACGTATTTTGGTTAGGAGTCCGGGAGGCCTCATATGAGGCAAAATAAAAATCAAAGCGTTCAAATTGCGCGGGCGGATTTTTGTATGTGCGTGGGCGACCGCAGCGCCACCAAGCACAAACTACCAGGCAGCATCAGTTCTTATCTCGCACCCAAGATGGCTGGAGTTAACCCAAAAATAATCGCTATGTCCGAATCGATGCCCGCCGCTGCGATCCGTAAGCCTAAGAAAGGCAAGGCTAAAAGGACCAAGAAAACATTGCTAAGTCCCGGTGGTGTTGCACGTGTACTAAAAGAGTTAAGTGACAATAGTGATGAACTTAGTGAGATTGAGATTGCGAGTTATTTTGACGAAGAGCATGTGGTTAGTGAAGATGTTGATGAAGTGGAAGATGGCGAAGAATTCTACGGCTTTCATAGCACTGATGATGACGATAGTGATGATGATATTGATGACAATGTTGGATGCGGTGAACATCATGAAAGTGATAAAAATGTCAGTGAAATGGGAAGTGTTCTACCCGCATCACGTGAACGTGACACAACGCACACGCTTGCGACTCCGGCGTCGGCTGTGGGGACTCCTTCCCCGGCAAAAATAGCCAGTTATTTTTATAGGAGGGCTGTGCTAGATAGTGCAAGGAAGCAGGCACGGGAGGCGGCCGAAAGGGAAAGATGTGAAGATGCTGATAGTGAGGATGAGAGTGAAGAGTTGAGCGTGGGTAGGCCTATTCCTTTGTCTCCCGGGCCCTCGTCACCCACGGCTGGTGCGGCATTGACCCCATTGACCCCGCATGACCCACAGCCCTCAAAAGTGGTGTAAGTGGTGTGGAATTGTCCCCGCATGACCCACAGCCATCAACAAGTGGTGCAAATGGTGCGGTATTGTACCCGCATGACCCACAGCCATCAACAAGTGGTGCAAGTGGTGCGGTCTTGTCCCAGCATGACCCACAGCCATCAACATGTGATGCAAGTGGTGCAAGTGGTCAACGCACCTCCAGAAAGGTCTTGTTCATGGCCACAGGGGGGGCACAAAGCAGCACCGCAGGCCCTAAACTGCCCCAAAAACGCTCTCGTCGTCGCCTAAAAACTTCAGAGCCATCTAGCTCACCTTCACCACCCACTAGCCGCCCATGCTAGCAGTCGCCACCTGATGTATCATCACCAACTGACGACCAAAATCCCACCTATGACCCTGAAGACTCCCATGAATATGGCCGCCCTTCAAGATATAATACGGACGACCACGGTGTAGATTCTGGGGATGATAATTATGACCTGCCAGACGACCTTGTTGTGGACGAAGCTGAGTGGGTGGATGACCCAGCACCCCGGCGTGGCCGTGGATGTCCCCGTGCTCGGGGTGGCCATGCCCTTGGACGTGGCCATGCCAGGGGCCCTGCTGGTCAGCGTGGGTGTGGCCGCGGCCGTGGCCAGGCCGCCCCTGCTGCCCGTCCCCGTCCCCGTGCCAGGCATGCTGATGTCTGGACGTGGGAGGATGGGGCCACCTTTCAGCCACAAGATGCCACATTCGATAACGCCCAACATGCCGCAGGGATTGATCCATCTTTCCCAGGGGGACCCAACTCAACACCTGCCGAGCTATTCAAGGCCTTTTTCTACAATGATGTCATGTCATATGTTGTCGATGAGACCAATAAGCAGAAGGCCCTCAGTGACCACCTCAGTGGCAAGACCCATAGTTCCCACATGAAGACCTGGAAGCCTGTCACCATTGCCCAAATGTATGTGTTCATAGCACTGACCATGCTCATGGCACATGTGAAGTAGCATCGGCTGGCAGACTACTGGATCACAGGCGACATAATTGCCACACCTGCTTTTGGGAAACTTATGTCCCGGGACCGCTACTTCGCCTTACTTGGTAACCTGCACTTCGTTACCAACACCAATGTACACAAAACAGACCGCCTGTGGAAGATAAGGGGATTCTACGACATGATGAAGGCCAAGTTTTCCACATTTTTGAAGCCATTTCAAAAGGTCGTGATCGACGAGTCACTTGTGCTGTTCCGGGGGAACTTTCACTTCCGGCAGTACATACCATCCAAGAGACATCGATTCGGCATCAAGCTCTTTGTCCTCTGTGACTATAAGACGGGTTATGTGCTGGACTTCATTGTCTACAGTGGGAAGGAGGGTGAGGTTCATGCAGATCAAGAAATAGGGTTCGTGGAGCAGTGGTGAAGGCGATGATGGATCGCTACTTCAACAAGAACCACATACTCTACACGGGCAACTATTATACGTCCCCCATTATCACCAAGTACCTGAACAGGCAGCAAACCCAGACTGTGGCACAGTACAGGGGACGAGGAAGAACATGCCGGAATTCCCCCAAAAGACCAAGAAGAAGGACATCTTCCTCAAGCAACATGGTCCGATGCTGGCAATCCATTGGCACGACCAAAGGAAGGTCAACATGATGAGCACCATCCACAAGGGCAACCTGGTTGACTCTGGCAAAGTCAACCACAGGACCAGGGAGGCCATCATGAAGCCAGACGCAGTAGTGGACTACAACATAAACATGCGTCTGGTTAACAAGTCAGACATGCAGGTCGGCTTCATCGACTGCCTGCGGACCTCCTGCAGGTGGTATAAGAAGTTCCTCCTGCACATGATGGATGTGTCTGTGCTGAACTCGTACAACCTGTACAAGCTGATGAACCCCACAATGCCCAGGAAGTACACCAACTTTCGGAGATTCCAGAAACAGCTCATTCTGGATCTCATTGGGGAATATGCCGTGCCTGAGGATGCCCCACGAGCTCAACATATGCCAGGAGCTGGTACCATGGACCGCACATACGCTTCCGAACACCACAAGAAGCACAGGATCGTCGGCCTTCCAGTAGCTGCTGGTCGCAAGACCCAGAAACGGTGCCATGTCTGCAGCCACACCACCCGAAGACCCCAGACAAACACCAAAACCTTGTATCAGTGCCAGGAATGTCAGGTGGCACTGTGCATCACGCCTTGCCACGATGATTTCCACATCCTTGTAAACTTCTAAGTGGCACTGACCCTGAGAACACTAGTGAAAGTGACACTAAAACAATAAAACACTATGTGCAAGTGAAAGTGACACTAAAAACAATATAACAATATGTGCAAGTGAAAGAGACACAACAAATATATATTAGAGTAACTATTCAATAAGTATTTTTAAGTGAAACCGGTAATAAGTGAAAGTGACACTAAACACAATATAACAATATGTCTAAGTGAAAGAAACAACCAAATGTAATAATTACAAGTGTCAAATACGATACCGTACGGTACAGTACGCTTGCGTAGCCTAGCCTCTAACCTAGTAAGTGAAAGTGACACAAAATGTATAACAAGTAATAATAACTCAATAATAACAGTAAGTGACAATAATTCATAACAAGAAGAGTAATAAAAGTGAAAATTAGACAATACTAATACAATAAAAGTGAAAGTGACACAATAATATTACAATAACAGTGAAAGCGCCGAAAATATGTTATATAAAGTTTCATATAATTCAAATAATGGTTGAACAAGTAATAAATGACACAATAACATCACATTATCTCCATAAAAAACATAATATCGTGGACCGGAACAAAAGCCACGGGAGCAACGAGTGACATAGTGCGTGCTAGCCAGGGCCGCAGCGAAGCGTTCGGACACAGGCGAAAATACGCTGGAAATTACCTCCATTCCCATCATCATATCTCGGCAACCACGACAAAAACCACTTGTCGTAGCGATGTCAACTTAACGCAATTCTACAGACGAAGGTTGGTTTTACACTATGCAATTTAGTTGACTGCTGTAGGTGGTCTCAATCAGTAGATATCGAATTATGAAGCCATTTTTCAGGAATACCCAAGGACACGACGATCACCTCATATGAGAGCCCCCGGATCCGGGGGGGGGTTAAGTCATAGGAAGAGGGAAAGACTGATTCTGGGAGAGAGTTCAAGAGCTCAGCAGTTGAATAGAAGAAAGTCTGAGAATAGCATTTCACTCTTGGGTTGGAAAGTTGCACAGAGTAAGGGTGGGATTGTGTTGCAAGGCAGGTACTACATACCCTACGTAGAGGAGGTGGTATACACTAGGAAAGCTCCGAGGAACACTGATTATTGTAGTAGCGATAGAATAGCGAGAGAGATGCAACATTGCGGCGAAGAGAGAGAGAGATTGCAGAGAGTTGGTGAGTGGACGGGAGATATATATATATATATATATATATATATATATACTGCTATGTGTATCAGTTATACAATATGGTTGGCAACATGTACAGTATCTATCTATAATGTATCTATATTATCTCTATATACACATGAACTGATATACAATTTGTGGTATTAAAATACTTGTAGTTGGAATCTTGATACAAACATTTATAAATAGTGTATTAACACCTTTAATTACACGACATAATAAAAATCCATTAATGCAAAATATTTCCATTAATTCAACCGCGAATAACATGTGATATTTACATTTGAGAAAAAATACATTAATATTAGATAAATTTTGATCTAGTAAACAGCAATATATGATTTGTGATTTACTTATATTTGTTTATGAATAAATTTAGTTTGACATTTTATTATGTGGGAAAAAGCATTTGCCAATTTTGAACCTGTTGATATTTAGGTCAAACGCATGTATTTTTGTTATTATACAGTATATACACTTTATACAGTATACAGTATACAGTATATATATATATATATATATATATATATATATATATATATATATATATATATATATATATATATATGTATATGTGGGTGTGTGTGTCTATTTAGTATATCGATAAAACGCAGAAATAATTATTCAACCCAGACATTTGTATGTCGGGGTAAGGCTAGATGTGAGGAACTACAAAAGATACACAGAATACAAAGAACGCTGTTAAGTTTAATATCGTAATATTTTATTGTCGTTGCAGAAGCTCAACTAAAAGCAAAACAACACCACATTGATATAATTGTGGATACAAGTTTCATTACCCCATTCATGTACATTCACTTATAAAAAAGAATCGTGGAACGTGGAACGCCTATATTTTTCCTTATGCAATTATAACTATCTGGATGGATTTGTGGAGGAAACATGCTGTTCAGAAAATAGTATAAGTAGTTTTGTGGTTGATGCATAGAAAACTATATTCATATAAGTTCGTTTTCTGAGATATACTTCCATAATTAGAAATAGGTGGGGTCCACGAATACTTATGAGTGCCTGTACGTAGATAACATATACGAGACAGGTCCAATTTGTACTAGGGCTTCTAGATGGCCATTGTTACTCGTACGCTACTCATCCAATTAGTTACTTGTTAGAAAAGTACGATGCTACCTCACGTTGTGCTAGTGTTGCCCATTTAAACACATTACCGCTAGATCTAGAGGCATTTACTTCGATCTAGCGTCATATTTCCTAGCTATACTTTAGTGATGTCAAACGTTATAAAGACGTATTTTAGAGATTGAGGTATTATTCGATTTTTGATACTTGATTACTATCTAGCGACATTCTAGCGACTTTTGATAACGGATATAGCGGCATTTTATGTCGTTTGATCTAGTAACCCTGATTCGAGACGTTATCATTATTTTTAAACATGTCGTCGGTGCTAAACGATGGAGACTAGACATTAAGGTGAAACAGCGAGGGAACCAGAAATTAATTATTGGTAACGAGTTTCTCCTTGTTTCATGTCCGAAAGAATATTTTAATTTTCAACTGACTAGAAAATATATGATTGAATGGCAGTGAATGAAATGAGCAGATATAATTAAGATATAACATAAAACTGGAGGTACAGATGACCAGATACATATGATCTGCATTAAAAGCCACTGAGGATCCACTCAAGTGGAGAAATGCATTTGGCTATATTTTAGATTGTGGCAGCACTTTTAATAATTATGACCACATATTGGGGTTCTCGTAAAGAGACTTAAATCTAAAACTACATTTTAAAGTTCTATTGTATACCTCTGCTTGTTTCTTTTTTAAAGCACATAGGTCTTCGCAAGCAGTGTCAGTCTTTCCTTCCATTTATCTAATGTCCCTGGCTCCTACCTGCATACACCAACCTTTTGGTGGGTCTGTTTTTAATCAGTATTTTATCTGCATACACTTAGAATGATACAATCATTCCACCAGCATTTTTTAGTGACAAGTTTTATTTATCTTTGCCACTAACATTGTTTCTTATATTTAGTTCTTCCATTGGTATTCACGGTTGTCTTACTGCAAGTTGTTTGCTTTTTTTACATATATATACAATATATATATATATATCGTTACGAGGGGAGGCTGGGGGAAAACAAATGCTCAAATAGCCTAGCCCACAGCACCCTAACCCTGCAACAGACATGCTCTTAATATCTGACTCAAACAGCAAAACACACAGGTTTTCTAGGAAAATGGTTATCTTCCTCTTGGCTCTATTAAAGCAGCAACAAGGAGACACAAAAATATCGATGGCCCCCGAGTCTGGTAGATAATGCGTATAATATTCAAGAGTACTTCCCCTCTAGACTGCACCTAACTGAGGAAACATAACACTGCCAGACTCCCAGACACTTCATAGTATGCCCAATCGCTTAGGAATTAGAAATAATATAAAGCCGAACCATGGGGGAGAGTCTGGAGCACTAACCTAAGACATGGAACACAAGAATTCACATACCAGTAGGTTGGGGATATGTTACCCTTGAGCACACCTCCAAACCACTGTGAATGTCAACTTCAATAATAAAGGAGAAATATACATGTAATATCAATAGGCAATGCAGTTAAACAATGGGAAAGAATGCACGGAAGAACAGGGTGAAGCTTATATGTCAAGATTGCCAAAGAAGGAGTGAATGCTGTAATTTATAGTAAACTAAAGATGTTAAAATAAAACAATATGCTCAATATGACTCCAGCCCCTGCTATGCTCCAATCAACTAACGAACAAAAAGAAATATGCGGTATTCAGGGGAAGACACGGAGCAAGCCAACACCGACAGATAAGGATGTTACTATCTCAAGGGACGGGACAGGAGTGAAGCTCCTACACTCGCTCTGGTTCCCACGACCAGACCAGGGAGAGAAGGGGGAGCACCAGGCACCGCCAGAACATACAATTAACTAGGCAGCCTGGGTTCTCACTATCAACACAAAGCAATCAAATAAAACATAAGACAACTTATGATAGACGAAATAATTACACAAAGGCTAAATAAACTAATTAATTATAGTAATAGCCAACCGACCACACAGACTACAGGCGCCGTCCAGCAAAGCCACGTGGGCTAGCTAGCTATTAGCCTCGCACAGGGTCCCCCCCTCACAACAGGCCTAGCAACTATAACTCACTCACAAATTATATATGCTACAAACTCATTTGGGAGTGACACCCTCACACTCAGGGGAGTCTGTTGGCGCATCTTGAAACAACAGACTGTTCATACTTCAATAACACTACAAAACATACACAACTACAGTCTTTTTAGTATTTTTAAAAGTTTTTCTATTTTTGTATTTAAATATTGTCTTCTATACAGATACACAGCAACTCCTACTATACGACCCTACGCTGGGCTACATACGGCAACCAACAAGCACCAGACGTAAACATGCTAATCAAACCAAAGTAGGAGGCTACCCCAAAATAAACTGACCACTAAGATTTCCCTTACAACATTCCCTCCCGTGACAAACAATCAGCCATGACATTATCAGTGCCTTTAATGTGCCACACATCCAAACTGTATTCCTGTAACAAAAGAGCCCACCTAGTCAGCCGCTGATTTTTGTACTTAAATTTCTCCAAAAACTGGAGGGGATGGTGGTCGGAGTAGATCTTAACAGTCGGGCCGTAGGCTGGTACATACACCTGAAAGTGCTGCAGGGACAGAACCATAGCCAGGAGCTCCTTCTCAACCACTGAGTAATTCCTCTGGGCTCGATTGAACTTCTTTGAGTAGAAGGACACTGGATGCTCTATCCCTGAATGCTCTTGCAGCAGTACCGCACCTATCCCCACATCACTAGCATCAGTAGCTAGGATAAATGGCAATACAAAGTCAGGAGCTCGCAGGATAGGATGGTGTGACAGGAGAGACTTAACTCCTGCAAAAGCCTCATGACAGTTTTCTGTCCATTTGAACTTGATGTCTTTCCGCAGTAAATTAGTCAGCGGAGCAAGTACAGTAGAGTAGTCCTTAATAAATCTCCGGTAGTACCCAATCATTCCCAGGAACCGTTGCAGAGATTTGCGAGTGGTAGGAGGAGAGAAACTAGCAATAGTCTCCACCTTTGCCAAAGGTGGAGACACCTCACCATGTCCTACCACGAATCCCAAGTAATTGACAGTAGCCTGTACAAAGTCGCATTTCTCCAGATTTACAACCAAACCTGCTTCACTAAGTCTTTTGAAAAGAAGCTCAACATTATCAACATGCTCTCGCCAGGTGGTATAAAAAATCACGACGTCATCAATATAGACTACACAATTAGAGATATCATCTACAACCCGTTTCATCAATCGCTGAAATGTAGCCGGGGCGTTCTTAAGCCCGTAGGGCATCACCTGACACTGGTAAACTGCCCCGTCCACCACAAAACTAGCAATTTTCTTGGCTCTCTCATTCAACGGGACCTGCCAGTAACCTTTCACTAAGTCCACCTTGGTGATAAAGGTAGCAGCCCCGATATGGTCTACGGAGTCGTCAACTCTAGGTAATGGATAGGCATCTGTCTGCGATAGGGCATTGACCCTCCTGAAATCAACACAAAAGTGGATCTTGCCATTCGGTTTAGGTTGCAAAGTCTCCAGCGAAGACCACTCACTATAATTATTATCCCTTCTTCACCAAACCCTTCTCCAACATGTAATCCAGCTCTGCTTTTAGGGCAGGCTGCCGAGCAGGATTTATACGGTAGGGGCCCAACTTGAGTGGCTTACTGTCTCCAACCTCTATGTCGTGCATCGCCCAGGATGTCAGACCTGGAGAATCACCAAACACGATGGAGTACTGCCACAGCCTATTGAATAACTCATCTTGTCGCTTAGGACCAAGATGCTGCAACTTGTCTCTAAGAACAACATACCGATTTCCCTCCCACAACCCAGCCGGGACCGCAGCTTCTAAATAGTCAACCTCCTTCTCCTCCTCCATTCCTACTACAGCCAGGTCATGAGAGGGACAATCTGTGCCACCTGTGCAGTTACTCCCACAATTCATAAGAATAAAGGCTTCCCCTCCGATACCAGACATGCGCACCCCTGCATTCCTTGCGGCTACACCTGCCGGCGCAGCCTCACCTCCATCAGCGCCACGGCCAGATGTAGTCGGTCGATGGTAGGGCTTTAACATATTAATATGGCAGAATTGGGAGGCTTTGCGACGGTCGGGCGTGTCTATTACATATACAACCTCACCAATCTGCAAAACGACCTTGTATGGACCACCAAACATAGCAGCTAAGGGTCGACCCTGAACTGGCAACAGTGCCAGAACCTCGTCGCCCACCTTGAACGCCCTAGATTTAGCCTGCTTATCGTAATGGTACTTGCTTTGTGCTGCCACTAGATGCTCTTTAGCTAGCTGCAGGGCAGTCTGAAACCTCTCCCGAGTCTTCTGCACGTACTCGAGCAGAGGCACCGAGCCCCCTGCCGCATCACTCTCCCAGGCATCTTTCACCACATCCAGCGGACCCCTGACACGATGACCAAACACAAGGGAATTGGGCGAGAATCCCAAAGACTCTGAAGGGACATCACGAATTGCGAAAAGAACAAAAGGTAAAGCAGTGTCCCAATCCCTCTCATGCTGCAAACAAAATTTATGCAGCATACTCTTCAAGGTCTGGTGAAAACGCTCAAGGGCTCCCTGTGATTGTGGATGGTACGCGCTTGACAGCACATGTCTTATACCTAACTCTGAGAGGGTTTGCTTGAAGAGATTGGATGTAAAATTAACCCCTCTGTCAGACTGGATTTGACGTGGCAAACAAATCTAGTGAAGAAATGCAGAAGGTTTTGAGAACAACCTTCACGTTCATGCTGCTAACCGGAATAGCCTCCGGGTATCTAGTTGTGGCATCCATCAAGGTAAGCAAGTACTTATATCCCGCACTGGTGGGTAGTAAGGGACCGACCATGTCAATGATGACACGAGTAAATGGCAGTTCAACTGCAGGTATAGGGATCAAAGGTGGTACGGGTATTCCTTGGTTGGGTTTTCCAACTACCTGACAAACATGACATGATATCAAAAAGGTAGACACCGATGCAGGCATATTAGGCCACCAAAAATGAAAACACAGCCTTTCAGTAGTCTTCTGCACCCCTAAATGCCCCGCCAGTGGTGCCTCATGCCCTAGCCTAACCAGCTCTTCCCTGAAGCCGGCACCACTAATTGCTCCTCCCCCATGCCTGAGCCTGTATCCGGCGCCCACTGCCGATACAACAATGTCCCATTTTCAATAAATTTCTCTGGACCGTTCTTCCCACCAGTCGTGCCAACCTTCTTAAACAGGAGGCCCAGACTCGGGTCCTCTTGCTGCAACTTGCTCAATTCGTCTCTAGGTATTTCCAACAAGGCAGATACCTCTGACCTCTCAAAAATAGCAGAAGGTTGAGTCGGCGGCACTATGTCAGACTCCTCGTCCGGCACTAGGTCACCTCTACTAGTCTCGGTGGCCTCACTGGGGTCAGGCATGCCCACCACTGCCTCCGAGCCAGCGTCATCTAGTAGTGCATCATGGGATGGGCCGCACTCATGGCTGTCGGCCCCCGCATCCACTAAATCATCCTCTGGTTGTGCCACTTGTGCCATTGATCAGGTCACTGCACACACAGGGTAGATAGATTCCATGTTATCTTCCTGCAAACAGCCACCAGTAGGGGGCTCAAAAGCAGCCTCAGCGACGACCATAGGAGGCGGGAAAACTATATCCCCTGCCAAGTCAGTCCCGAGCAAAAAATCTACCCCCTCCACTGGCAGAGTGTCCACCATGGCCACCTTACCCTCGGCGGCCACCAACGGGCACTCTACAGTAGGGTCACCGGGACTAAATCACAGCATTGCTCACTGTTGATTCCCCTGCAAATAACAAACTCTCCAGTGCTAATAGGTCCCCCTGTCAGGTTGCGACACATGGATTGCTGCGCACCAGTATCCCTAAACACCTTGACAGGGTACGTCTGCTCCCCAATCCGTACTGATCCATCATGTATGAATGGCCGACACCAATCAGGGGAACTCTGGTTATGCTCAGGTGGTGTGTTACGTCCTGGGATATATAAACACTGTGCTCTTTCTATTGGACTAGGTATGCGGCAACAAGCAACAACGGAAAACGCTAGATCCAACCCTTATCTATAAACCCAGGCAACAAACCACCCTAAACCGTCAAGAGTCCTGCCTGGACAACGAGGTATCCTATGACTCGGTTACAGGGTGTACGCACTATAGACTGCTGATAGTCAAGCAGGCTATATAAAAGATCACACAATTAAGTTGACTTAAAGCTTCAAGGAAAAAATAGATTACGGAATTAAATTGCAGAAACAATTGAATAACAAACTAGAAGAAAGTACATTTAACGTTACGTTAATTAATACAACTAATCACCCCTGCGTGAAAGAAGGTGAAAGCAAACAGTCCTCAAAACCTTTTACAGGTTGACAAGATGCGGGTTTCTAAACTGCATGTGGCTACTGTAGGATCTGATGCTTAGCAAAGAAAGTACGTTACGGATTTAGAGAACTCTTAACTCATAAGCAGGAATAAATACTAGTGATAGGCCATACAGTGTATAATTTTTTTTTTTTTTTTTTAAGAGACAATGAACGGAGGAAGGAAAAACACAGATAAAACAAAAAGGTCCATGTGCCTAAAGGCATCCTCCATTCATAAAATGTTTGTAACAACTGGATTTAAACATTTGTTGATTGTAAGTTTGTGGAAAGCAATTCGAGGGAAGTGAATTCCAAAGAGTAGTAGCTCTGGGGATAAATGAATTCTGATAAGCAGAAGTTCTGCATTGTGGAGGAGAAAGTGGAAATTCATGGGCGCTCTCAGCTGCCCTAGTTCTACGGGGAAAGATGTGGAGAGGCGGCACAATTGAAGCAAGTTCCTCGGAACAATTGCTGTGAAAATATCTGTAGAATAATGCAAGGGATGCAACGTTTCTTCGTATGGCTAATGTAGGAAGGTCCTGTGTGATTGCAGGGTTATTGATTAATCTAATAGCTTTATTTTGAATTTTGTCCAACTGCCTCAATGCAACCACTCCACTTCCACCCCACAGAGGTGAACAGTAATCCATCTGAGAGCGCACATGACTTTTATATATTACGGCCAACTGCTCGTCAGTGAAGAATTCTCGAACTCTGTACAGGAGTCCCAGTTTTTTAGAGGCATTCTTAGCAATGCTTCTAACATAATGTGTCCAGCTCAAGTTAGTAGTTAATGTTACACCGAGAATGTCAATACTAGGGGAAGTGGGAATATTTACATCATTAAAAAATATATGGGAGTCAGTGAGATTCTGTCGGTTAGAAAATTGAATGTACTTGGTTTTCTGTGCATTAAAGGAAACTAGATTCTACTGTCCCCATTCATTAATTCTAGAAAGGTCCTGGTTCAGAGAAATTGCAGTGTTTATTTTTGAATTTATAAGATCGGGTTGGGTGAAAGAATTGGTAAATGTGAAGGAACTGTGGAGTGTTGAGTCATCTGCATAGGAATGTATTGGATTATGAGTGGTAGATATGAGATCATTGATATGAATGAGGAACAGAGTTGGGGCCAAAACTGATCCCTGGGGAACACCAGCATTTATTGAGTGAAATTGAGAATAAAGGCCATCTACCATTACACATATTTTTCTGTTATGAAGATAAGAAGAAATTAGTGGAACTAATGATGCAAGGCCGTAGTGTGACATCTTCGACAATAAGGATTGATGCCAGACTCTATCAAATGCCTTTGATATATCCAGTGCTATTGTATGTGTTTCACCATGTTGGTCTGTAGCTTGGTTGATTTGATGCGTAAGAAGGCAAAGAATGTCTGCAGTTGATCGACATCGTCTAAAACCATATTGCCTATCACTGATTAATTTATTATTCTCCAGATGCTTAATTATGTGATTATTTAATATAATTTCAAAAACTTTGCCAAGAGTGGAAGTTATAGCTATTGGTCTGTAGTTTGATGGATCTGAAGAGGCACCTTTTTTAGGAACTGGATGGATGTTTGCTTCTTTCCAGGGTACTGGGAAGCATGAGGTATGAGTACACAGACAGAAACATTTTGCCAATACAGGAGCGAGCACCAAGGAGCAATTCTTAAGTACTATTGGAGGAATTTCATCTGGACCAGGAGCCTTATCTACTGAGAGATTCTGCAAAATAGTTTTTGACATGTCTGGTGTGGATCTTAAGTGAGGGAATTTCAGGTGAATTAAAATTAAGTACAGGGACATCTTGATTTATTTCATCTAAGGTTGAGTTGGTGGAGAAAATATCTGCAAGAAGGTTAGCTTTACCTCGTGGGTCACTTACAAGATTGCCAGTCGGAGATTTTAATGGTGGAATGGATGAAGCAGTAGTGAAGTTGGATTTGAATGAGTTAAGAGTAGACCAAAATATTTTGTTATCATTTGGATTATTTAGAAGTTTATTTGCCTGCTTATGGAGAAAGTTTGATTTAGTTAGGTTTAATACAGTTTTGGCGTGATTTCTGATGTTTCTAAAGTAATTAAAGGCTTCATGTGTTTTTGATCTTGTGTATGCATTGTAGGCTATTGCTTTTTGTTCAGTTACTCTAGCACAATTATGGTCAAACCATTTAGGTGAATTAGATCTTTTACTGTACTTTTGATGAGGAATAAAAGTTTCCATTCCAATTTTTACAAAATCTTGTATGTGGCTCAAGGTGGAGTGTGCATCATTAGAAAAGAAAGAGGTCCAGGGAATATCAATAAAGAAACCTTGAAGACCCTCCCAGTCTGCCCTATCGTAATGCCATTTAGTCACCAAAACAGGTTCAGAGTGGGAAGGTGTGGTAGGTGATAGACAGGTGGCCTGTATCAGACAGTGATCAGAAGATCCAAGTGGGGACCTCACTGTAACATCATAATTTTCTGAATTGGTTGTTAAAAATAAGTCCAGTAGGTGGGAATTATGATTAGGATTATCTGGTACACGGGTGGGTTGGTTGACTAGTTGAATGAGATTAAATGAGTCTGCAAATAGCTCACATTCAAGACCAGCATCATCAGTCCTGGCTGAATGAGTGAGCCATTCAACATTATGGACATTAAAATCACCCAACACAGTGATTTCAGAAGAATCATTTAAGTTGAGGACACTGAGTTGTGAGGACAGAGAATCAAAAAGACTTTGCTCTGGAGGAGTATTTGGGGAACGGTAGATGCAACATATGTATTTAAATTTACCAGCAGAAATTAATTTGTATATAGAATAATCAAAATAGGGACAATTGAAACTAGTAACCTCCTCCAGGGCAATTTCAGATTTTGCGAAGCAACATACACCACCTTTAGGTCTGAAATTTTGGAGCAGTTGATAACCTGGAAAATTAAATCTAGATATGTCAGATGTGGATGTTACTTGAGTCTCTGTCCAAAAAAGGAGAGTAGGGGATTCTGCTTGAAGAAATTGGTGTACAGAATTGATGTTAGAGTGAAGTCCCCTTATATTACTAAAGAAATAGCTGTACTGACAAGCAGCTTTGGGACGTTGCAATGCTCTTGACACAGTCGCATGATGACGACCGGGAGGGCCCTGTGTCAATAACCCAACCCTGCCGGGGGTGGATATCCGAGGGACCACCAGGTTTGCTGTTAACAATTGTACTGCCATATTTATAAGGTAAGTGTATGGTGTTACATGTATGATATGTAGTGGGAAGAGTAGTATTTTATGGATAGAGGATAGCGATGTAGGGCAATGTCGTGAAGTTGGATGTGTATGTTATATAAAGAGGGTTTTCCTAATATCCCTGATGTGTGAGGCAGAAAGATATAGGTATAATTAAATAAAGGCAGCAACTCGCAACATAACCACATACAGGTGTGCTTCTCACTCTTAGTCAGGCAAGCCTGCTCGGACAGAGTCTCTAAGCCACACCCTGACTCACAATGCTCACAAAAACGGTAAACTGTGGCACAATAACAAGCATACAGAAATAATAAACCACTAGCTGTTAATCTGCCAGGTAGCAGAGGTCTAGCTGGAAGGATATAGGCTTCGGATACCCGGGCTGAGCCACCTGCTCTAGCCTAGGGACGTTCCCAAGTCTGTGCGCCAAATTACTCTAATTGAAAGGGTGCTCTCTTGAGAGATTCAGATCGCAAGTATCTGACTCTCTCCTGGTGACCCTAAAACAAAAGCAAGACGTGCTAGCGCAGTGCTGAGTGGACTAGGCAAGGGCCCTCACACAACACAACACTAGACACACAGGGACACAGACAAGAAAATGCCCCCAGACTCCACGGGTATCCTAGTAAAGTCGTGCGGGTCCACAGGACTCGCACCAGCAGACTTTACTTAAAGGATCGCAAAAAGCCTCCCCTCCGGTCTAGCCCCTGCTAACCTGACACAAGAACACACCAGCAAGCATGAAACCACCAAATATGAGACAACAAAAAAAAGCTTCCTAGGTCTCATTAACAATTACGTCTCTGCATAAGGCCCGAAATCCTATCTAGTTATCTGAGAGCTCGTCGTTAATACAATAATAGATATAAGGTCTATCGAGGGGATGGGATAATTAAATAGATTGGTGAAGTAGTGGAAGGAAGGTATACAAAGTAAGAGAGAAAGTTTCTAAGTGGGGTTGAGAGGGATAGATATCAAGGGGGTCCGAAGGGTACGACAGTGAGGTGAGCTCTGAGTCTTGAATCTGTCTGGACCCCACCCTAGGCATGCAAAATACATCCCATGCTTGGCAACACTCAACACAGTTGCCGGGTCAAAATCCTCTATCCCGTCCGTGAGTCGAAACTAAGCCCAACGCTGCAATCAAATGCACGTGGCAACATCAGGCTCGTCCCAAGCTAGACTCTCCGCGCGAAGCAACGTCCCCCAGCCGGTCTCTCTCTCCCGCTCGTCTCCTCCCACTCTCACTAGACTTACATCTTATATATTATAATGAAACAATCAACTATCAAGAATAAAATATACTAAGATGCGTTGGTTAAGAATAAGGGCAGCTACAAGCTGTGAAACAACATAAGAATATCCCAGACATTAGTTACATTGTCGTAGGATATATACCAAGGAAAAGCCGGCCGACTGGCTGCCGCCAGACGGTTTCTAAACGGCTGGGCAGCCGACGCGCGCACACACCCGCACGTGCCTAATATGCAGAAGCGTCACACCTCCCCCAAGATATAAGACCCTTGACTAAGTTCTTCATATCTAACAGAAAGCCTCTCATAGTACCACACACTGTTGCGACACAAGGCACTGTATATAAAAAAAATAAAGACTGTTGCGCTCCACCGAGCAAGTTCAACTAACTTAGCGACAATAAGCGAAAACATTCAACTTAGATACTGCTACAACATCTTATACAAAATTCTACACGTTATAAAAAATAAAGAGTTTTTATAAGGTTTTTGCTTTTTTAATTTGTTTTTTTCGGCTGAACTACAGTGACAGCCTATTTTCCTCCACACTCAACCCTCAATCCTGTGGCAGTCTAACCAACATCATCCACCCTTGATAGACAATCCGCTATCACGTTATCAGAACCGGCAATATGGCGTATGTCCAGATTATACTCCTGAAGCATGAGTGACCACCTGGTCAGCCTCATATTCCGGTTATGAAACTTATTCAAGAATTTCAGAGGGTGATGATCGGTATAAACCACTATGACTGGTCCGAAAGCAGGAACATATACATCGAAGTGCCTGAGCGCCAGCACTATCGCCAGGAGTTCTTTTTCAATTACAGAGTAATTCCTTTGTGTACTATTGAATTTTTTACTGTAAAAACTCACTGGATGTTCGATACCTTCATCATCTGTCTGTAACAAGACAGCCCCAGCCCCTACGCCACTGGCATCAGTCGCCAGCTGAAAAGGTCTGCTGAAGTCCGGGGCCCTGAGTATGGGGTGGGTACATAACAGGTGTTTCACCAAGGAAAACGCCTCTGCACACTCAGGAACCCACCGGAACTTCTTGTCCTTAGATAATAAGTCAGTTAAAGGTGCAAGTACAGTCGAATAGCCTTTGATGAAGCGACGATAATAGCCTATCATACCTAGAAACCGCATGATTTGTTTCTTAGTCGTAGGCTGGGGAAACTGATCGATGGCTTTGATCTTTGTCTGTGGAGGGCACACCTGACCCATCCCCACCTCGAACCCCAGGTACAAAACTGTGGCTTTTACAAAATCGTACTTACCCAGGTTTACCACCAAACCTGCTTCATTCAGTTTATTAAAAAGCTGTCCGATGTGAGCACAGTGACTGTTAAAATCCTCGTCGTATATTATGACATCATCTAGGTACACCGTACAGTTGGGAATGTCGGCTACAATGTCGTTCATTAATTTCTGAAACGTTGCAGGGGCATTTTTCAGCCCGTATGGCATAACATGGCAACGATATGTGGCACCGTCCACCACAAACCCATACACCTCTCGCGCTCGCTCACACAAGGGCACTTGCCAATAACCCTTAACAAGGTCTATCTTAGTGAGGAACTTGGCCTTTCCTATCTTATCCACACTGTCGTCCACGAGAGGGAAAGGGTAGGCATTTGTGGGGGTTAAACCATTCAACCTGCGGAAATCTATACAAAACCGCACCTTACCATCTGGTTTGGGCTGCAGTGTGACGGGGAAAGTCCACCTTACTGCACCCTCAGAAATCAGCCCACGCTTCAGCATATAATCCAGCTCTTCCCTAAGTGCTGGTAATTTAATAGGGGGAACACGGTATGGCACTGATTTAAAGGGCGGGTGGTCCCCAACATCAACATCGTGCACCGCTTGAGTAGTGAGGCCAGGATGCTCCGCGAAAACAGCTGGGTTTGAATCAAACAAGTGCTGCACAGCTACACGCTGTTGCTCAGGCAGGTGCAATATCAACTTGTGAGCCACTTGTCTAGAATTCCCCGCCCACTGATCCGCGGAAACATGATAATCCCAATTATCCTCCCCCGCAGCTTGACTGTCCCTTCCTCCTTCTCCACCACGATCGCTGCAGATCAACACCGGGACAGTGAGAGGCTCGGAGGGGCGCCTCACATACTCTTTCAACAGATTAACATGGCAAAGTTGGTTCTTTTTCTTACGATCAGGAGTAGCTACTAAATAGTCGAGATCAGAAACCTTCCTTACAACCCAATACGGACCAGAATACTTGGCAGACAAGGGGTGTCCCACCAGAGGCAGTAGTATCAGCACCTCCTGATCTACTTCAAACTCCCTCAGCTTCACCTTCTGGTCGTATCTGTCCTTCATCTGAGCTTGTGAACTCTTAAGGTTCCGACCTGCTACCTCCAAGCTCTTTAGCATTCTCTCACGGCTTTCAACTACATACTTTAGAAGCGAGCATGGCTTTGTGACTCCCTCCCAGATCTCCTTGACTATGTGGAGGGGCCCCCTGACCCTGTGTCCAAAAACCAACTCGTTCGGGCTAAATCCCAAGCTCTCCCCAGGTACTTTTCTCGCAGCAAATAAAACGTATGGGAGACCTAGATCCCAGTCCTTCCCATTTTCCATGCAATAACACCGCAACATACTCTTGAGAGTCGAGTGCCACCTTTCCAAAACTCCCTGACTCTCGGGATGGTAGGCAGATGACACCACAGACACTATCCCATGTTGCTGCATGGTCTGCTTAAACAGAGCAGAAGTAAAATTGGATCCCTGATCAGACTGGATCTCCTGAGGGTAGCCATAACGAGAGAAATAGACAAGTAGGTTTTTGACAACAGTCTTAGCCATCCTGTTGCGCATGGGGTAAGCATCTGGATACTGTGTTGCTACATCCATTACAGTTAGTACAAATTTATTGCCGGCACTAGTGGGGGGCAATGGGCCAACCATATCGATAACTACTTTGCTGAAGGGCGGCCCAATGACAGGGATGGGTTGTAACGGGGCTCTCGGGATGACCTGATTGGGTTTCCCAACAACTTGACAAGTGTGACACTGTGACACCCATGACACGACACTCGCCTTTAACCAAGACCACCAGAAAAGCTTGCTCAGAGCTACCTCCGTCTTACGTGCCCCCAGGTGCCCTGCCAAAGGCACATCATGAGCTAATCTCAATAAGCTCTCACGGCACACCCTCGGTACTACTAACTGGTCCACTAATCCTGACCCGCCATCCCACTTTTTCTTGGGATCCTGATGTCTCCGATACAAGATCCCCTCGGACAAGAAAAAATCACCAGGCTGCGCATCCCCATCGCTCTCCAGTTCGACAGCACCATTACCACTAGCCCTGACTTCAGGATCTTCCAGCTGCAAGGAACATATATCAGCAGGTGCGAGATTATCCAAGTTCTTCTTAAATAATTTATTTCCACCTCCAATGTCCCGCTGAGCCATCCTTTCCTCACGCTGCGCATAACGATGCTGTCGCAGAGTCTCTTCCTGCCCTGCACCTGCACTAGCGGTGACAGGCCCCGGGGCCTCTCCAGACTCTAACATAGGTGCCAATAATGAGTCACCAAGAAACACTGCCGGCTCAAAACTCTCCAATTGACCAACACTTCCCGTTTTCTTGTGACCTTTCCTCCGCGGTTTGATAGACTGAGGTGGTGGCTGCAAGGCTCCGGATGTCTGAGAACGCGTCACAACACACGCCATGGTTTGTACGCTACACTTCTCAACCCACTCCTGTTCCTCCCTACTAACGTCAGCCGCCTTCTCGGCAACGACCAAGAGTGAAACCTTAGAAGCAGGCACCGCAAAGTCGTTGCCGAGAAGGAGGTTGACGCCCCCAACAGGCAAGTTCTCTACAATTCCTACATCCAGCTCCTTCGCCACACCACCCACCTCCAGCTCCATCCGCACCAGCGGGTAGGACTTCGTAGCATTGATCCCCTGAACTACCACCACCCGAGCAGCATTAATCGGCCTACCAGTAAAGTTCTTTAACAAGGTCTGAGAAGCCCCCGTATCACGCAATAGCTTAACTCCTCGCCTTTCGCCAGCCCACCTCACAAAACCATGCCCTCTATGACCCCCAAAGACGTCGCGGACAGGGTTCGAGCCTTCCGGACTCTTGAACACAGGCTGTGTCCCACCCTCTGACGAACTACCCTTGGCAAACTCAGAAGATATAGGCGACACCCCTATGCTGTGGGCCAATGACACAACCTTGTTTAGTGGCTTGTTCGGACAAGCATTTGCAAAGTGACCCTCCTTGTGACATGCAAAGCACTCTTTACTCTTTGGTTTCCCTTGGGAGTGGGAGGTACCATTAGACTTCTTATACGGGACGGTATTTGGTTTATGTTCAGTTTTATTGTCAGTGCTAGATGGTTTTGTGTATTTATGTGTATCAAAATTCTTGGGAGGGGGAGGCGTACGATCCTTTGCACCCGACTCACTCCTAGCTGCTGCTCCGCACCCTCGAATTAATGACAGTCGGAGGTCAGCCATTTCTGCTGCCTCCTGGAGAGTTCTAGGATTGTTTTCCTTTATATTTAATGTTAAGTCCCCGCCTGTGCACTTAAAGAACTGCTCCAAGAGAACCAGCTCACTCAACTCCTCAAAAGTAGCTGCCCTCTCAGAACGCAGCCAATGTCGTAGTGCATCAGACAAGTCCCGGGCGTGTTCTAGGAAGGTACTATCCTTGCCCTTTGTAACACCCCGAATCTTCAAGCGGTAAGTTTCTGGTTGTAACTCATAGGCCCGTAGCACAGCCTTCTTTAGCTCATCATAAACTACACAGGACTCTAAAGGTAGTGCATCATACGCTTTTAGCCCCTTTCCTAGGAGTCTTGATGAAACTAATGCTGCCCACTTTTCCTGAGGCCACTGGTGTTCCTGACACTTCTTCTCAAATCGCATAAAAAACTCAGTCACACCTGATTCATCGAACACAGGAACTAGTTTAAGCAGGTGCGACAATGATTGGTCCCGATGTCTGTTACCTCCCCCAATATTTCGCCCTGTTACCTCCACTCGAGATATCTCCAGCTCCCTGTCAGCCCGATACCTAGTAGACTCTGCCTGCAGTTCAGCCTCTCGTATAGCTGTTCTCTCTGCGGCCTCAGCCTGAGCTCTAGCAACCTCAGCCTGCACACTAGCCTGTCTCTCGGCAGCCTCAACCTGCACACTAATCTGTCTTTCGGCGGCCTCAACCTTGGCCATCTCAAGCCGAAACAACAAATCTGGAGTCAACCCTTGAGGAGGGGAAGGTGCATTTAATGGGGAGGGTCCCTGTGATCGAATTCCACGCTGCCATTGACCATCAACTTGGGGGTATGTATATTCAGGCACCCTGACGTTTGATACGAGGTAGAGTGGAGGGGGGGCTGGGGACCGGGGCCCCCAGTCGCATCTCCACCCCGGTCTCTCCCTTCTAAACTCAATATCAAAGTCCTCAGCTGATCTTTCCTCATGCCACTTAAACCCTGGTGACCCTGAAGACCTGCCACACACTTTAAGCCATACTTATTCAGCTTCAACACCCTGGCAGCGGTAAGGGGCACCTCTAAAAATCTTCTAGCAGCCTCCTCGCTATCGACTAGCCACTCCACAGGTCTTTCTCCCTCCGAGCCCGTATCGTGACCTGACCCATCACTGTGTTCTGATGTATTAGACATGTTTGTGTACTGCAGTAATTATCACGGTTATAGAATGTGCCTTATCTCCTATGCAAGTATGTATATACTAATGTTATTTAAAGTCTTTAATGTGTTATATTGGTTGCTCCAAAAAAAAACTATGTCCACTGTAATCCTCTAATCATAAGGAATCTCAAAACAAATGACCACTATATTCCTCTGTTCAGTAAATCCTATGCAAGGTCGCCATTTGTTACGTCCTGGGATATATAAACACTGGGCTCTTTCTATTGGACTAGGTATGCGGCAACAAGCAACAACGGAAAACGCTAGATCCAACTCTAATCTATAAACCCAGTCAACAAACCACCCTAAACCGTCAAGAGTCCTGCCTGGACAACGAGGTATCCTATGACTCGGTTACAGGGTGCACGCACTATACACTGCTGATAGACAAGCAGGCTATATAAAAGATCACACAATTAAGTTGACTTAAAGCTTCAAGGAAAAGATAGATTACGGAATTAAATTGCAGAAACAATTTAATAACAAACTAGAAGAAAGTACATTTAACGTTACGTTAATTAATACAACTAATCACCTCTGCGTGAAAGAAGGTGAAAGCAAACAGTCCTCAAAACATCGTACAGGTAGTCAAGATGCGGGTTTCTAAACTGCATGTGGCTACTGTAGGATCTGATGCTTAGCAAAGAAAGTACGTTAGGGATTTAGAGAACTCTTAACTCATAAGCAGGAATAAATACTAGTGATAGGCCATACAGTGTATAATGGCATAGGCATAATTAAATAAAGGCAGCAACTCGCAACATAACCACATACAGGTGTGCTTCTCACTCTTAGTCAGGCAAGCCTGCTCGGACAGAGTCTCTAAGCCACACCCTGACTCACAATGCTCACAAAAACGGTAAACTGTGGCACAATAACAAGCATGCAGAAATAATAAACCCGTAGCTGTTAATCTGCCAGGTGGCAGAGGTCTAGCCGGAAGGATATAGGCTTCGGATACCCGGGCTGAGCCACCTGCTCTAGCCTAGGGACGTTCCCAAGTCTGTGCGCCAAATTACTCTAATTGAAAGGGTGCTCTCTTGAGAGACTCAGATCGCAAGTATCTGACTCTGTCCTGGCGACCCTAAAACAAAAGCAAGACGTGCTAGCGCAGTGCTGAGTGGACTAGGCAAGGGCCCTCACACAACACAACACTAGACACACAGGGACACAGACAAGAAAATGCCCCCAGACTCCCACGGGTATCCTAGTAAAGTTGTGCGGGTCCACAGGACTCGCACCAGCAGACTTTACTTAAAGGATCGCAAAAAGCCTCCCCTCCGGTCTAGCCCCTGCCGACCTGACACAAGAACACACTAGCAAGCATGAAACCACCAAATATGAGACAACAAAAAAAGCTTCCTAGGTCTCATTAACAATTACGTCTCTGCAAAAGGCCCGAAATCCTATCTAGTTATCTGAGAGCTCGTCGTTAATACAATAATAGATATAAGGTCTATCAAGGGGATGGGATAATTAAATAGATTGGTGAAGTAGTGGAAGGAAGGTATACAAAGTAAGAGAGAAAGTTTCTAAGTGGGGTTGAGAGGGATAGATATCAAGGGGGTCCGAAGGGTACGACAGTGAGGTGAGCTCTGAGTCTTGAATCTGTCTGGACCCCACCCTAGGCATGCAAAATGCATCCCATGCTTGGCAACACTCAACACAGTTGCCGGGTCAAAATCCTCTATCCCGTGCGTGAGTCGAAACTAAGCCCAACGTTTCAATCAAATGCACGTGGCAACATCAGGCTCGTCTCAAGCTAGACTCTCCGCGCGAAGCAACGTCCCCCAGCCGGTCTCTCTCTCCCGCTCGTCTCCTCCCACTCTCACTAGACTTACATCTTATATATTATAATGAAACAATCAACTATCGAGAATATATTATACTAAGATGCGTTGGTTAAGAATAAGGGCAACTACATGCTGTGAAACAACATAAGAATATCCCAGACATTAGTTACATTGTCGTAGGATATATACTAAGGAAAAGCCGGCCGGCCGGCTGCCGCCAGCCGGTTTCTAAACGGCTGGGCAGCCGACATGCGCGCACGCCCGCACGTGGCTACTATGCAGAATCGTCACAGGTGATATCATCTGGGGCGGCAAGGTGGTTACTACCCTGCTTCGCGCTGGCCAACTACAAACTCACCAGTACCTGGCTTGCCTTTCACAGGCACCTCCCCTAATGTCGCCACCAACTGGACAGCCCTGGGATCCTGGGTAGCCTTCCATTTAGCACACTGAAGTTTAATATGACCCATTTGTTTGCAAAAATACACATAGAAGTTGTCAGAAGCTCACTTGTGCTGGTTGTCAGCCTAGGTGAAATGGGCGAGTTTGGTACCCTTGGTGCATAGGTCGGTCTCGCCTGTCACCAATGCTCCCCATGCACGTGCCACGCCGGGCTAGTGCAAAGTCATCAGCCCAAACTACTGCTTCCCTTAATGATTTAAACCGCTTTTCTTTTAATTTTTCCCCAACGTCCTTTTCAACTATGCTTGTAAACTGCTCCATCAGCCAAACCTCACACGCCGCCTCAAAAGTACCAGCTGACTCTGAATGCAGCCACTTAGGTAGAGTATCGTGCAGGTACCTGGCACATTCCACATGCGAGTCCCCATGCCGCTTCCGAGCCCCCATGAAGGCCATCCTGTAAGCCTCGGGACGCAGCTCGTATGCTTTTAACCCCTAAAGATCGGGGTTGGACTTAAGTCCGATACGAGAAAATTGGACTAAATGGCGGGATCGGACTTAAGTCCGTGGGCGTATTCCCGCCCTAATTTAGGTGGAAAGCGAAACTTGGTGGTCAGGCGGTGTACTACAAGGGCTCACCCACACATCTCCACTGCGTGACCGTGACTAAGTGACCCTCAAGCAGCCATAATGGAAGGTCAAGATTTGCCCGTGTTCGATTCGGTGGCCGCCATCCCTAGTGCGTCGCGCCACCCTACTAACCACGCCCGGCTTACCACCCATGAACAAGATAGCATGCTGAACTCTTCAGAACTTTCTAATACGCTGTTGGATGAAACAGTCGAAGGTCTGGGTGAGAGTTTTGGTAGTGTGGATGACTCGGAAGACGAAAATAACCCGATCATAGGCTTTCACCCCAAGCATAATTTGCGTGGGGTGGATGTTGTGGTTGATATTGGACAGACCCTTGAGCAAATTGGAGACGTTCCTGACAAAGAACATACTGGTGTGGGTGTTGGTAAGTACAATTTATATTTTATATTTGCTTGAAAATGTGATTGCAAGCATTTTATCACCTTACGAGCGGCTGGTGGAGTATATTTCACAGTGCCGCCCAGCGGGTTTTTTTTTTAACCCTAAATGGGGTTGTTTCCGTGCTCTTTTTCATGCATAAACAAGACCCAGAGCGTAATACAAGTATGTATCCCTGAAAGTGCGTAAATTGAGCTTTCCAATGACACCCGAACCATCCTTCTACGATCACTGGTTGTCTTTCAACGATCGTGCAACACGAGTGCAAAAACCCTAAAATACGGTATTTTCCTTATATAATTCCTTGTGTGGCGAGCGGTCTTGAGGTAATTTATGCTCCTAATCACCGCTCCGCTCTCTCTCAGAGCACATTACGTCCTCAAAATTGCACTCTACAAGAAATTTCCTTTGCATTTTATAGCGTATTATTTGCAGGCGTTCGGTAAATTTCTTACGGTAATACAAACAACGAAAGATTGAATATTTGTGCTTGGCATTATATGATTGTGGGGAACAGATGTAGGCCTACCGTATATATTATGTTTTCATATAATATGATACATATGTAACATTGTTATATTATCACGACACTCTCTCTCTCTCTCTGTCTCACTCTCTTTGTTTGTACTCCTTTGTACTCTCTTTGTCTGATGTAGGCCAGGGCACGCCCCTAACTAATCTTCTCTTCCCTCCCAGGGGAAATCACACCTAGCAGATGTTCTTGACCTCCTCTCTCTCTCTGTCTGTCTCTTCCTCTCTGGGTCTACCTATACTGCATGTGACATTTGTGATGCTTCTGCATAGTAGCCACGTGCGGGCATGCGCGCGCGTCGGCTGCCCAGCCGTTTAGAAACCGTCTGGCGGCAGGCGGCCGGCCGGCTTTTCCTTAGTATATATCCTACGACAATGTAACTAATGTCTGGGATATTCTTATGTTGTTTCACAGCTTGTAGCTGCCCTTATTCTTAACCAACGCATCTTAGTATATTTTATTCTCGATAGTTGATTGTTTCATTATAATATATAAGATGTAAGTCTAGTGAGAGTGGGAGGAGACGAGCGGGAGAGAGAGACCGGCTGGGGGACGTTGCTTTGCGCGGAGAGTCCACCTTGGGACGAGCCTGATGTTGCCATATGCATTTGATCGCAACGTTAGGCTTAGTTTCGACTCACGCACGGGGTAGACGATTTTGACCCGGCAACTGTGTTGCGTGTTGCCAAGCATGGGATGTATTCTGCATGCCTAGGGTGGGGTCCAGACAGATTCAAGACTCAGAGCTCACCTCACTGTCGTACCCATCGGACCCCCTTGATATCTATCCCTCTCAACCCCACTTAGAAACTTTCTCTCTTACTTTGTATACCTTCCTTCCACTACTTCACCAATCTATCTAATTATCCCATCCCCTTGATAGACCTTATATCTATTATTGTATTAACGACGAGCTCTCAGATAACTAGATAGGATTTTGGGCCTGATGCAGGAGATGTAATTGTTAATGAGACCTAGGAAGCTTTTTTGTTGTCTCATATTTGGTGGTTTCATGCTTGCGAGTGTGTTCTTGTGTCAGGTTAGCAGGGGCTAGACCGGAGGGGAGGCTTTTTGTGATCCTTTAAGGAAAGTCTGCTGGTGCGAGTCCTGTGGACCCGCACGACTTTACTAGGATACCCGTGGGAGTCTTGGGGCATTTTCTTGTCTGTGTCCCTTTGTGTCTAGTGTTGTGTTGTGTGAGGGCCCTTGCCTAGTCCACTCAGCACTGCGCTAGCACGTCTTGCTTTTGTTTTAGGGTCACCAGGAGAGAGTCAGATACTTGGGATCTGAGTCTCTCAAGAGAGCACCCTTTCAATTAGAGTAATTTGGCGCACAGACTTGGGAACGTCCCTAGGCTAGAGCAGGTGGCTCAGCCCGGGTATCCGAAGCCTATATCCTTCCGGCTAGACCTCTGCCACCTGGCAGATTAACAACTAGTGGTTTATTATCTCTGTATGCTTGTTATTGTGCCACAGTTTACCGTTTTTGTGAGCATTGTGAGTCAGGGTGTGGCTTAGAGACTCTGTCCGAGCAGGCTTGCCTGACTAAGAGTGAGAAGCACACCTGTATGTGGTTATGTTGCGAGTTGCTGCCTTTATTTAATTATACCTATGCCATTATACACTGTATGGCCTATCACTAGTATTTATTCCTGCTTATGAGTTAAGAGTTCTCTAAATCCGTAACGTACTTTCTTTGCTAAGCATCAGATCCTACAGTAGCCGCATGCAGTTTAGAAACCCGCATCTTGTCTACCGGTACGATGTTTTGAGGACTGTTTGCTTTCACCTTCTTTTACGCAGGGGTGATTAGTTGTATTAATTAACGTAACGTTAAATGTACTTTCTTCTAGTTTGTTATTAAATTGTTTCTGCAATTTAATTCCGTTATCTATCTTTTCCTTGAAGCTTTAAGTCAACTTAATTGTGTGGTCTTTTATATAGCCTGCTTGACTATCAGCAGTCTATAGTGCGTGCACCCTGTGACCGAGTCATAGGATACCTCGTTGTCCAGGCAGGACTCTTGACGGTTTAGGGTGGTTTGTTGCCTGGGTTTATAGATAAGGGTTGGATCTAGCGTTTTCCGTTGTTGCTTGTTGCCGCATACCTAGTCCAATAGAAAGAGCCCAGTGTTTATATATCCCAGGACGTAACACATTGAAATTGCTTTTGAGTTTGATTGGAAGCGTATTATTTGCAGGCGTTCGGTAAATTTCTCACGATACCCAGAGTGTATGGTACATTTCTCACGATAATACAAGCAACAACGAAGCTGGGCGAAGATTGTGGTCTACAATATACCTTTTTATAATTGCATGTGACCTTGTAATTGCTTGAAAGTTTGATTGCAAGCATTTTATAGCGTATTATTTTCAGGCGTTCAGTAAATTTGATAAATATATCAAAATAAGTCCTGTGGGACTATGAAATAGCTATTATTGGACAAGGAAAATATTTTGTTCATCCCTCCACTGGAACATCAACAACAATGTCAACAACGTATCGCCGTCGGCAATCGTAAGATTCAGAGTCGTAAAGATTCCAGGACGAGCTCAATAGAAAATGAATGAATGAAATGAATGAGTGTGCAGTACTGCCAATACGTATAGCGACTTCCGCTAGATCTAGAGACCTTTACTTCGATCTAGCAGCAATGACTTACACTAGCGGTTTTGTTTTGAAATTTCAGAACAATTTCGAAGTGATATTATATGGATTTTGCCAATTCATATTTCTAGTGGTATTTATCATGTCTTACATCTAACAATATATGCTAGCGGATTTAACTTCAATTGGTAACCCTCCCGCTCGAGTCGGCTCCAAGAAAATCGATAATGGTGGCACTTTAGTAAACAGGTGATAAACAAAACCGCATGTGTATCGGTTTAGTGTATCGGTATTATGGTAAGTTGGCTACCTACTATTGTGTATACGATATAGTAAGTAATGATAAGTAAATTATTATATATTTTATATAAAACAAAAACAAAGTTCCTGCAAAGCAAGCGAAACAGAGAGAGAGAGAGAGAGAATGCAGAAACTGAACTGAAGAAAGAGTGAAAAAGATATAATAATTCAGAAATATTACAAGCAAATAAATGAAATAGAGGGATTAGTTAGAGAAAATAATAATGAGAATTACATATACGGATGAGGAAGAGAGAAAGGGAGCGCGAGAGAGGGAAAGCGAGCGAGCCAGAGAGAGAGACAGACAGACAGGAGGAGTGAGAGAGATTAGAGAAAATAATAATGAGAATTACATATACGCATGAGGAAGAGAGAGAGAGACAGAACGCGCGAGAGAGGGAAAGCGAGCGAGCCAGAGAGAGAGAGAGAGAGACAGACAGACAGGAAGGAGTGAGTGAGAGAGAGAGAGAGAGAGAGAATACAGAGAATACAGAAATAAGGAGAAATAAGAGAAAAATAAGACCGATTACCGAAGGAATAGTAGACGCACGAGAGGCCGAAGTCAGGCCAAAGCGAACGCAACCGAACGCGCCCGGGAAATAGACCAAAAAGTACCTCCTCTTCCTCACCTCTTCCCACCCTCCACACTTGCTCATAACATCCATAATAGACTTATATGGGGAGACGAAGAGTTGCTCTTTCCAAAAAATTATCGTTTGTTTCGTTCGCATTGGAGCCATAGTAACGGCACTAGGGCGAATGAAATTGAGCGAATATTTCGGATTATGCCCGCTGAGCGGTACAGTGTAAAATACCTTACTACCCGCTAAATAAGGGTTAACACAACCTCTTTAAGTACATCATACTCTAGCTCCTGCACACGATCGTATGCATCGAGAGCCTTGCTTTTTAACACATTAGACACCAACGCTGCCCAGCGGTGCCGAGGCCACTGACACTCGTGGGCCTTCTTCTCAAAATGTAAGAACCACTCGGTGACCTTAAGTTCATCGAAGGCCGGCACGAGTTTCAGCCGTCAAGACAACAACACCTCTTCTGCCTCCTCCCTAGATGCATGACCAGCACTATTCCCTTGTCGTCCCTGCCCACTAGTTTCTAACTTCGTCTTCTCCAAATCTACCTGCGTATCTCTCTCTCTCTGTCTCTCCTCCATCTCCATCTTCCTCAACTCAAGCTCTCTATCTTTCTCTCTCTGTCTCTCTTCTCTCTCTCTCTGTCTCTCTTCTCTTTCTCCTTCTCTATCTTTCTGTCTTTCTTCCATCTCCAATCTCTTGAGCTGCAACTCAACCTCTGGACTCCTTCTCGACCCTATTGGGGTTATAGGAGGAAACTGGGCATAAGGGGGAACATTGTGCTGAGCACTCACCGTATGAGTGGCATCGAAATGCTGGGGCATGGCCAACGACACATGGGGGGAAGAAGGAGGATACTGAGGATTGCTAGCATAACCTGAAACAAATGTACTGGCCATAGGGGCCTGAACATAGCCCTGTAAAAATGAAGGGGCCGTACTGATAGGGTTAAATGCTGGCGGTGGAGGCGTGGTGGCAGGTTCTGTGGTAGTAGTGGGAGACTGCCTACATACAGTATCACCTTGCTCTGGAGTTGTTGCTCCACTCCGGTCCCCAGTAGAATGGTAGCTAGCCTGGCTAATAGGACGCTGTGGCACATGCTGGATGGCACCCTCATCCACAACACAAGTACTAGCTTCCTGAAGACCACTAGTCTGTGCAGCTAACTTAGTCACCTCTTGAACTAACTCTGCCTGGCCCCATTAATTGCTCTTTCCATTCACATATGCATAGCCTACGTGAGTTGCAGTTGGGATGTGTGTACATGCTTAGATTGATATGCAGGATTCGAAGTTGCATAATAAATCGTAGGCAGTGTCCACCATTCTTTAACTGTCTACGTGGTGCGATGCATAAGGTGTTGATTTTCGGTGTGAGCATCCTGGATTCGAATCCACGGACTGTCACATGTGTTTGTAAATTTCATTAATCGATTTTAGGAGTATGGTTGGTTGTTGGAAGGAACATAATAATTGACATTGGTTCAGGGGTAATTTATCGAGAGGACTTCCCTAGTGGTTAAGGCCCCATTAATTGCTCTTTCCATTCACATATGCATAGCCTACGTGAGTTGCAGTTGGGATGTGTGTACATGCTTAGATTGATATGCAGGATTCGAAGTTGCATAATAAATCGTAGGCAGTGTCCACCATTCTTTAACTGTCTACGTGGTGCGATGCATAAGGTGTTGATTTTCGGTGTGAGCATCCTGGATTCGAATCCACGGACTGTCACATGTGTTTGTAAATTTCATTAATCGATTTTAGGAGTATGGTTGGTTGTTGGAAGGAACATAATAATTAGACATACCACTGCACCTCCATCCATGCGCCTCCAACACACGTCTTAATTCATCACTACTCCTGCTAGCAACCTCTTCTTGACTAGGTTGGGTTGTAATAAACTGTAAGGTGTCCTCCTTCCCCACAATATGAACAGGAGTGTAATCAACATGCGACATCTTAGCAATAGTTGTGGACACGGGTTAATGAAATAAGAGTACTATGTCCGTAGACTTTCAATTACACAAACAAATTACTGATGATCTAAATATAATTGCTTCACACCCCAAGAACTCTATACTATCACACTATCCTAGGCGAGGTCGCCACTGTTACGAGGGGAGGCTGGGAGAAAACAAATGCTCAAATAGCCTAGCCCACAACACCCTAACCCTGCAACAGACACGCTCTTAATATCTGACTCAAACAACAAAACACGCAGGTTCTCTAGGAAAAATGGTTATCTTCCTCTTGGCTCTATTAAAGCAGCAACAAGGAGACACAAAAATATCGATTGCCCCCGAGTCTGGTAGATAATGCGTATAATATTTAAGAGTACTTCTCTTCTAGACTGCACCTAACTGAGGAAACATAACACTGCCAGACTCCTAGACACTTCATAGTATGCCCAATCGCTTAAGGAATTAGGAATAATATAAAGCCGAACCATGGGGGAGAGTCTGGAGCACTAACCTAAGACATGGAACACAAGAGTTCACATACCAGTAGGTTGGGAATATGTTACCCTTGAGCATACCTCCAAACCACTGTGAATGTCAACTTCAATAATAAAGGAGAAATATACATGTAATATCAATAGGCAATGCAGTTAAACAATGGGAAAGAATGCACGGAAGAACAGGGTGAAGCTTATATGTTAAGATTGCCAAAGAAGGAGTGAATGCTGTAATTTATAGTAAACTAAAGATGTTAAAATAAAACAATATGCTCAATATGACTCCAGCCCCTGCTATGCTCCAATCAACTAACGAACAAAAAGAAATATGCGGTATTCAAGGGAAGACACGGAGCAAGCCAACACCGACAGATAAGGATGTTGCTATCTCTAGGGACGGGATAGGAGTGAAGCTCCTACACTCGCTCTGGTTCCCATGACCAGACGAGGGAGAGAAGGGGGATCACCAGGCACCGCCAGAACATACAATTAACTAGGCAGCCTGGGTTCTCACTAGCAACACAAAGCAATCAAATAAAACATAAGACAACACTGTGTAAACTTATGATAGACGAAATAATTACACAAAGGCTAAATAAACAAATTAATTATAGTAATAGCCAACCGACCACACAGACTACAGGCGCCGTCCAGCAAAGCCACGAGGGCTAGCTAGCTATTAGCCTCGCACAGGGTCCCCCCCCCCCCCCTCACAACAGGCCTAGCAACTATAACTCACTCACAAATGATATATGCTACAAACTTATTTGGGAGTGACACCCTCACACCCAGGGGAGTCTGTTGGCGCATCTTGAAACAACAGACTGTTCATACTTCAATAACACTACAAAACATACACAACTACAGTCTTTTTAGTATTTTTAAAATAGTTTTTCTATTTTTGTATTTAAATATTGTCTTCTATACAGAAACACAGCAACTCCTACTTTACGACCCTACGCTGGGCTACATACGGCAACCAACAAGCACCAGACGTAAACATGCTAATCAAACCAAAGTAGGAGGCTACCCCAAAATAAACTGACCACTAAGATTTCCCCCTACAAAATTCCCTCCCGTGACAAACAATCAGCCATGACATTATCAGTGCCTTTAATGTGCCGCACATCCAAACTGTATTCCTGTAACAAAAGAGCCCACCTAGTCAGCCGCTGATTTTTGTACTTAAATTTCTCCAAAAACTGGAGGGGATGGTGGTCGGAGTAGATCTTAACAGTCGGGCCATAGGCTGGTACATACACCTGAAAGTGCTGCAGGGACAGAATCATAGCCGGGAGCTCCTTCTCAACCACTGAGTAAATCCTCTGGGCTCGATTGAACTTCTTTGAGTAGAAGGACACTGGATGCTCTATCCCTGAATGCTGTTGCAGCAGTACCGCACCTATCCCCACATCACTAGCGTCAGTAGCTAGGATAAATGGCAATACAAAGTCAGGAGCTCGCAGGATAGGATGGTGTGACAGGAGAGACTTAACTCCTGCAAAAGCCTCATGACAGTTTTCTGTCCATTTGAACTTGATGTCTTTACGCAGTAAATTAGTCAGCGGAGCAAGTACAGTAGAGTAGTCCTTAATAAATCTCCGGTAGTACCCAATCATTCCCAGGAACCGTTGCAGAGATTTGCGAGTGGTAGGAGGAGAGAAACTAGCAATAGCCTCCACCTATGCCAAAGGTGGAGACACCTCACCATGCCCTACCACGAATCCCAAGTAATTGACAGTCGCCTGTACAAAGTTTCATTTCTCCAGATTTACAACCAAACCTGCTTCACTAAGTCTTTTGAAAAGAAGCTCAACATTATCAACATGCTCTCGCCAGGTGGTATAAAAAATCACGACGTCATCAATATAGACTACACAATTAAGGATATCATCTACAACCCGGTTCATCAATCGCTGAAATGTAGCCGGGGCATTCTTAAGCCCATCGGGCATCACCTGACAATGGTAAACTGCCCCGTCCACCACAAAACTAGCAAATTTTCTTGGCTCTCTCAGTCAACGGGACCTGCCAGTAACCTTTCAATAAGTCCACCTTGGTGATAAAGGTGGCATCCCCGATGCGGTCTACGGAGTCGTCAACTCTAGGTAATGGATAGGCATCTGTCTGGGATAGGGCATTGACCCTCCTGAAATCAACACAAAAGTGGATCTTGCCATTCGGTTTAGGTTGCAAAGTCTCCAGTGAAGACCACTCACTATATCCCTTCTTCACCAAACCCTTCTCCAACATGTAATCCAGCTCTGCTTTTAGGGCAGGCTGCCGAGCAGGATTTATACGGTAGGGGCCCAACTTGAGTGGCTTACTGTCTCCAACCTCTATGTCGTGCATCGCCCAGGATGTCAGACCTGGAGAATCACCAAACACGATGGAGTACTGCCACAGCCTATTGAATAACTCATCTTGTCGCTTAGGACAAAGATGCTGCAACTTTTCTCTAAGAGCAACATACCGATTTCCCTCCCACAACCCAGCCGGGACCGCATCTTCTAAATAGTCAACCTCCTTCTCCTCCTCCGTTCCTACTACAGCCAGGTCATGAGAGGGACAATCTGTGCCACCTGTACAGTTACTCCCACAATTCATAAGAATAAAGGTTTCCCCTCCGATACCAGACATGCATTCCTTGCATTCCTTGCGGCTACACCTGCCGGCGCAGCCTCACCTCCATCAGCGCCACGGCCAGATGTAGTCGGTCGATGGTA
This sequence comes from Paralithodes platypus, assembly GCA_032716605.1. NCBI lineage: Eukaryota > Metazoa > Arthropoda > Malacostraca > Decapoda > Lithodidae > Paralithodes > Paralithodes platypus. Next base: position 9,503,670 of record CM064579.1, read on the forward strand.
GGGCTTTAACATATTAATATGGCAGAACTGGGAGGCTTTGCGACGGTCGGGCGTGTCTATTACATAATTTATACTACCTCACCAATCTGCAAAACGACCTTGTATGGACCACCAAACTTAGCAGCTAAGGGTCGACCCTGAACTGGCAACAGTGCCAGAACCTCTTCGCCCACCTTGAACGCCCTAGATTTAGCCTGCTTATCGTAATGGTACTTGCTTTGTGCTGCCACTAGATGCTCTTTAGCTAGCTGCAGGGCAGTCTGAAACCTCTCCCGAGTCTTCTGCACGTACTCGAGCAGAGGTACCGAGCTCCCTGCCGCATCACTCTCCCAGGCATCTTTCACCACATCCAGCGGACCCCTGACACGATGACCAAACACAAGGGAATTGGGCGAGAATCCCAAAGACTCTGAAGGGACATCACGAATTGCGAAAAGAACAAAAGGTAAAGCAGTGTCCCAATCCCTCTTATGCTGCAAACAAAATTTATGCAGCATACTCTTCAAGGTCTGGTGAAAACGCTCAAGGGCTCCCTGTGATTGTGGATGGTACGCGCTTGACAGCACATGCCTTATACCTAACTCTGAGAGGGTTTGCTTGAAGAGATTGGATGTAAAATTAACCCCTCTGTCAGACTGGATTTGACGTGGCAAACCAAATCTAGTGAAGAAATGCAGAAGGTGTTTGAAAACAACCTTCGCGTTCATGCTGCTAACCGGAATAGCCTCCGGGTATCTAGTTGTGGCATCCATCAAGGTAAGCAAGTACTTATATCCCGCACTGGTAGGTGGTAAGGGACCAACCATGTCAATGATGACACGAGTAAATGGCAGTTCAACTGCAGGTATAGGGATCAAAGGTGCTACGGGTATTCCTTGATTGGGTTTTCCAACTACCTGACAAACATGACATGACATCAAAAAGGTAGCCACCGATGCAGGCATATTAGGCCACCAAAAATGAAAACGCAGCCTTTCAGTAGTCTTCCGCACCCCTAAATGCCCCGCCAGTGGTGCCTCATGCCCTAGCCTAACCAGCTGTTCCCTGAATTGAGCCGGCACCACTAATTGCTCCTCCCCCATGCCTGAGCCTGTATCCGGCGCCCACTGCCGATACAACAATGTCCCATTTTCAATAAATTTCTCTGGACCGTTCTTCCCACCAGTCGTGCCAACCTTCTTAAACAGGAGGCCCAGACTCGGGTCCTCTTGCTGCAACTTGCTCAATTCGTCTCTAGGTATTTCCGACAAGGCAGATACCTCTGACCTCTCAAAAATAGCAGAAGGTTGAGTCGGCGGCAATATGTCAAACTCCTCGTCCGGCACTAGGTCACCTCTACTAGTCTCGGTGGCTTCACTGGGGTCAGGCATGCCCACCGCTGCCTCCGAGCCAGTGTCATCTAGTAGTGCATCATAGGATGGCCCGCGCTCATGGCTGTCGGCCCCCGCATCCACTAAATCAGTTGTGCCACTTGTGCCATTGATCTGGTCACTGCACACACAGGGTAGATAGATTCCATGTTATCTTCCTGCAAACAGCCACCAGTAGGGGGCTCAAAAGCAGCCTCAGCGATGACCATAGGAGGCGGGAAAACTACATCCCCTGCCAAGTCAGTCCCGAGCAAAAAATCTACCCCCTCCACTGGCTGAGTGTTCACCATGGCCACCTTACCCTCGGCGGCCACCAACGGGCACTCTACAGTAGGGTCACCGGGACTAAATCACAGTATTGCTCACTGTTGATTCCCCTGCAAATAACAAACTCTCCAGTGCTAATAGGTCCCCCTGTCAGGTTGCGACACATGGATTGCTGCGCACCAGTATCCCTAAACACCTTGACAGGGTACGTCTGCTCCCCGATCCGTACTGATCCATCATGTATGAATGGCCGACACCAATCAGGGGAACTCTGGTTATGCTCAGGTGGTGATATCATCTGGGGCGGCAAGGTGGTTACTACCCTGCTTCGCGCTGGCCAACACTGCCCCCCAAACTCACCAGTACCTGGCTTGCCTTTCAGAGGCACCTCCCCTAATGTCGCCACCAACTGGACAGCCTTGGGATCCTGGGTAGCCTTCCATTTAGCACACTGAGGTTTAATATGACCCATTTGTTTGCAAAAATAACATCTCACTTCCGTAGAAGCTTGCTGGTTGTCAGCCTTGGTATAATGTTGTGTCTTATTTGTGGTACCCTTGGGTGATGATGGGCGAGCTGATACTGTGGCTGCTTGGTGCACAGGTCGGTCTCGCCTGTCACCAATGCTCCCCATGCACGTGCCACGCTGGGCTAGTGCAAAGTCATCAGCCCAAACTGCTGCTTCCCTTAATGATTTAAACCGCTTTTCTTTTAATTTTTCCCCAACGTCCTTTTCAACTATGCTTGTAAACTGCTCCATCAGCCAAACCTAACACGCCGCCTCAAAAGTACCAGCTGACTCTGAATACAGTCACTTAGCTAGAGTATCGCGCAGGTACCTGGCACATTCCACATGCGAGTCCCCCTGCCGCTTCCGAGCCCCCATGAAGGCCAACCTGTAAGCCTAGGGACGCAGCTCGTAGGCTTTTAACACAGCCTCTTTAAGTACATCATACTCTAGCTCCTGCACTTCTAGGCGATCATATGCATCGAGAGCCTTGCTTTTTAACACATTAGACACAAACGCTGCCCAGCGGTAACCCGGCCACTGATACTCGTGGGCCTTCTTCTCAAAACGTAAGAACCACTCGGTGACCTTAAGTTCATCAAAGGCCGGCACGAGTTTCAGCCGTCGAGACAACAACACCTCTTCTGCCTCCTCCCTAGATGCATGACCAGCACTATTCCCTTGTCGTCCCTGCCCACTAGTTTCTAACTTCGTCTTCTCCAAATCTACCTCCCTATCTCTCTCTCTCTGTCTCATCTCCATCTCCATCTTACTCAACTCAAGCTCTCTATCTTTCTCTCTCTGTCTCTCTTCTCTCTCTCTCTCTGTCTCTCTTCTCTTTCTCCTTCTCTATCTTTCTGTCTTTCTTCCATCTCCAATCTCTTGAGCTGCAACTCAACCTCTGGACTCCTTCTCGACCCTATTGGGGTTATAGGAGGAAACTGGGCATAAGGGGGAACATTGTGCTGAGCACTCACCGTATGAGTGGCATCGAAATGCTGGGGCATGGCCAACGACACATGGGGGGAAGAAGGAGGATACTGAGAATTGCTAGCATAACCTGAAACAAATGTACTGGCCATAGGGGCCTGAACATAGCCCTGTAAAAATGAAGGGGCCGTACTGATAGGGTTAAATGCTGGCGGTGGAGGCGTGGTGGCAGGTTCTGTGGTAGTAGTGGGAGACTGCCTACATACAGTATCACCTTGCTCTGGAGTTGTTGCTCCACTCCGGTCCCCAGTAGAATGGTAGCTAGCCTGGCTAATAGGACACTGTGGCACATGCTGGATGGCGCCCTCATCCACAACACGAGTACTAGCTTCCTGAAGACCACTAGTCTGTGCAGCTAGCTTAGTCACCTCTTGAACTAACTCTGCCTTAGACATACCACTGCACCTCCATCCATGCGCCTCCAACACACGTCTTAATTCATCACTACTCCTGCTAGCAACCTCTTCTTGACTAGGTTGGGTTGTAATAAACTGCAAGGTGTCCTCCTTCCCCACAATATGAACAGGAGTGTAATCAACATGCGACATCTTAGCAATAGTTGTGGACACAGGTTAATGAAATAAGAGTACTATGTCCGTAGACTTTCAATTACACAAAAAAAATACTGATAATCTAAATATAATTGCTTCACACCACAAGAACTCTATACTATCACACTATCCTAGGCGAGGTCACCACTATTATGAGGGGAGGCTGGGGGAAAACAAATGCTCAAATAGCCTAGCCCACAGCACCCTAACCCTGCAACAGACACGCTCTTAATATCTGACTCAAACAACAAAACACGCAGGTTCTCTAGGAAAAATGGTTATCTTCCTCTTGGCTCTATTAAAGCAGCAACAAGGAGACACAAAAATATCGATTGCCTGGTAGATAATGTGTATAATATTTAAGAGTACTTCTCTTCTAGACTGCACCTAACTGAGGAAACATAACACTGCCAGACTCCCAGACACTTCACAGTATGCCCAATCGTTTAGGAATTATGAATAATATAAAGCCGAACCATGGGGGAGAGTCTGGAGCACTAACCTAAGACATGGAACACAAGAGTTCACATACCAGTAGATTGGGGATATGTTACCCTTGAGCATACCTCCAAACCACTGTGAATGTCAACTTCAATAATAAAGGAGAAATATACATGTAATATCAATAGGCAATGCAGTTAAACAATGGGAAAGAATGCACGGAAGAACAGGGTGAAGCTTATATGTTAAGATTGCCAAAGAAGGAGTGAATGCTGTAATTTATAGTAAACTAAAGATGTTAAAATAAAACAATATGCTCAATATGACTCCAGCCCCTGCTATGCTCCAATCAACTAATGAACAAAAAGAAATATGCGGTATTCAAGGGAAGACACGGAGCAAGCCAACACCCAAGCCAACACCTACAGATAAGGATGTTGCTATCTCTAGGGATGGGACAGGAGTGAAGCTCCTACAAACCTACACTCGCTCTGGTTCCCACAACCAGACAAGGGAGAGAAGGGGGAGCACCAGGCACCGCCAGAACATACAATTAACTAGGCAGCCTGGGTTCTCACTAGCAACACAAAGCAATCAAATAAAACATAAGACAACACTGTGTAAACTTATGATAGACGAAATAATTACACAAAGGCTAAATAAACTAATTAATTATAGTAATAGCCAACTGGCCACACAGACTACAGGCGCCGTCCAGCAAAGCAACAAGGGCTAGCTAGATATTAGCCTCGTGCAGGGTCCCCCCCTCACAACAGGCCTAGCAACTATAACTCACTCACAAATTATATATGCTACAAACTCATTTGGGAGTGACAATATAATATATACTGTATATTTTGTTTTCTTCATAGCACTACCTCGGGAACGGAATATTATCAGGACTAATCGTATACCCACAAAGAGTGACGATATCTCGGCTATATCCTGTTCCAAATATATAGGCCAGAAATCTTGAACCCTAACATCTGTAACTCAAAAAAGGCTAGAGCACATGAGCTGTACATGTCCACACCTATTCCCTGGATGGACCTTTCCAAATGGTAGAACTATTCGCTCAATAGCCCTACTCGTCTGTGAGTTATAGATATGAATGTTCAAAAGTTTTGGTCAACCTATTTTGAACAGGATATAGGGAGATAATAACAGATTAACAAACTTACTCGACAGAGCCGACATTTCCGCCATGTGTGCAAATCAGAGTATGTGCCTTATATACAGTATGTGTCTAAATTGATATGGATTGTTGAACCTGGCCAAGTTTCTCCACGGTCGTTTTGATTCGGGGTAGTTTTTGTTTAGGGCCGCTTTTGTTCAAGGTCGTTTTTGTTCCGGGTCGTTTTTGTTCAGGGCCGCTTTTATTCAGGGCCGTTTTTGTTCAGGGCTGTTTTTGTTCAGGGCTGTTTTTGTTCAGGGCCGTTTTTGTTCAGGGCCATTTTTGTTCAGGGCCGTTTTTTGTTCAGGGCCGTTTTTGTTCAGGGCCGTTTATGTTCAGGGCCGTTTTTGTTCGGGACCGTTTTTGTTTGGGACCGTTTTGGTGAGGGCCGTTTTTTGTTCGGGACCGTTTTTGTTCGGGACCGTTTTTGTTTGGGACCGTTTTTGTGAGAGCCGTTTTTGTTCGGGACCGTTTTTGTTCGGGACCGTTTTGGTTGAGGGCCGTTTTTATAGTCCGTGGTCGATATGGACAGAGCCGAGCTGTTGAATTAGTACTATCGGTTTTGGCCCAGTAACCGTTTTGCCCCGAGGCCAACACCACCCATTTGTCAACCCTATTCAATAAAACTGGCATTTCTATATGGCTCGCTGGAAATGGATTTAAGGGAGGAGGGTTGTTTTTTCGGGACCACCTTCTACCTCGCGTTTAGTCCCATTAGTTTTGAAGTTTTAAGACGTTCGTTCAATTAGTTTGTCGACGTTAAGACCTTTCGCCCCATTTCTTTGTCAATACTAAGACTTCTTGTGTCATTTAGGTGTCGAACTTTTCCTGGCGAGCGATAGCGAGCCTATAATTTCAGAGGAACCGGCATTCGGCCGGAACATTTTTCTATTGAAAAATGTACAAATTCATCTTGAAGGAGGGTCTTGGGGGGAGGATGTTATTTTAAACTTGATAGAGGTCTAGGAGGGAAACTACAAAAACTGTCATGTCTATAAGGCTCACTGGATCTAACCCCTTCTGTACCGGCGAAGTTTTTTAATTTGATTTGCGCTATATTAAGACGATTTTGTGCAGTTTAAGAACTATTCAATATAATAATAAGATAAAGAGAAAGTAAAATAAAGATAAATTAAAATGTAGATAAGGTAAGATAAATATAAAGCAATAATAAGATAAAGTAAGATAAAGATAGAGTAAAATAAAGCAATAAAAAGGTATATAAACAGATACAGATAAAGTAAGATAAAGCAATAATAAGGTATAGATACAGATAAAGATAAGGTAAGATAAAACAATAATAAGGTATAGATACAGATATAGATAAAGTAAGATAAAGCAACAATAAGATAAAGATACAGATAAAGATAAAGTAAGATAAAGCAACAATAAGATAAAGATACAGATAAAGATAAAGTAAGATAAAGCAATAATAAGATAAAGATACAGATAAAGATAAAGTAAGATAAAGCAACAATAAGATAAAGATACAGATAAAGATAAAGTAAGATAAAGCAACAATAAGATAAAGATACATATAAAGATAAAGTAAGATAAAGCAACAATAAGATAAAGATACAGATAAAGATAAAGTAAGATAAAGCAACAATAAGATAAAGATACAGATAAAGATAAAGTAAGATAAAGCAATAATAAGATAAAGATACAGATAAACATTGTTACGACTGAGGTTTAAATATATCAGGGCTCTTATTCATTGGACTAGTAATGGCATAAATGCTACAACGGAAAGCGCTAGATCCAACCTCTGATGTATATTCCCAGTGAACAAAGAACACAAATACTCTCCAGAGTTCTATATGCAATAATAGGTTATTAAACTCTCAATAAATGTGCGTCTACTCTAAGCTTAATGTTATGTGAAAATAGCCTATTACTACCTATAACCGAAGGTGCTTGGTTATGGTATGCAAAGCAAGGTGGTAAGAGAAGTTACAGCTTACGTTACTTAAATCAATAAATGTCAGGCACTCCTGCATGAAAGAAAGTGCACTAAAGTCCTTCACCACCAACAAGGAATCTTCTTTAAATGTTAGATGCTATCAAGATGCTCGAATCGGAAATGGAACCCAAAAAGTCAGGCAGCGGAACAATGCTCGTGCAGGCTATGCACACAAAAAGGCAGGAGATATAATTCAGTCGGAGCCAAGAATATCCTAAACGCCACAACAATAATAATAATCGCCACGACAATGCAGTATTCCTATCAACAAAAAGAGCCTAAGTCGTTTGTGTCTCAATACATCAAACTAGGCTGCGAAATGCTTGTGTAATCATAAACAGGTATGCATAAAAAGAGTAATTGGTTTAATATACTTAATGTCTACTGTGACTGATAAAGTCTAGCTAGAGTCAATGATACGAGATACTGGTACGCATGGCATGCCGCATAGCCTAGTGCAAATCTCAAGTCTGTGCGTCAAATATTTCGTGATAATGAAGGGTAGCTCTCTTGAGAAACCTTACCGAAGTATTAAGCGTTCTCCTGGCGTACCTCAAAGACAAACAACGAGCTTAGAACAGTGCAGAATGGTATAGGCAAAAAGCCCTCATTCGTGCATGCTCTATTCTCAATGGCACACAGACTAGAATTTACCCAATCAACTCCAGTTCTCAGGTATGTCGTGCAGCTTTTAACTAAAGCCAGCACCCATCGGAAACAATACCTTATAGTATCAGACTCCTAGTCTAACATTATCTAATCCAGCAGAACACTAATAATTATAGGAAGCGGTACTGAACAATATGAATGCCAACCAATGCTTCGTGATCAACTAATCTTAACAACTAAACATACATGGGTTATATAAGACCTTAACGCACAATACAACTGGCCAGCATGAAGCTGATTATGCAGAGTTAACCAGAGGGGGTATAATATTAAAAAAAGGTGGTGAAAGATATGGAAAATGAGAGAGATAGGCAGAGGAAAAGGTTCTCAGGTGCAGTGAGGAGGACAGGTATCAAAGGGATAAGAGGGATGCATTCTAGAAACCAGATCTGAGGGAGAGAGTATCGAAGGAGCTGTATATATACTAGCACTAGCTCGAACCGCGTAGAAAAGCGGTAACAAGTCCTCTAGCCAATGCTAAAGAAGCTAGCTAAACATGACGTCACCAAGCATGGTAAAAAACTCCTCCAACGAATCCCCACGAGGCCAGCCAGCTATGACGTCATCGAGTATAGCAAAACACTGCGCGCCTCCCCACACTCTGTTCTACTCTCTCTCTCTCTCTCTCTCTCAAATGCAATTGTTACGTCCTGGGATATATAAACACTGGGCTCTTTCTATTGGACTAGGTATGCGGCAACAAGCAACAACGGAAAACGCTAGATCCAACCCTTATCTATAAACCCAGGCAACAAACCACCCTAAACCGTCAAGAGTCCTGCCTGGACAACGAGGTATCCTATGACTCGGTTACAGGGTGCACGCACTATAGACTGCTGATAGTCAAGCAGGCTATATAAAAGATCACACAATTAAGTTGACTTAAAGCTTCGAGGAAAAGATAGATAACGGAATTAAATTGCAGAAACAATTTAATAACAAACTAGAAGAAAGTACATTTAACGTTACGTTAATTAATACAACTAATCACCCCTGCGTGAAAGAAGGTGAAAGCAAACAGTCCTCAAAACATCGTACCGGTAGACAAGATGCGGGGTTCTAAACTGCATGCGGCTACTGTAGGATCTGATGCTTAGCAAAGAAAGTACGTTACGGATTTAGAGAACTCTTAACTCATAAGCAGGAATAAATACTAGTGATAGGCCATACAGTGTATAATGGCATAGGTATAATTAAATAAAGGCAGCAACTCGCAACATAACCACATAGAGGTGTGCTTCTCACTCTTAGTCAGGCAAGCCTGCTCGGACAGAGTCTCTAAGCCACACCCTGACTCACAATGCTAACAAAAACGGTAAACTGTGGCACAATAACAAGCATACAGAGATGATAAACCCCTAGCTGTTAATCTGCCAGGTGGCAGAGGTCTAGCCAGAAGGATATAGGCTTCGGATACCCGGGCTGAGCCACCTGCTCTAGCCTAGGGACGTTCCCAAGTCTGTGCGCCAAATTACTCTAATTGAAAGGGTGCTCTCTTGAGAGACTCAGATCGCAAGTATCTGACTCTCTCCTTGCGCCCCTAAAACAAAAGCAAGACGTGCTAGCGCAGTGCTGAGTGGACTAGGCAAGGGCCCTCACACAACATAACACTAGACACACAGGGACACAGACAAGAAAATGCCCCCAGACTCCCACGGGTATCCTAGTAAAGTCGGGCGGGTCCACAGGACTCGCACCAGCAGACTTTACTTAAAGGATCGCAAAAAGCCTCCCCTCCGGTCTAGCCCCTGCTAACCTGACACAAGAACACACTAGCAAGCATGAAACCACCAAATATGAGACAACCAAAAAAGCTTCCTAGGTCTCATTAACAATTACATCTCTGCATAAGGCCCAAAATCCTATCTAGTTATCTGAGAGCTCGTCGTTAATACAATAATAGATATAAGGTCTATCCAGGAGATGGGATAATTAAATAGATTGGTGAAGTAGTGAAAGGAAGGTATACAAAGTAAGAGAGAAAGTTTCTAAGTGAGGTTGAGAGGGATAGATATCAAGGGGGTCCGAAGGGTACGACAGTGAGGTGAGCTCTGAGTCTTGAATCTGTCTGGACCCCACCCTAGGCATGCAAAATACATCCCATGCTTGGCAACACTCAACTCAGTTGCCGGGTCAAAATCCTCTACCCCGTGCGGGAGTCGAAACTAAGCCTAACGTTGCAATCAAATTCATGTGGCAACATCAGGCTCGTCCCAAGCTGGAGTCTCCGCGCGAAGCAACGTCCCCCAGCCGGTCTCTCTCTCCTGCTCGTCTCCTCCCACTCTCACTATCTTATATATTATAATGAAACAATCAACTATCGAGAATAAAATATACTAAGATGCGTTGGTTAAGAATAAGGGCAGCTACAAGTTGTGAAACAACATAAGAATATCCCAGACATTAGTTACATTGTCGTAGGATATATACTAAGGAAAAGCCGGCCGGCCGGCTGCCACCAGCCGGTTTCTAAACGGCTGGGCAGCCGACGCGCGCGCATGCCCGCATGTGGCTACTATGCAGAAGCGTCACACCTCCCCCAAAATATAAGACCCTTGACTAAGTTCTTCATATCAAACAGAAAGCTTCTCATAGTACCATACACTGTTGCGACACAAGGCACTATATATAAAAAAAATAAAGACTGTTGCGCTCCACCGAGCAAGTTCAACTAACTTAGCGACAATAAGCGAAAACATTCAACTTAGATACTGCTACAACATCTTATACAAAATTCTACACATTATAAAAAATAAAGAGTTTTTATAAGGTTTTTGCTTTTTTAATTTGTTTTTTTCGGCTGAACTACAGTGACAGCCTATTTTCCTCCACACTCAACCCTCAATCCTGTGGCAGTCTAACCAACATCATCCACCCTTGATAGACAATCCGCTATCACGTCATCAGAACCGGTAATATGGCGTATGTCCAGATTATACTTCTGAAGCATGAGTGACCACCTGGTCAGCCTCATATTCCGGTTATGAAACTGATTCAAGAATTTCAGAGGGTGATGATCGGTATAAACCACTACGACTGGTCCGAAAGCAGGAACATATACATCGAAGTGCCTGAGCGCCAGCACTATCGCCAGGAGTTCTTTTTCAATTACAGAGTAATTCCTTTGTGCACTATTGAATTTTTTACTATAAAAACTCACTGGATGTTCGATACCTTCATCATCTGTCTGTAACAAGACAGCCCCAGCCCCTACGACACTGGCATCAGCCGCCAGCTGAAAAGGTCTGCTAAACTCCGGGGCCCTGAGTATGGGGTGGGTACATAACAGGTGTTTCACCAAGGAAAACGCCTCTGCACACTCAGGAGACCACCGGAACTTCTTGTCCTTAGATAATATGTCAGTTAAAGGTGCAAGTACAGACGAATAGCCTTTGATGAAGCGACGGTAATAGCCTATCATACCTAGAAACCGCATGATTTGTTTCTTAGTCGTAGGCTGGGGAAACTGATCGATGGCTTTGATCTTTGTCTGTGGAGGGCACACCTGACCCATCCCCACCTCGAACCCCAGGTACAAAACTGTGGCTTTGACAAAATCGCACTTACCCAGGTTTACCACCAAACCTGCTTCATTCAGTTTATTAAAAAGCTGTCCGATGTGAGCACAGTGACTGTTAAAATCCTCGTTGTATATTATGACATCATCTAGGTACACCGTACAGTTGGGAATGTCGGCTACAATGTCGTTCATTAATTTCTGAAACGTTGCAGGGGCATTTTTCAGCCCGTATGGCATAACATGGCAACGATATGTGGCACCGTCCACCACAAACCCACACACCTCTCGCGCTTGCTCAAACAAGGGCACTTGCCAATAACCCTTAACAAGGTCTATCTTAGTGAGGAACTTGGCTTTTCCTCTCTTATCCACACTGTCGTCCACGCGAGGGAGAGGGTAGGCATTTGTGGGGGTTAAACCATTCAACCTGCGGAAATCTATACAAAACCGCACCTTGCCATCTGGTTTGGGCTGCAGTGTGACTGGGGAAGTCCACCTTACTGCACCCTCAGAAATGAGCCCACGTTTCAGCATAAAGTCCAGCTCTTCCCTAAGTGCTGGTAATTTAATAGGGGGAACCCGGTATGGCACTGATTTAAAGGGCGGGTGGTCCCCAACATCGACATCGTGCACCGCTTGAGTAGTGAGGCCAGGATGCTCCGCGAAAACAGCTGGGTTTGAATCAAACAAGTGCTGCACAGCTACACGCTGTTGCTCAGGCAGGTGCAATATCAACTCGTGAGCCACTTGTCTAGAATTCCCCGCCCACTGATCCGCGGAAACATGACAATCCCAATTATCCTCCCCCGCAGCTTGACTGTCCCTTCCTCCTTCTCCACCACGATCGCTGCAGATCAACACCGGAACAGTGAGAGGCTCGGAGGGGCGCCTCAGATACTCTTTCATCAGATTTACATGGCAAAGTTGGTTCTTTTTCTTACGATCAGGAGTAGCTACTAAATAGTCGAGATCAGAAACCTTCCTTACAACCCGATACGGACCAGAATACTTGGCAGACAAGGGGTGTTCCACCAGAGGCAGTAGTATCAGTACCTCCTGATCTACTTCAAACACCCTCAGCTTCACCTTCTGGTCGTATCTGTCCTTCATCTGAGCTTGTGAACTCTTAAGGTTCCGACCTGCTACCTCCAAGCTCTTTAGCATTCTCTCACGGCTTTCAACTACATACTTTAGAAGCGAGCATGGCTTTGTGACTCCCTCCCAGATCTCCTTGACTATGTGGAGGGGCCCCCTGACCCTGTGTCCAAAAACCAACTCGTTCGGGCTAAATCCCAAGCTCTTCCCAGGTACTTCTCTCGCAGCAAATAAAACGTATGGGAGACCTAGATCCCAGTCCTTCCCATTTTCCATGCAATAACACCGCAACATACTCTTGAGAGTCGAGTGCCACCTTTCCAAAACACCCTGACTCTCGGGATGGTAGGCAGATGACACCACAGACACCATCCCATGTTGCTGCATGGTCTGCTTAAACAGAGCAAAAGTAAAATTGGATCCCTGATCAGACTGGATCTCTTGAGGGTAGCCATAACGAGAGAAATAGACAAGTAGGTTTTTGACAACAGTCTTAGCCATCCCGTTGCGCATGGGGTAAGCATCTGGATACCGTGTTGCTACATCCATTACAGTTAGTAAAAATTTATTGCCAGCACTAGTGGGGGGTAATGGGCCAACCATATCGATAACTACTTTGCTGAAGGGCGGCCCAATGACAGGGATGGGTTGTAACGGGGCTCTCGGGATGACCTGATTGGGTTTCCCAACAACTTGACAAGTGTGACACTGTGACACCCATGACACGACACTCGCCTTTAACCCAGGCCACCAGAAAAGCTTGCTCAGAGCTGCCTCCGTCTTACGTGCCCCCAGGTGCCCTGCCAAAGGCACATCATGAGCTAATCTCAATAAGCTCTCACGGCACACCCTCGGTACTACTAACTGGTCCACTAATCCTGACCCGCCATCCCACTTTTTCTCGGGATCCTGATGTCTCCGATACAAGATCCCCTCGGACAAGAAAAAATCACCAGGCTGCGCATCCCCATCGCTCTCCAGTTCGACAGCACCATTACCACCCGCCCTGACTTCAGGATCATCCAGCTGCAAGGAACATATATCAGCAGGTGCGAGATTATCCAAGTTCATCTTAAATAATTAATTTCCACCTCCAATGTCCCGCTGAGCCATCCTTTCCTCACGCTGCGCATAAAAATGCTGTCGCAGAGTCTCTTCCTGCCCTGCACCTGCACTAGCAGTGACAGGCCCCGGGGCCTCTCCAGACTCTACCATAGGTGCCAATAATGAGTCACCAAGAAACACTGCCGGCTCAAAACTCTCCAATTGACCAACACTTCCCGTTTTCTTGTGACTTTTCCTCTGCGGTTTGATAGACTGAGGTGGTGGCTGCAAGGCTCCGGATGTCTGAGAACGCGTCACAACACACGCCATGGTTTGTACGCTACACTTCTCAACCCACTCCTGTTCCTCCCTACTAACGTCGGCCGCCTTCTCGGCAATGACCAAGGGTATAACCTAAGAAGCAGGCACCGCAAAGTCGTTGCCGAGGAGGAGGTCGACGCCCCCAACAGGCAAGTTCTCTACAATTCCGACATCCCGCTCCTTCGCCACACCACCCACCTCCAGCTCCATCCGCACCAGCGGGTAGGACTTCGCAGCATTGATCTCCTGAACTACCACCACCCAAGCAGCGTTAATCGGCCTACCAGTAAAGTTCTTTAACAAGGTCTGAGAAGCCCCCGTATCACGCAATAGCTTAATTCCTCGCCTTTCGCCAGCCCACCTCACAAAACCATGCCCTCTATGACCCCCAAAGACGTCGCAGACAGGGTTCGAGCCTTCCGGACTCTTGAACACAGGCTGTGTCCCAACCTCTGACGAACTACCCTTGGCAAACTCAGAAGATATAGGCGACACCCCTATGCTGCGGGCCAATGACACAACCTTGTTTGGTAGCTTGTTCGGACAAGCATTTGCAAAGTGACCCTCCTTGTGACATGCAAAGCATTCTTTACTCTTTGGTTTCCCTTGGGAGTGGGAGGTACCATTAGACTTCTTATATGGGACGGTATTTGGTTTATGTTCAGTTTTATTGTCAGTGCTAGATGGTTTTGTGTATTTATGTGTATCAAAATTCTTGGGAGGGGGAGGGGTACGATCCTTTGCACCCGACTCACTCCTAGCTGCTGCTTCGCACCCTCGAATTAATGACAGTCGGAGGTCAGCCATTTCTGCTGCCTCCGGGAGAGTTCTAGGATTGTTTTCCTTTATATTTAATGTTAAGTCCCCGCCTGTGCACTTAAAGAACTGCTCCAAGAGAACCAGCTCACTCAACTCCTCAAAAGTAGCTGCCCTCTCAGAACGCAGCCAATGCCGTAGTGCATCAGACAAGTCCCGGGCGTGTTCTAGGAAGGTACTATCCTTGCCCTTAGTAACACCCCGAAACTTCAAGCGGTAAGTTTCTGGTTGTAACTCATAGGCCCGTAGCACAGCCTTCTTTAGCTCATCATAAACTACACAGGACTCTAAAGGTAGTGCATCATACGCTTTTAGCCCCTTTCCTAGGAGTCTTGATGAAACTAATGCTGCCCACTTTTCCTGAGGCCACTGGTGTTCCTGACACTTCTTCTCAAATCGCATAAAAAACTCAGTCACACCTAATTCATCGAACACAGGAACTAGTTTAAGCAGGTGCGACAATGATTGGTCCCGATGTCTGTTACCTCCCCCAATATTTCGCCCTGTTACCTCCACTCGAGATCTCTCTAGCTCCCTGTCAGCCCGATACCTAGTAGACTCTGCCTGCAGTTTAGCCTCTCGTATACCTGTTCTCTCTGCGGCCTCAGCCTGAGCTCTAGCAACCTCAACCTTGGCCATCTCAAGCCGAAACAACAAATCTGGAGTCAACCCTTGAGGAGGGGAAGGTGCATTTAATGGAGAGGGTCCCTGTGATCGAATTCCACGCTGCCATTGACCATCAACTTGGGGGTATGTACTAAATTCAGGCACCCTGACGTTTGATACGAAGGTAGAGTGGAGGGGGGGCTGGGGACCGGGGCTCCCAGTCGCCTCTCCACCCAGGTCTCTCCCTTCTAAACCCAATATCAAAGTCCTCAGCTGATCTTTCCTCATGCCACTTAATCCCTGGTGACCCTGAAGACCTGCCACACACTTTAAGCCATACTTATTCAGCTTCAACACCCTGTCAGCGGTAAGGGGCACCTCTAAAAATCTTCTAGCACCCTCCTCGCTATCGACTAGCCACTCCACAGGTCTTTCTCCCTCCGAGCCCGTATCGTGACCTGACCCATCACTGTGTTCTGATGTATTAGACATGTTTGTATACTGCAGTAATTATCACGGTTATAGAATGTGCCTTATCTCCTATGCAAGTATGTATATACTAATGTTATTTAAAGTCGTTAATGTGTTATATTGGTTGCTCCAAAAAAAAAATCTATGTCCACTGTATTCCTCTAAACATAAGGAATCTCAAAACAAATGACCACTATATTCCTCTGTTCAGTAAATCCTATGCAAGGTCGCCATTTGTTACGTGCTGGGATATATAAACACTGGGCTCTTTCTATTGGACTAGGTATGCGGCAACAAGCAACAACGGAAAACGCTAGATCCAACCCTTATCTATAAACCCAGGCAACAAACCACCCTAAACCGTCAAGAGTCCTGCCTGGACAACGAGGTATCCTATGACTCGGTTACAGGGTGCACGCACTATAGACTGCTGATAGTCAAGCAGGCTATATAAAAGATCACACAATTAAGTTGACTTAGAGCTTCAAGGAAAAGATAGATAACGGAATTAAATTGCAGAGACAATTTAATAACAAACTAGAAGAGAGTACATTTAACGTTACGTTAATTAATACAACTAATCACCCCTGCGTGAAAGAAGGTGAAAGCAAACAGTCCTCAAAACATCGTACCGGTAGACAAGATGAGGGTTTCTAAACTGCATGCAGCTACTGTAGGATCTGATGCTTAGCAAAGAAATTATGTTACGGATTTAGAGAACTCTTAACTCATAAGCAGGAATAAATACTAGTGATAGGCCATACAGTGTATAATGGCATAGGTATAATTAAATAAAGGCAGCAACTCGCAACATAACCACATACAGGTGTGCTTCTCACTCTTAGTCAGGCAAGCCTGCTCGGACAGAGTCTCTAAGCCACACCCTGACTCACAATGCTCACAAAAACGGTAAACTGTGGCACAATAACAAGCATACAGAGATGATAAACCCCTAGCTGTTAATCTGCCAGGTGGCAGAGGTCTAGCCGGATGGATATAGGCTTCGGATACCCGGGCTGAGCCACCTGCTCTAGCCTAGGGACGTTCCCAAGTCTGTGCGCCAAATTACTATAATTGAAAGGGTGCTCTCTTGAGAGACTCAGATCGCAAGTATCTGACTCTCTCCTGGCGACCCTAAAACAAAAGCAAGATGTGCTAGCGCAGTGCTGAGTGGACTAGGCAAGGGCCCTCACACAACACAACACTAGACACACAGGGACACAGACAAGAAAATGCCCCCAGACTCCCACGGGTATCCTAGTAAAGTCATGCGGGTCCACAGGACTCGCACCAGCAGACTTTACTTAAAGGATCGCAAAAAGCTTCCCCTCCGGTCTAGCCCCTGCTAACCTGACACAAGAACACACTAGCAAGCATGAAACCACCAAATATGAGACAACCAAAAAAGCTTCCTAGGTCTCATTAACAATTACATCTCTGCATAAGGCCCAAAATCCTATCTAGTTATCTGAGAGCTCGTTAATACAATAATAGATATAAGGTCTATCAAGGGGATGGCATAATTAAATAGATTGGTGAAGTAGTGGAAGGCAGGTATACAAAGTAAGAGAGAATGTTTCTAAGTGGGGTTGAGAGGGATAGATATCAAGGGGGTCCGAAGGGTACGCCAGTGAGGTGAGCTCTGAGTCTTGAATCTGTCTGGACCCCACCCTAGGCATGCAAAATACATCCCATGCTTGGCAACACTCAACACAGTTGCCGGGTCAAAATCCTCTACCCCGTGCGTGAGTCGAAACTAAGCCTAACGTTGCAATCAAATGCATTTGGCAACATCAGGCTCGTCCCAAGCTGGACTCTCCGCGCGAAGCAACGTCCCCCAGCCGGTCTCTCTCTCCCGCTCGTCTCCTCCCACTCTCACTAGACTTACATCTTATATATTATAATGAAACAATCAACTATCGAGAATAAAATATACTAAGATGCGTTGGTTAAGAATAAGGGCAGCTACAAGCTGTGAAACAACATAAGAATATCCCAGACATTAGTTACATTGTCGTAGGATATATACTAAGGAAAAGCCGGCCGGCCGGCTGCCATCAGCCGGTTTCTAAATGGCGGGGCAGCCGACGCGCGCGCATGCCCGCACGTGGCTACTATGCAGAAGCGTCACACTATCATTACTACTTAATGATAAAACATATAATTTGCAATTAAATATATAAAGCCTTGACATGGGTGAAAACAAAGAGCCTTTCTGGACTGCCCATGACACGAGCTTTCATATGAAATAAAGCACACAACAATACACCAACTGTAGCCACATCCACTGCCCTGGCGATCCTAGCGAGTCACTGTAGGACAAGTCATACGGTTCTAACGGAGTGGTTAACGTCACACCCCCCCCAAGATTTTTCTCAGAGGCCCAAGACTCACAAAAATCTGATTGTTAGAACGCATGCTATATCTCTACTTCCCATCACCCAGCGGCAGTAAAATATCTGGCACAGTTAACAAAACATTTTACAAAATTATAACCCACCCCAACACAATAGGTTAAATCATATGTAGTTATGCTCCTCAAGAGCGAGCTTCTCTAGCCCAGCATTCTGAGAGGAGTGCAACTCAGAATTACTGCTATAACATACTGGAAAAATTCAACTATCAAAGAAAGATTTTTTTTTTTTTTTTTTTTTTATGTTTTTTTTTTTTTTTTTTTCGGCTGCACTATAGGGGCAAGCCTAGTATTTTTCTTCTATACCAAACGCTCAACTCCTGCTTTACGACCCAATATGCTGGGCTACAACCGCGAGCCAACAAGCACCAAGCGCAAAATACTATTCAAACTAAAGCAGGAGGCTACCCGTGTGTCAATCTACCCAGGATCATATACCCTTGAAAGACAATCTGCAACCACGTTGTCACAACCGGCAATATGGCTTACAGTATGTCCAGGTTATATACCAATAACCTTAGTGACCACCTGGTCAGCCTCCTATTCCGATTGTGAAACTGGTCCAAGAACTTGAGAGGGTGATGATCTGTTTAAACTACAACGACCGGACCATAGGCTGGAACATAGACCTCGAAATGCCTCAGTGCAAGCACAACTGCCAGCAGCTCCCTCTCGAAAACAGAGCAGCTTCCCTGGGCTGAATTGAACTTCTCCGAGCAGAAACTAACAGGATGTTCCAGCCCATCAACGTCCATTTTCATAAGGACGGCACCAGCCCCCACACCACTAGCCTCCGTTGCTAGTTGGAAAGGTAGGCTAAAGTCAGGGGCCCTGAGGATCGGGTGAGTGCACAACAGGTGTTTTACTACTCTAAACGCCTTCTCACACTCAGGCGCCCATTTGACTTTCTTATCCTTCCAGTTATCCTCCACCTGAGCTTGACTGTCCCGTTCTCCTTCTCCACCTTGACTGCTAAACGTCATCACAGGCACAGTGAGAGGCTCAGGGGGGTGCCTCACATAATCCTTCATGAGATTAACGTGACATAACTGATTGCGCTTACGTCTGTCTAGAGCGGCCACCAAGCAATCCAGGTCCGATAGCCTCTCAACCACCCTATAAGGACCAGAGTACTTCGCGGATAAGGGATGACCTACAAGGGGCAGTAGAATCAACACCTTCTGACCCACGTGAAACTCCCTGAGTTTAACCTTGAGGTCGTACCTGTCCTTCATGAGGGCCTGAGAGCTAGTCAAATTACGGCCAGGCAACTCCAGACTGCGCAACATCCGTTCTCGACTGTCGGGGACATACTTGAGCATAGAACAAGGTTTATCTGCACCCTCCCATATTTCTTTAACCATATGGAGAGGCCCTCTGACACAGTGTCCAAAGACGAGCTCATTAGGGCTGAATCCCAAACTTTCCCCAGGTACCTCCCGTGCACCAAATAAAACACATGGCAGGCCAAGATCCCAACCATTCCCACTCTCAAAGCAACAACAACGAAGCACAGATTCCAAGGCTGAGTGCCATCGCTCTAACACACCCTGGCTCTCCGGATGATATGCAGATGACACAACCGTAACAATCCCATGCTGCGGCACTGCTTGAACAAAGAGGCCAGAAGTGAAGTTGGATCCTTGGTCTGACTGAATTACCTGCGGGTAACCATACCGGGAAAAATACACTAGCAAGCTTCGGACCACCGTCTTCGCTGACCCATATCTCATAGGGTACACGTCAGGATACCTTGTTGCTACATCTCCCGACTGTGCATCACTGTCCTCCAACTCGACAGCACCGGTACCACATTCAAGAACCTCCGGGTCTTCTAATTGCAATTTACGAATGTCCGAAGGAGCAAGCTTATCTAAGTGTTTGCGAAACAACTCATGCCCCCCTCCTACATTGAATTTAGCCTCCCGATGCTCTCTCTCTGTGTATCGTTGCTGTCTCTTCGTCTTTTTAAGCCCATCCTCTGCCTTCTCAGTAACAGTTAATGGGTCTTCTCCAGACTCCAAAATCGGTCCTAATAATGAGTCCCCGAGAATGTCCGTTGATACTAAACTCTCAACCGCATCAACTTTCAACCCCTTCTCGGTACCTTTCCTCCGCTTGTCTAAAGACTGTTGACCAGAATGCGACTCCCTGGATGCAAGAGATCTGGTGACAACACATGCCATAGGTTGCACCTGACACTTCTCAACCCACTCCTGCTCCTCCCTACTCAAGTCGGCCGGCTTCTCGGCAACGACCAAGGGTGGAGCCTCAGAAGTAGGCCCCGCAAAGTCGTGAGAAGGAGGTCGACGCCCCCAACAGGCAACTTCTGCACAATTCCTACATCCAGGTCACGAGTCACACCATCAACTTCCATCTTCATTCTTACAAGCAGGTATGACCTTGTTGCATTAACCCCCTGAACCACAACCACCCGCGCCGTATTTACAGGTTTACCAGTGAAATTCCTCAACAATGTTTGCGATGCCCCAGTGTCACGCAAAATTTGCACCTCATGTCTTCTACCCCCCCCCCCCCAACTCCACACAACCGAGTCCCCTGTGGTCACTAAAGGGCATCACGGACAGGGAATAAGCCTTCCGGATCCTTCTGCAATGGCAGTGTATTTACCTCGGAAGAATTGCCTCTAACAAAATCCGATGTCCTCTTGGACACTCCAATGCCGTGAGCAAAAGACACGGCTGCCGGAGGAGGTCGACTAGGGCACTCATTTGCCTTATGACCCTCCTGGTGGCACTTAAAACACATAAATTTCGGTTTCGGCTTATACTGTGATGTAAAAAGCCCCTGACTTTTCTCATACGGCGTGGTGTTAGGTTTGGATTCAGTTTTAGTGACATTGCTCTTTTGTTTAAATGTGTCATTGCTACGAGGAGGGGGAGGATAACGGTCCCTAGCACTTGCATCGTACTTCTGTGAGGACCCGCAACCCCGAATCAACGACAGCCGTCGATCAGCCATTTCTGCTGCTTCGACTACAGTTCTTGGGTTTTTCTCCTATAAGTTCTAAGTTAGATCACCGCCCGTGCTCTTAAAGAACTGCTCCAACATCATTAACTGCTTAATTCCATCAAATGATGTTACCTTCTCAGATCGGAGCCAGTTCCCCATAGCATCGGACAAGCCCCGGGCGTGTTCCAAAAAGGTGCTATCTCTTCCCTTGGTTACACCCCGGAGCTTCAAACGGTACGTTTCTGGTTGCAGTTCGTAAGCCCTCAGGACAGCCTCCTTGAGATCCTCATACACAATAGATGACTCCAAAGGTAACGCATCGTAGTCTTTAACCCGGTGAGACCCAGCGTCGCACGTGTTGCGTCGGCAGTGTTTGATCACCAACTCCCAGCGACGCATCACGTGCGTCCGACATATAAAAAACACTTACGTGGCTCGTAAGGTAGGAAATGGCGGGAGAATAGGAGGGGGAGGTACCGTAGTGTGTGTGGGAGCCAGGCCAGTAGGTGTGAGCGGGCCGAGACAGCCGCGCGGCTGGTGGTGGTGGGCTTAGTGGGGATACTTTACACCCTTAGTTCACCGCCACTTTGAACCTTCATTACTCCGGTCGTATGGGAGCTAGAGGCTTGAGATTTATGTGAGACACTCCTTAGGATGTATGCCGTACAATGCCATACTCAGTTTTTACCCTAGTACTCCCGGTCGGGTGGTCATGCGGGGGAGACGAACTTTCGACCCCCCCCGCCCCCCAAATGACCGAATTTTTTTTTTTTTATTTTGTTCTTCATTTCTCACCATTCTCTTCCATTTTGGCTCAATACATTTTTTTGTGGCTCCCCCCCCCCCAAAAAAAAATGTCTGAGGTGATTTTTTTTTTTTTTTTTCATTTCTCATCCTTGTCTTCCATTTTAGCAATACAAAAAAAAAGTGAAAATGGCTTGGGACTGGGGTGAACAAAATATTATAACTAGTTTGGGCTCAACGGGTTAAGACCCTTGCCTATTAATATAGAGGATACAAGTGCTGCCCATTTATTCTCTGGCCACTGGTGTTCCTGGCACTTCTTCTCAAAGCGTGCGAAAAATTCTGTTACACCACTCTCATCAAACACCGGAACCAGTTTCAATAAGTGCGAGAGAGATTGATCATGAACACGGTTACCAGCCCCAAGTCGCTGTCCCGTTGTCTCTACTCGCGACTTCTCTACGTCCATGTCGGCACAGTACCTAGTCGACTCTAAATCAGCTTGGATTTTTGCTAGCTCTATGTGCTGCTGACTGATAGTTTTTCTCTCTTCTATCTTGGCTCTCTCTTCTATCTTGGCTAATTCTAATTGCTGCTCAGATACCCTGATAGCCTTTCTCTCTTCGATCTTCGCTGATTCTATTTGCTGCTGGATCTTAGCTAATTCCAGCTGACGCAATAATTCTGGAGTTAACCCTTGAGGAGGTGAAGGTGCTACAATGTTTGAAATTACCGGTGGTCCCCCCAGGGGCAACCCACCCTGCCAGTCACCACCCAACTGTGGACGCGTACTCGGGGTCGGCAAACTACTGGGATGGCTGGGAGTCGAGTGTAGGGGAAGCATGGCCGAAGGGCTCTGAGCACTCAACCCATCTCGCTCACCAGTCACCCTCCCCAGTACACACGTTATCAAGTTATCCCTGGTCATGCTGCTAGTACCGGCATGACCGATAGCTGTGGCCAGGCGTTGAAGACCGTACCGATCCATACCCTCCACTCGCTCGGCAGTAACAGGCCATTGCAAAAATATCCTAGCATCCTCCTCACAGTTCACCTGATTAACCATTTCATCATACTGCTGTTCCTCAGTTTCGACATTACGTACTGTGTCTCCATTCTCCTCTGATCCGGTATAAGACATGATGCTCACAAAAATTTCCCACCTCAATATTCAGAAAAGAAGCACCCCAAACTCTTATACCTCAATATACACACAAAAATTCTCGGAAATACTCAAGGGCTATACTATGTTGCAAAAAAAAAATATTCTTGCTGATCCCCGCAAAATATTCCCCAAAACAACAAATGTTCCCTGCTAATAAATGTAGGTTCACCAAATCCTAGGTAAGGTCGCCATTTGTTATGACTGAGGTTTAACCCTTATTTAGCGGCATATATCAGGGCTCTTATTCATTGGACTAGTAATGGCATAAATACTACAACGGAAAGCGCTAGATCCAACCTCTGATGTATATTCCCAGTGAACAAAGAACACAAATACTCTCCAGAGTTCTATATGCAATAATAGGTTATTAAACTCTCAATAAATGTGCGTCTACTCTAAGCTTAATGTTATGTGAAAACAGCCTATTACTACCTATAACCGAAGGTGCTTGGTTATGGTATGCAAAGCAAGGTGGTAAGAGAAGTTACAGCTTACGTTACTTTAATCAATAAATGTCAGGCACTCCTGCATGAAAGAAAGTGCACTAAAGTCCTTCAACACCAACAAGGAATCTTCTTTAAATGTTAGATGCTATCAAGATGCTCGAATCGGAAATGGAACCCAAAAAGGCAGGCAGCGGAACAATGCTCGTACAGGCTATGCACACAAAAAGGCAGGAGATATAATGCAGTCGGAGCCAAGAATATCCTAAACGCCACAACAATAATAATCGCCTCGACAATGCAGTATTCCTATCAACAAAAAGAGCCTAAGTCGTTTGTGTCTCAATACATCAAACTAGGCTGCGAAATGCTTGTGTAATCATAAACGGGTATGCATAAAAAGAGTAATTGGTTTAATATACTTAATGTCTACTGTGACTGATAAAGTCTAGCTAGAGTCAATGATACGAGATACTGGTACGCATGGCATGCCGCATAGCCTAGTGCAAATCTCAAGTCTGTGCATCAAATATTACGTGATAATGAAGGGTAGCTCTCTTGAGAAACCTTAATACCGAAGTATTAAGCGTTCTCCTGGCGTACCTCAAAGACAAACAATGAGCTTAAAACAGTGCAGAATGGTATAGGCAAAAAGCCCTCATTCGTGCATGCTCTATTCTCAATGGCACACAGACTAGAATTTACCCAATCAACTCCAGTTCTCAGGTATGTTGTGCAGCTTTTAAATAAAGCCAACACCCATCGGAAACAATACCTTATAGTATCAGACTCCTAGTCTAGCATTATCTAATCCAGCAGAACACTAATAATAATAGGAAGCGGTACTGATCAATATGAATGCCAACCAATGCTTCGTGATCAACTTATCTTAACAACTAAACATACATGGGTTATATAAGACCTTAACGCACAATACAACTGGCCAGCATGAAGCTGATTATGCAGAGTTAACCAGAGGGGGTATAATATTAATAAAAGGTGGTGAAAGATATGGAAAATGAGAGAGATAGGCAGAGGAAAAGGTTCTCAGGTGCAGAGAGGGACACAGGTATCAAAGGGATAAGAGGGATGCATTCTAGAAACCAGATCTGAGGGAGAGAGTAGCGAGGGAGCTGTATATATACTAGCACTAGCTCGAACCGCGTAGAAAAGCGGTAACAAGTCCTCTAGCCAATGCTAAAGAAACTAGCTAAACATGACGTCACCAAGCATGGTAAAAAACTCCTCCAACGAATCCCCACGAGGCCAGCCAGCTATGACGTCATCGAGTATAGCAAAACACTGCGCGCCTCCCCACACTCTGTTCTACTCTCTCTCTCTCTCTCTCTCTCTCTCTCTCTCTCTCTCTCTCTCTCTCTCTCTCTCTCTCTCAAATCCTATCATTACTACTTAATGATAAAACATATACTTTGCAATTAAATATATAAAGCCTTGACATGGGTGAAAACAAAGAGCCTTTCTGGACTGCCCATGACACAAGCTTTCATATGAAATAAAGCACACAACAATACACCAACTGTAGCCACATCCACTGCCCTGGCAATCCTAGCGAGTCACTGTAGGACAAGCCATGCGGTTCTAACGGAGTGGTTAACGTCACAAGATAAAGTAAGATAAAGCAACAATAAGATAAAGATACATGTAAAGATAAAGTAAGATAAAACAACAATAAGATAAAGATACAGATAAAGATAAAGTAAGATAAAGCAACAATAAGATTAAGATACATATATAGATAAAGTAAGATAAAGCAACAATAAGATAAAGATACATATAAAGATAAAGTAAGATAAAGCAACAATAAGATTAAGATACATATAAAGATAAAGTAAGATAAAGCAATAATAAGGTATAGATACTGATAAAGATAAAGTAAGATAAAGCAATAATAAGGTATAGATACTGATAAAGATAAAGTAAGATAAAGCAATAATAAGATAAAGATACAGATACAGATAAATTATTATGTTACCTCCACCAACCGACTGTACTCCTAAACTCAATTAATTAAATCAACAAATCAACAAAGTAAGATAAAGCAATAATAAGATAAAGATAAAAACAGATAGATAAAGTAAGATAAAGTTAATAAAGCAAGATTATGTTATTAGCCCCTTGAGGATTATGACGCATTCTTACAGTGCATTCTAGCTATCATCAGCTATCATAGCAGTTGCTCTCTGAACCCTGACCTGTGCGGACGTCCCCAGTGACCGCTAGTGAACCTGTTTACCCTTAGTGAGGTCCTAGTGAACTTTCATAGTGATGGCTGTTGTTGATGAGTCTGCTGTCTCCTCCCATACTCTCCAGCTTTGTCTTGCTTTGCAAGAGAGACTGGAGAGTGTGGAGCAGGAGATTCAGTGTCTCAAAGATGAAAATTTGGCCTTGAGACTAGCTATGGCGGAGAAGAAGTGTGAGGCTACCGGAAGTGTTCCCAGGGATCGTGAAGCCCCTTGGAAAGTGGTGTCAACTAGTGCAACGGCCTGCAAGCTGAAAAGGCAGCCAGTCAAGACCCACAACAACTTCAGCACCTTGGCTGATGAGTGATGGCGATGAAGTGGCGATCATCGAGGCAGTGGGGAGGGGGGGGAAGTCTGCTGCTGTTGCTGCAACAACTGCTGCTACACGCCGACAAAAGGAAAAAGCTAAGTCTGTTTTCATTGTCGGTGATTCATTGGTTAGATACCTTGGCAGGGCAACAAACACTCAGGTTGGTAAAGTTGTCTGCGTGCCTGGTGCCGGAGTCGGGAGGGTAGCTGAGAAGATAGATGCTGTCATGGAAGTGAGTGCGGAGGACCCCATCATCTTCCTCAACGCAGGGAGCAACGACATATGGAGATGCAGGACTGAGGAGTTGCTCTCCAAGTATCAGGAAATGTTGGAGAGGATCAAGGAAAAAGGTGGAGTTCCTGTGGTAAACAGTATCCTGCCTAGAAGAGAGGGTAAGGAAGGAATGGTCCTCCAGGGCTATTGGTGTAAATAGCCGGCTGGAGAAGTATTGTAAGGCAAATACTATTCCATTCCTGGATAACTGGTCCCTCTTTTATGGTAAGGATGAACTGTATGCCCAGGATGGAGTACATCTCTCTCGACTAGGAGTTTCGACCTTGGCCAGCTCACTCGACAAGATTGTTGCGGGGTTTCGTTAAAAAACCCTGGGTGTGTAAGTAAAATACTGTCTCCATATGGAGCAGTTACTTCATGTGACAAACCAGTGAGTAAAATAGAAATAATCAGTCAAGATAGTGCGGATATAGTGATGTGTAATAGTAGTATCGATAACACTACACATGTAACTGATAGTAAAGATGAGAATACTGATAGAGTAGAATTTCCGTCTAGAGCTAGTAGTTCAACAGGAAATAATAAGTTAGCTAAACACAATAGAAAATTAGTTGCAAATAAAAGTAATAGGTTGAGGGTATATTATACAAATTGTAGGAGTTTATGTAACAAAATGAACGAACTTAGAGCACTCGTTAGCACAGAAAATATAGACATAATAGCGCTAACTGAAACGTGGATTAATACAGAATCTAGGCATTTTTTAGCAGAATTTGATATTCCAGGATATAGTTTGTTTAAATATGACCCAAGAAGAACGATCAGGGCGGGTATAGCAGTGTTTTTGAAGAGTACATTAAAAAGCTGTATTAAATCAGGTATTAGACTAATAATGATAATGAAAGTGTTTGGGTAGAAGTTAACGAAGGTAGTGAGACCATAGTTATTGGAGTTATATATAGACCGCCTAATATGAGTAGAAATGGCGGAAAATCGTTATGGAGGAAATTAAAATAGCATCAAGGTTTAGCAATGTGTGCATTATGGGGGATTTTAATTTTCCGAACATTGATTGGCAGCACCAAATAGGCGACTCCGATTCAGTAGAGTTTATAGAGGTAGTACAAGATAGTTTTTTATTTCAATTCATAGATACGCCGACTAGAGGTATTAATTCTTGATTTAGTTTTCAGTAACAATGAACATATGATAAATAATGTAGAGATTGGTGACCACCTAGGAAATAGCGATCATAAATCTATTTTTAATATACAATGGACAGGGAATGCTAAAGAGAATACGACACTTACCCAGATTTCAGAAAAGCCGATTATGGTGGGCTAAGAAGAGACTTAAGGGTGGACCCTATTGTTAAGCGATTAAGTCAGGATATGCCAGAGTTAAACTTGCCACCTACATATTGCTTCACTCCACAATGCTCAAAATAAATATATCCCTAAAAGAAGATTTAGATGGATGCAGAACCAACCAAAATGGATGACTAATAGCTAATAGATCTTATAGGAAAAAGAAAGGAATATATCGAAAAATAAAGAAAGGTGAAAATCATTTTACATATATACTATCAGACTCTATCAAGACAGGTCAAAAAGGAAATCAGGAAAGCAAAAAGAAATTATGAAATAAGGATAGCCAGCGACTCAAAAAATAACCCTAAAGCTTTTTACCAACTATATAAATCTAAAGTTAGATGAAATAGGCCCCCTAAAAACTTCAATAGGAGAAATAACAGAAAATGATTTAGAAATGTGCAGTACATTAATAGTCAGTTTCTTTCCGTTTTCACTAATGAAAATTTGGCACAGATTCCAGAAGTCAATATGGTATATAGTGATAGTATATAGACAATATGTTAAGTACAGTTAGTATAAGTAGAAATGATGTGCTTAAGGAAATTGACAGACTGAAACCTCAAAAATCGCCTGGTCCTGACGAGGTATATGCTAGAGTATTAAAAGAATGCAGAGATGAGTTAAGTAGTCCATTAACATTTATATTTAACAAGTCATTAGAAACAGGTTTAGTTCCAGAAGCTTGGAAGCTTGCAAATGTAGTTCCGATCTTCAAAAAAGGTGATAAATCGATAGCATCCAATTACCGTCCCATTAGTCTCACATCAATCATAGGAAAGTTGCTAGAGTCTATTATTGCTAGGAAAATTAGAAGCCACTTAGTAAAATTTAACTTAATAAATTCTCTCAGCATGGATTCACTCAGGGACGTTCTTGCCTTACTAATTTGCTTAGCTTTTTCTCAGAGGTATATGAAGCAGTAGATAGTGACAAGTCATATGATATTATATATTTAGATTTCAGTAAAGCTTTCGACAGAGTCCCTCATGAGAGATTGATGAGAAAGGTTGAGGCACATGGAATAGGAGGGTCGTTGTTTGGGATGGATTAGGTCATGGTTAATTGGTAGGAAACAGAGAGTCAGCATAAATGGTACCAAGTCAGAGTGGGGAGCAGTCAAAAGTGGTGTCCCCCAGGGATCGGTATTAGGTCCCCTGTGTTTCTTATATACATAAATGACCTAGATTTAGGTATAACTAGTAGGATAAGTAAATTCGCAGACGATACTAAATGGGGAGATCAATTGATTCAGATAGCGATATAGAGTGCCTCCAAAGGGATCTAGATACCTTACAATGGTCAGTAAATTGGCAGATGAAGTTTAACATTGACAAATGCAAGGTATTAAAGATAGGGAAGATGCAAACAAATGTTAAATATAAACTAGCTAATTTAGAATTAGAAAATTCAGACTGCGAGAAAGATCTAGGTGTGTTTGTTAGCAATGATTTGAAGCCTAGAAAACAGTGTATAAGCGTTCGTAATAAGGCAAACAGGATTCTCGGGTTCATCTCTAGGAGTGTGAGTAACAGAACTGCTGATGTTATCTTAAAACTTTACTTGTCATTAGTGAGACCCCATATGGATTATGCTGTCCAATTTTGGTGTCCTTATTACAGAATGGACATAGATTCATTGGAGAGAATTCAGCGTAGAATGACAAAAATGATCCATAATATTAGAAATTTTCCGTATGAAGAAAGGTTGAAGAAATTAGGTTTACATTCGTTAGAGAGACGCAGAGTTAGAGGGGATATGATAGAGGTGTTCAAGTGGGTTAGTGGGATTAACAAAGGGGACATGACAAATGTACTAAAGCTCAGTGATAGCGAAAGAACTCGTACCATGGTTTCAAATTAGATAAATTTCGTTTCAGAAAAGATATAGGCAAATATTGGTTTGGTAACAGAGTTGTAGATGGGTGGAATAGGCTACCAAGTGATATAGTGGGATCAAGAACGATAGGGAGCTTTAAGAAAAAATTGGATAAGCATATGGACGAGAAGGGTTGGGTGTGAAGGGGGATCAGCCGGGTTGGGCCAATCAGCGCTCTGCAGACCCCCGTAATCCTGCGTTAATCTCTAACCGGTTTGGTAAGATGATCCTCAGGGTATTAGAGTGTTGAGCCTATAATTGGGCTTTGTAATTGGGGTTGTGTGGGACAGGGATCTGCCTTGCTTAGGCCAATCGGCTTTCTGCAGACTCCCATTTTCTTATGTTCTTATATGTAATACAGCTTTGGAAGGATCTGTTGTAATGAAAAGAGTAAAGACTATCTCATTGATCCTTCTAACGTCCACACACCCTCATTAATCGTATTATATCGTCTAATAATAACCAGAAGATGGACAAGAAATGCGACCTCATATTCTAAAGCGGTTAATTCTTACGGCCGATTTCATTGTGGCTGCTTCAGTCTCTTTAAAAGGGGATTTACTGGATCCCTTCTCCCTCACGCTTAGACCCACTAGTTTTGAGATTTTAAGACATTCGCCCCATTAGTTTGGCGATTATTCATGCCATTTAGGTGTTGATCATTCCCCAGTGAGCGTTAGGGAGCCTGCAATTAACCCCTTCATTAAGAAGGAACCAGCCTATGGCCGGAGCATTTTTCAACCGAAAAATGCACATATTAATCTTGAAGGGGGGATGGGGGGTATTTTTTAATCTTGATGGGGGACTTGGGAGGAAACACACACAAACAAAGTAAACAAATGAATAAAATACAAACAAATCAATTCTCCCCTAAATAGTGGAGCCGCTTCGACTTGCAACCGGCTAACTAAGTTGGATTACGGTCACTTAGCCCTAATTGTCACTTTACCGCCCACGTTCACTCTCTCTTTAAAGGGGAGGGTTTCTCGACACCCTTTTTCACTCATGCTTAGCTCTATTAGTTATGATGTTTTAAGACGTTCACCTTTTATAAGACCTAATTGCGTCCCATTTCTTTGTCAACTTTACGACCTATTATGCTATTAAGTGTTGATCGATTTTCTTCCTGGCGCGCGATAGCGAGCCTGTAATTTAGAAGGAACCAGCTGTTGGACTGGATATTTTTCAACCAAAATAATGCAAAACAAATTCTCGAAGGGGATCTTGAGGGTATTTTGTTTAAGCTTGATGGAGTTCTAGGGAGAAAGGAATATATGTATAAAATAAAAATAATTTAAATAATATTTATTTTAATTATTATTACTATTATTTGTATTATTATTATTATTATGATTATTATTATTATAATAATAGATATTAAAAATAATATCAAAATTAAGAAAAAGTTCCCGTAAAGAGTATGACCGTTTTGACTTGGAACTGCCTCATATTGTTGGATTACAGTCACTGAGCCCCTAATGGTCACTCTGCCGCCCACATTAACACCCTTTTGTACCGGCGACGTCGTTAGGATTTTATTCTAGCAATATGTTGACGATATTGTGCAGTTTGAGAAGGATCTGTGGCAGTAAAAAGGGTTAAATGAGATAGTTCAAACCTTGTTAAATGCTGGAGGCCCTTATCAAGCTGACTAAAATCGTCAACAGTGACCAGAATAAACGTAAAAAGACGTCACCGGTACAGAAGGGGTTAACACTCTTTCATCCCTAATATTGTTTTTCCTAGCATAACCTAATATTCTGTAGATCAATAACTGTACTTAATCTATTTTAGCATAACCTAGACTAACTAAACCCGCAAATGACGACATTAGTATATGAACGTTTTGTTGTTCCGCAGATACATCGAGGATCTCTACATGTATAAATAGATAACTAAGATGTTACTCACTTTTCCTCAGATACACGCAGGATCACTTACAGCTGTATTATGTTATTAACCCAAATGGTCCGTTAATAACATATTCTAACCCTGCCATTGACATTAGTCCTAGGGCAGTACTTCCCTTTCCAAGTATCCCTTAATACCACCTCTCTAAAACACTGTTGAACACTCTGAGCAGCAGTGATTTATAGGACAAACAACCTAGAAGGGTCGCTAGACAAGTTGGTTTTTGCCATCCTTTGTACTCCCTTTTGTACTCAAACTCCCTTCCTCTCCCCTCACCCACAATCCTTCCCTCAGTTATCCCATCTCCCCCCTCCCCTCTAATTCAGCCCTCATTCTCCCTTCCCCTCCCCTCACCTCCCCCTTCCCGCCTCCTTCCCAAAGTCGGGCTAATATTCACCATGGCCCAGGGTAATATGGGAGGAAAACCGTCAATTTGCACAAGCTTGCCGGCTGGTCAGTTCACCGGGGAACTTCTATCTTTTGGGGAGGGATACAGTTCACAGCCTTATAATATCATGCTTCTCTCTCTCTCTCTCTCTCTCTCTCTCTCTCTCTCTCTCTCTCTCTCTCTCTTTGAAAAAGTTTACTGCTAAAATTAAAAACGCATGGAATACAAGACGGTGTGTTGAAATGGATAGAAACTTGGCTCAGCGACAGGAAATAAAGAGTAGTCATAAACGGTGAGGCAAGCTAGAACGAGGCCAACGTAGAGTTACCAATTAAAATGATACCTAGCCTAAAGAACAAACCATACGAGGAGCGTCTTAGAGAATTACATTTATTTCCTTTAACCCACCGCAGATTAGGAGGCGACTTAATTCAAGTGTTCAAAATCATCAAAGGAATCGACAATATGAACTGTAGTAAGTACTTCACTATCGACCAATCTAATCACACGTGGGGAAACGGTTGCAAAGTCATTGGTAACACTTTTAACTCACACGAATCTAAGAATTTCTTCTTCAATCAATCTGTCAACTTGTGGAATGGGCTTCCCCAAGACGTTATAGACTGCAGCTCCGTTGATTCTTTTAAACTTCGCCTAGACAACTATCTTGCCTCAAACCCGCGACTGACTGCGTTTTTAAATGAATAACTATATTTGATTCCCTCAGAATCGTCAAGGATTATTGTGTATATATACTACTAAGACGTTACTCTTTTTTCCCCAGATATACGAAAGATCACGTATACCTGCGTTATGTTACTAACCCATCTGTCCCCTACTAACATCCTAATCCTGCCAAGGACATTAGCTCCAGGGCAGTAGTTCCCCTTCCAATGTTCCCTTCCCTACTCTAAACCACTGTTTGAACACTTGATTCCCAGTGTTTTGGAGGACTAGCAGCCTAGAGGGTTCACTAGACCTGTTGTTGATTGATGAAATCAAGTACTCCTTTCTTTGTACTCTCTCTCTCTCTCTTTATATTATATATATATATATATATATATATATATAAAGATAGAGAGAGAGAGATAGAGAGAGAGAGAGAGAGAAAGAGATAGTGTGAGATATATGTCTATCTACCTAACACACACACACACACACACTCACAGCCCATCAACGATATTATAATCAAAGCACATTTACCCATTCCCCTTCCTTTCACCTCTCTCTCTCTCTCTCTCTCTCTAATTGGGCCCAGCAGTAATGACCTTCGACTGCGCCAGTAAAATTGGAGCGTAGATTACAAACGCTTTATTCACGTAGCGGGCCCGGCGCGACGAAAAAGGGGGCTGAATTAAAAACGGGCCTCTGTTACGCTTTCCTATTGTAAGGTATTTAATATTTCTAGGGATGCATTTTGATAGTTATTGCTTTTACTATTGTGTATTTTGAGTATTTGCTTATTTATGCGCATGTGTGTACATATATTATTATACTGTATATACCGGTATATATATATATATATATATATATATATATATATATATATATATATATATATATATATTAATGTATTTATTTATTATTTTATTTATTTGTATATATTGTGTTTATGTAATTGCTTATGATTCATTTGCAACTCATTTATCTACTTACATACTGTATTTTGTTCCATATTTTGTACGAAATGTTTTGCTTATGTTTTCTTTGTCATTGAGTGTGCGATACTTTAGACGAATATAAAGATATGCTCCAACGACACATATCCGTCAATCATTCAGCAGCCAATCCCGTTTTCTCTTAGATTACGAGAGGTCTTCCTATAGCTAACCTTTAGAAGTATTTTGCATGCATTTGAAAACATTTTTGTTTTCAATGTGAATGAATGAGGCACGAATTATAGCTGCCTGTAACAAGTGTCTCCCACAAATGTTGCATTATTTGAGAGTCAAATTCATGATACGTTAAAGTAAAAATGTCTGGATATAAAGAGCTTCAAGCAGTTTAAGTCATAGGATGAGGGGAAGAGAGATGCGGGTGATAGGCGTAGAGGGGGTACCTGGGCCCCTTTCTCCCACAGGTATATCCCCATTAGCTTTGAGATTTTAAACATTCGTTCCATTAGTTTGGTGGTTTTAACATCTTGCGTGCTATTTAGATGTCGATATTTTCCTTGCAAGCGATAGCGAGCCTGCATTTTAGGAGGAACCGGCCTTCGGCCAGAGCATTTATCTACCGATAAATGCAAAAATTTATCTCGAAGCAAGATTTTGGGTGTATTATAGAAGCTTGATGGAGGTCTAGGTAGGAAAAAGAAGAACACAAAACATATATATAATAAGGAAATACTTCACAAAAACTATGAACCAAACATCAATTTAACAAAATGGCAGAGGTTCAGAGGTTGAGTGCCTTTATATAGAGAGTGGCGAGATACAGGGTCCAGGGAGTCGGAAACAATATGGAGCCCGGGGACTTGATACAGTGCCTTTATATAGAGAGTGGCGAGATACGGGGTCCAGGGAGTCGGAAACAATATGGAGCCCGGGGACTTGATACAGTGCCTTTATATAGAGAGTGGCGACATACAGGGTCCAGGGAGTCGGAAACAATATGGAGCCCGGGGACTTGATAAAGTGCCTTTTTATAGAGAGTGGCGACATACAGGGTCCAGGGAGTCGGAAACAATATGGAGCCCGGGGACTTGATACAGTGCCTTTATATAGAGAGTGGCGACATACGGAGTCCAGGGAGTCGGAAACAATATGGAGCCCGGGGACTTGATACAGTGCCTTTATATAGAGAGTGGCGAGATACGGGGTCCAGGGAGTCGGAAACAATATGGAGCCCGGGGACTTGATACAGTGCCTTTATATAGAGAGTGGCGACATACAGGGTCCAGGGAGTCGGAAACAATATGGAGCCCGGGGACTTGATACAGTGCCTTTATATAGAGAGTGGCGACATACGGAGTCCAGGGAGTCGGAAACAATATGGAGCCCGGGGACTTGATACAGTGCCTTTATATAGAGAGTGGCGAGATACGGGGTCCAGGGAGTCGGAAACAATATGGAGCCCGGGGACTTGATACAGTGCCTTTATATAGAGAGTGGCGACATACAGGGTCCAGGGAGTCGGAAACAATATGGAGCCCGGGGACTTGATACAGTGCCTTTATATAGAGAGTGGCGACATACGGAGTCCAGGGAGTCGGAAACAATATGGAGCACGGGGACTTGATACAGTGCCTTTATATAGAGAGTGGCGACATACGGGGTCCAGGGAGTTTGAAACAATATGGAGCCCAGGGACTCGACTGCTCTGATAAACAAACATTCATGGATTGCAACAGAAAACAATTTATATAATAGAGTAATATGATATATATATATACTAAAACATTATGTGTATAAATGATGTTATGCTATGAGGTATCATGTAGAAAAAAATAAAGCGTCCATGAATCAAGTTAACACTACTCTCTTATACAAGCACCCTAGCCAGAGCAAAGCAATGCTAATATTAGACTGACCTACCTGCCGGGGTTAAATGGCTACTTAATGGCTGGTTCGCTTTTCTGGTCCCTCTTCTTCCTCATGTTTAGCCCCTCTAGTTTTCACATGTTATGACGTTCAGCCCATTAGTTTGGCAATGTAATGACCTTTCGTCACAACTTTTTGTCAATATTTTGATTTGTCATGTAATTCAGGTGTCGATATTTTCCTGGCGAGCGATAGCGAGCCTGCAATTTAAGAGGAACTATCCTTTCGGCCGGGACATTTTTCTATAATTATTTTTTACAAATTTATCTTTCAGGAGGGTCTTGGGGGTATTTTGTTATGCTTGATGGAGATCTAGGGAGGAAACTAAACAAAATGATATAAATATATATAAGGGAGGAAATAAATACGCCCATCGTCCCTTAATTACTGGTTCGCTGTACAGATTGTGTCCTGCCACTCACTATCATCCGTTATACTGTATATCGCCTGAAGTACGACCATTCTCAACGGTTATTATCAAGGCATTCTTAAAATCATAAGTACGAGCATCCTATCTAATTATTGTAAAGGCTCTCCTAAAAATGAAGTCGCAGAAAGTACGAGGATCCTATCTACTTATTATGAAGGTTCTCCTAAAATATCATGGAATACTTACGTGGATATATAATGATTCCTATTTTCAGAAAATTCCCGAGCTTGGTATGCTTCCAGCCAGTGCCCCACTGGGGTAAATCAAATAGCAAAACAGTGGTGGAACTGCCACCCGGGTGAGGGACTGCTCTGGGTCTGCCACCCGGGTGAGGGACTGCTCTGGGTCTGCCACCCGGGTGAGGGACTGCTCTGGGTCTGCCACCCGGGTGAGGGACTGCTCTGGGTCTGCCACCCGGGTGAGGGACTGCTCTGGGTCTGCTTTTTCAGTGTTCATGGTCATAATCCACTTAATGGAAATGGCACTATGGAGTGGGTGAGTCGGGGCATGTATGGGAGCCTGGAAGCAGTTTCTGCCATGGCCATCTCTTTTGGGGCGCTTCCTCTAGAAGTTGGGCGTCAGATTTGATGATGAATGATTTAATTGATATATAGTTCAAATTAATATCGGTGCCAAAGTTATTTTTTCAATCTCACTAAAAGTTATGGTACTTGATAAAAGTATATATATATATATATATATATATATATATATATATATATATATATATATATATATATATATATATATATAATATATATATATATATACATATATATATATACCGATATATATATATATATATTAACGCCACGCTCGATAATCACTACGGTACCAAAATAGAGTCAAGATAAATGTAATTACCGCTCTCTCTGACTACATGATCTCTAATATGTACAGTTGTGCTCAGGAATACTTGAACAACTCCGGATGATACAAACAATACTCTGAACGCTAGCTAGTGAATCCCAGTAGTATGATGTTTGTGACTCGAGCAGTATATTACAATAGTTCGTCAGTGTATCATAATTGTGCGTTCAATAATTAGTAACATGATCTTTGTGATACGAGCAGTTTATTATAATAGTTCGTCAGTGTATCATAATTGTGCGTTCGATAATTAGTAACATGATCTTTGAAACTGAATCTGAAACTGACAAATATTTTATTTGGTCTAAGGCATAAATAGGTTGCATATTGGTTGGAAATAAACAATACAAATACAGACCAGGCCCGTTGATGAAAACAATTCATCTTAAAGAGCCTTAAATAGAAATAATTTTATTAACATGACTGCAGTTTTGTTTTTCTTAGTTACCCATGCATATATTTATTGGACATATAAGATCAATACATGAAGTAGAGTAGTAATCTAACAAGAACAGTTCAGGCATTGGATATTGAATACTTAGAACATTGACACCTTCCCCACCGTTGGTAATTATTGATAATGTTCTTCTTTAAGCTTGACTTAAAACTCCCTATCGTAGATTTGGATTTTATTTCTTCAGATAAACTGTTAAATATTTGTACTCCATGGTACCGTATATTACTTTGAGATTGCCGAGACATCATTAATGGTAGTTTGAGATTATTTTGGTTTCGTAGTGGTTATCTATTGTTAGTATTAATTTCGTAGTAATTATCATTGTCTATTAGTGTATGTAAGCACTTATATACAAAAGTAGCACTCTGAACCATATTTGTATAACACACTATAACTAGTGACTCCAGCAGTTTTTCATAATAGTTCGTCAGTATATCATAATTGTGCGTTCAATAATTAATAATATGATCTTTTTGGACTCGAGCAGTTTATCATAATACTTCATCAGTGCATCATAATTGTGAATTCATTAATTATGAGTCCAGGAATTTATGGCCACGACTGTTCACTGGTGAGTCTTGTCAACACAATGAGAACAACACTGCGTCACATATAAATATTTTAAATATATCGAAAATACATGCAAGGACACACAGACAGACAACCTTATACACAGACATAACTCACACAGATACAGCCAGATGGCGAGGTGGAAAGATAGAACACACACACACACACACACCCGCGCGCACTGGACGAAGCTATAAACTGAAGAGTATATAATGTTTTAAAGCACTTCTTATAATAGTATTTATATATTCTGTCTTCTATGGTCTTCCATTTATATTTCAGTCCTTAACCCCTTCTCTACCATTGGCATCCTTTCTATTTTATTCTAGCTGCTACTAGTCGATTTCATTCAGTTTAGGAAGGGTGTCTGTCAGTTATAAGGCTTCAAACTATCTCATTCAAACTGTTCAGCTACTACATAAAAGCTGCATAAAATTGTGTAAATATAGCTCGAATAAAATGTAGCTGACGTCGCTGGTACAGAAAGGGTTAAGATTATCCATTTAATCATGTTCAATGGATTTTTCTCAGACAAGGAATCGTCGATATTCCTTTGTCTCCATTTTTTTAATAAAACAAAATAATGTCAAGCTGAATTCTTTTTACTCCCCCGTGGTTTTGGGAGCCAACAAAATGGGGTCAGGTCTGAAAAGATATTATAGATTTGCATGTTCATACTCCATTTCTCTTCCTTTCCCAATTCTCCTTTTTATTAATTTCGTATGCTACTTTTATATAACATTTCTTGTTTAATTAACACCAGCTGGTTCGACATATTGTGGATTACTATGATATTCTGTTTACATATTAGTGAACATATTATTTGTATTTTGCCATTTTCTACCAGCATATTTTAGTTTGTCCCCTAGGCTACCAAAAGCATTTTCACAGAATTCCTTCAAACAAGATAGGGCCTAGCCCTTCAAGCTGTATGTGTACATTGGTGATAGAATGTCACAGCCAAAGGCCGATTTCTTTGAAGTTACAGGCTTGCTATCGCTTGCCCAGAAGAAATCGACACCAGAATGGGGTGAAGTGTTTTAGTATCGCTAAACTAATGGATAAAACGGGTGATTCAAAAAGGCCCCACTCGCTCCAAAATTCTGCTGGGAAGATTGTAGATGCCAATCGAGCAGGGCAATACTCAGGGAAGGCCTTATAGGCATGTGATAAGAAGTTGCTGGAACTCCTATTTCATTTGTCTGGCTTCCCTTACTGTTTCTGTTTGTGTCTCACTTACACAGAGTAATCCAGCTAGCTCTCATAAACACTCCCTCCTATTAATCTCACTACGCTCAACAAGTAAATCACACTTCTTTCCAATAAAACAAAAAAATCAGCATTAGGGGAGACACTTGTTGCAGGCAGATTTGCCTTTTGTATCCTTCATACACATATAAAAAAATAATGTCAAAGTAGCTATCAACATTCTTGTAAATGTTGACCTAATAAGCTGCCAGACAGAAGTTGCCGGTATATAATGAAGGGAAAATGCCAATGTGACAACTTTTTAACGCCTTACGAGCGGGCCCGTCAGTAACTTCTACTACCCGCCAAGCGGGTGGTTTTACCCTAATCGACCTTGTTTCCGTGCTCTTTTTCATGTATAAACAAGAGCCAGAGCGTAATACAATTATGTATCCCTGAAAGGGCGATAATTGAGCTTTCCAATGACACCAGAACCATCCTTCTACGACCACGTGTTCTCTTGCAACGATCGTGCAAGACGAAGGAAAAATCCCTAAAATACGGTAATTTCCTTACATAATTCCCTCTGTAGCGAGGTAGTGAGTGTGGGTGTGTGTTGAGTAGACGTCAGTATACGCGCGCGGGACCCGTGCCGAGCGGTCATGAGCCGACCTACGCTCCTCCCATCGCTCGTCTCTCTCTCAGAGCCCTTATTGCTCAAAATTGCACACAGACTTAAGTCGGTCCCCGCCACATAGTCCATGGTTCTCTAGCCCGACTTAAGTCCACCCCTGCCAGACAAGGGTTAAGTTGATTTTTAAAATATTTGTCAAATTTGTTGTGCATGACTGTACATCTTACATATGCAGTTTGATTATAGATGTAATAGTCAACGTCTAAGAGCAGAAAGGAAAGGCGGAAAAGGAAAATAAGATGTCGATTAGTAATGGAAGAGGGAGAGAAAGGCGGAGAAAGGGAAGGGGAAGATGGATATATTGGATACATATATACAGTATATAGTATATACTGCATACATAAACATATACAGTATATATATACAGTGAGTGAGATAGTGAGACGGAGTCTGGGAATGCATGTTTGTTAGCCTAGGGAACAAACTAAAATATATTGCTCGCAAAAGGCAAAACAAGCAAAATCCTAAACGACAATTAAATAAAGTATTATTAGAACCCACAAGACACCGGAGCAGATAGTGTTAATATAGGTAAATATTATTGCAGTTGTAAATTTGTAAATGTGTGCCACTATTGTTTAAGTGACTGGACTCCAGAGACTCAGCATCACACACACACACACACACACACACACATATATATATTATATATATAGATACTGTATATTATATATATATATATATATATATATATATATATATATATATATATATATATATATATATATATATATATATATATATATAGAGAGAGAGAGAGAGAGAGAGAGAGAGAGAGAACTGTTG
The DNA here is from genome assembly GCA_032716605.1 of Paralithodes platypus. Classification (NCBI taxonomy): domain Eukaryota; kingdom Metazoa; phylum Arthropoda; class Malacostraca; order Decapoda; family Lithodidae; genus Paralithodes; species Paralithodes platypus. The sequence continues at coordinate 9,544,103 of CM064579.1, forward strand.
TTATGTTTTGCCCATACTGATTATAATTTCTAAGCAATGCTATTAAGTATTCAACCCAGGCATTTAACTGTCTATATATGAATACTTGGCATTGTATATTTACACACCTAATGTAACATAACAAAGAAGCCATATGTCAATATCAAATTGATTGCTGTCCATCAAGAAGCAGAAGCAGAGTGCGTAATTAATCATATTTAAACTGAATATATAGTCCACGCGTAATTAATTACGGTGGAAAGGAAAGGAAATATCTGATAGTGCCATTAATTGATCGCTTGAATAAATTGATTCAGAGGGACAATATATACCTACAATAACCATTTATAATAATTCTTAAAGAAGATTAAAGCAAAAACTATGCAAGTTTCAGAAGCGTATAGGCCATTCAATATAGTTAGGCCAGACATCGTGGTCACTAACCTCTGTAACTCAAAACAAGCTAAAGAAAATTGTCTGTAAATTCGCAGAATCCTCGATACTTTAGGGAAGGTTATATTTGTATTTGTTTAGTTTGGTTCCTTGTGCAATAAAGACCCCCCCCCCCCCGTGAGATGATTTTGTACATTTTTCTGTGGAAATGTTCTATGTTGTCAGCTCGCTATCGCTTGCCAGGAATAGAATAGTCACCTAAATGGCACAAGAGGTCTTAGAAATGACAAGTAAATGTTTTCGAAAGGTCTTGAAATCGCCAAACTAATGGGACGTAAAGTAGAAAGACGGCCGGCCAATCAGCGTGCTCTTTTTGGCCGAGCCTTTTTGCCAGATAACGTGGACATTCCAGGCATGACTTCCACCGTCTGTACACTTCCTCAATTAGCCAATCCAAAGGCTCCCTTGTCGGAACTAAAATACGCCCGTACAGCCTCGCCTAAAAACTCGCTTCTTTCACAGGCCGTTCCTTCAGAATGCAATCTTTTAAATAACTTAGTGCCAGCCCTATACTCCCGTAAGCCACTAAAAGATAATTGCAAACGACTTCCTGGGACATACTATGGAGAGAGAGAAGAAGAAGAGACAAGAGTAAATATGCCGCTCGCGCGTGCCCAGCTGCAGCGAGCCGCGCGTGCGAGCCAGCCAATCCCAGCGCGGGAGAGTGGGGGGGGGGGGGGGCAGGACTATAAAGGGAGGGGGGGAGCGTGTTACAAAGTCATTCAGGCACCCGGCACCACTTGGGCAGCTTGCCACAGCCCAGCCTCTCTCTCTTCCCAGGGCACCTCAGGAAACTTGGCATACCCTACTACAGCCCTCCAGCCCACCTCGACAGTTCCCATGAATACTCCCTCGGGCCTGGCCTCACTCTCACCTACGTGGAGATTTCACCACCAGTATCCCTCCGCCTGGCGCCACATTGCTGGTTTACAAACCTGTAGCCAGACAATTCAAGAGGGGCGACAGGTAGTAGCTGAGAGTGACCGTTGTCAGGAGAGAAAGAGAGAGAGATCATGTTAACTGACCCAGTGGTTACCCCTAATTAATTAATGTGTTCTTATTAGAACAGACTAAAGAGAAATAGATTTGACTTAAGAAACTAAATAAAGGGATGATGTGTTCATGGAGTATTAGTGTTTATTGATAGAGAAGGCTTCATGCCATTAGCTACCAAATAGATAGGATCTTATAGGACGAGAATTAATTAAAGTAAGAGGGATTGAGATTTGAAAGCAACTATAGGGTTCAGTGGGAATAATAGATAGTTGCGGATAGATGAGCTTCAGCTTAGGGAAATATATATATATAGGAAGGACACCAGTCCAAATGTGAAGGACACTAGTCCAAGAATTATACTATGTCTTATGTTGTGGAGGAAATTGAATTAATCATCTTATTAATGGTTAGTCCGTCGGTTGAGCGGCGATAGGGAATAAGCCTAAAGTAGAATCTTTGAATTAGTAAGGACGTATCTATTGCGTTAAGATATTATGTACGTATCCGGGAATACGTCTAACGGATAAAGAGTTAAATATTGTAAAGGATAAAAATGTTTCCTACGCGGAGACTTAGATGACCTACGGGTCTGTATTGTATTAGGGTTAAGATATTGTGTTAAGATAATTTATGTTCAGGTGTAACGGACTACGCGTTCGATGCTGTAAAGGGGTGGTGAGATAAAGATTATATCATTTGTGGGAAATTAAGTGGTCTACGGGCCAGTGTTGTATTCAGATGTTGTATTGTATTAGGGTTAAGATATTGCGTTGTATTAAGATAATTTATGTTCAGGTGTAACGGACTACGACGCGTTCGATGCTGTAAAGGGGTGGTGAGATAAAGATTGTATCATTTGTGGGAAATTAAGTGGTCTACGGGCCAGTGTTGTATTCAGGTGTTGTATTGTAGTAGGTGGATTTATGTTCGAAACGCCCCGGTCTTATAGATAGACATCCAGGGGCTCGGTAAAGGTTATATTAATTAGGAAATAGCATTTGTAATTTAGATTTACGAATAAGAGTCTTTGGTCAGAGAAGCCCTGGTCTCTTAGTTAGACATCCGAGGGCGTTGTAAAATTATTAGTTGAGTCTGGTAACCTGCAATGGATCGAAGTCGAAGTGAGTCATTACCTGAATAGCGGGAATCCAAGTAGATGATAACGGGAGCTCTCGAGTTCCAATGTACTATCTGGTGTGGGTCAACGAACTATTAATTTCGTGTATTGAACTCATTTCGGCCCGAACAGGAAGTGGGTTACTGGACCCATGTTAGCTTAAGAGTTGGGCTGTTAAATAAATATACAAAACTCCAACAACTGTCTAATTATTCCCCCACCTTATTTGTGTGCTTGAACTTAGACATTTAAGTACAACAGGGCGAACGTCTTTAAATCTACAAAATTACTGGGACTAAACATAAGGGAGATGGGGGTCCAGAGAAAGCACCATTCTAAGTTCTTCAGCCAATTGGCAAAGCCTTTTGGGGTTATTTTATTATGTCTTTATTGATCGACTATACGCCTGAGAGAATGATGGGTGAGGAGAGAGTCGTCTTCGCTGCCATCCTTATCTTCCACTTTTTTTTATTCATGGTTTCGCAATATCCATCAAATTATATCCTGACCACCTTGCTTGGAGTGTAAGGTCTGTGTGGTTCGTGCATATATGTAAAACGAATTATCTCACACACAACTTTTATTTTCGTTCTCTCTTTCCCAGCTTCTCCCAAAAAGCCCTGACTCCTCGCTAGCTTTTTGTTGTATAGCCAAATAAATACATATTGGTATGGATTCTTTGTCCTCCCCTGGCTCTGTCTCTCTTCTCCCCTCCCTCCCCAGGCTTTCCTCTCTTCTCTCTTTCTTCCTCCCTCTGCTCCCCCACACTGTCCTTTATTCTCCCTTTCTTCCTTCCCCTTCCCTCCTTCCTAGACTCTCCTCCCTTCTTCTTTTCTTCCTCCCCCTCCCATTCCCCTTTCTCTTCCTCATCTTCTTCCCTGCCTCTCCCCCCCCCCCCCCCCCCCCGACTATCGTCCCTTATAACTTTCTTCCTCCCCCTCCCACTCCCCTTCCTCCACATCGTCCTTCCCCCCACCCTTTTGTAAGTTGTCTTGGGAGATAGAGAGATAGTATGTGTGTGTGTGTGTGAGCATAGGCCTAAGCAAATTGAACATGTACACTCTAATTCTAAATAATGGTTTATTGTATAGAGAACTAAACCTATTACGTTTATTATAGTACAGGCTTATTATAACATGCATGGTCTTATGCCTATGTCGTGCGTACCAACATGAATACAATCGATTATTATTATATTATTGTACTCAATAAGGCTAATATTGAACAATATGATGAGATAGATAGAGGTAGATTGATAGATACATAAATATTATAATAATTGTTTGATTGATTGATTAATATGGTGTTTTTACATTGTGTATCTTGGTGAGATGGATTGGTGAAATAGTATTGGCTAGTGATTGGGCTCGGACAGGCTCTACCTAATTTGAAATATATTATATGATATAAAATATTTTGTTTTAGTTCAGATTCAAAGTATACTGCCAGTCTTATACCTCAACAAAAGTACTCCAAAGCTGAATGATGTGTAGAGTAGAGTCTGTTCGAAATATGAAGACTTTTTAGTGGCTTGTAATATCCTTATTAGAAAATTGTTGAAACAAGGATATGAAATATACCTCTTAAAAAGATATTTTAACAAACTACCAATTAGATATTTTAACTACAATAAATTTAAAAATATTATAACAAGTGACATATTTTAAGAAACACCATCTTAGAACTGCTAGAGATGACATGAGTAAATTTGTGAAGAGCATCTCAGCTAATAATGATGACGTCATTGAATTTACCACACACTGCATCTACTGAATATGTCGACGTATTATTACCAGAATGTTGATGCCAAGGAGATGGGCTGATCCTGTCAGAGTGGGGGTTGAGCGTCCCCTGCCTCCCAGAGCTCAACCACACTTTATCTCATGCTAAATATGTTTCAATACTTTTTGACGTAGTTAATGGATTTCTTCTTCGATATCCGACAACAAAATGTGACTTCCCCAATTTGACCTAACTGATTTTGTCTACTCTACTTCTGACTACAAAATTGACTTCCCGAATTTATCAACCCCCTGATTTTGACTATTTCATTAGTACTATACTACTTTTTCTTTTAGGGCAAACACTCTACACCAGGTATTATAGAGATAGCCGGTTTGCCACAGTTATAACAGAAAACCGATTACGGCGGATGGCTGTGGCCTGATGAAGTCCATCCGCCTCTCTATTTTGCCTTGGGGTAGGTGTTTGACTGTCTCTCTATATTTTTCATATATCTGTGTTAATTTCAACTCTCTTCACATGTGTGTGTCCCCTTTTATCTTGGTCTAAACAAATATTTTCATAATGTGAAGACTCTTCAAAGTACTATCCGTAATATACAGTGTGAAACTCTACAGTGCGGCCAAGCCATATTTCAGTATATCCTGTAACTCTTCTCCATTTCCCCTGCCCCGTGTATGTATGTGGGTTTCTTTTGTCAGCGGAACTGGAATGGAATTAAACGATTTTGTATCGGATTGATAGTTGGATTTTGAGTAAGAAATCTAAAAAGAAGACATCGAGTTTTACATAAAGTTAATTAATATGAAGTGTTTGTAATATATATATATACTGTATATATTATATATATATTAGAGAGAGAGAGTAGACAAACCCTCACTGTAAGTCCAATAGAGGGATCAGCCAATAGTTTTTACTTACTCGGAAGCTATCCACATGAAGATTTTGAAATAGTACGTTTATACTACGACCAAAGAAAAATTCAACTTTTAAACTATTAAACCTTTAAACTGAATGGATGGTGTGTGTGTGTGTGTGTGTGTGTGTGTGTGTGTGTAATTGTGCGTGTGTGATTTTGAACAGCGCTCAAGAGCATGACAAATTATCGAAAATGGCCACCCCTTCGGGGATCACGGCGTCAGGCAATAGATAGATAGATAGATAGATAGATATATATATATATATTATATACTGTATACTGTATGACTATCCCTCGGGGTAAGGGATTAGAATATGCCCCACGTGCCTTCTGCGTGTCGTAAGAGGCGAATAAAGAGGTTGGGTCGGTGGGCCTGCGACCCCCCACCCGTGAAAAATAAAGAATCAACGAAAAACGAACGATCAGCCTCGGATGCGGACGGACCCTGTGTTGACGAACCGCGACCGACTATGGACAATCTTACGGACAATCTTAGAATACCTACATGGAACGTGAGTGACGAGTGATGGCACAAAAGAGAGCGAGGTTTTGGAAGTGTTAGTGAATGCCAGGCTGGATGTATGTGAAATGATGGAGACCAAATGTAGGGGTACAGATGTGAGAGAGTGGGAGTGTGGAATGGGTGTGTGTTTGTTTGTAAGTACCAAATGGAAGGAGCGTGTAAGAGAATGTGGTTCTGTGGGTTCAAGGATTGTGTGGGTGAGAATGAAAGTAGGAATACAAACGTGGGTGGTTGTGTGTGTGTATGCTCCGAGAGAGGATAAACTTGTAAGAGAGAAAGAGGAGTTCTGGGTGAATGTGGAGGCGTGCCTGGATATGTTTGCCAAGAACGAAAGAATAGTTCTGATTGGGGATATGAATGGAAAGGTGGGTGATAGGAAAGTTGATGGAGTTGTGGGAGGGTGGGGGTACCGTCAAAGGTGAATGGGAATGGTAGTGCACTTGTGGACGTAGGTGTGGGGAGTAGGCCGTGGATAGCCAACACCTTCTTCCGACACAGAATGATACACAGGTACACATGGAAAGTGGTGTGGACGATGAAGGATAAGACAGTGGTGGAACGAAAGTCTCTGATTGATTATATATGTGTGGATGAACGAATGAAGAAATCTGTGCTGGATGCTAGGATGTATAGGGGTATTGGAGAGGGTCAGTCTGATCATTATGTAGTAGTAGCTAAAATTAGGATACAAAAGAAGTGAGTGAGGAGAGCTGGAGGGAGGCTAGATGAAGGTGGAATGGCGAGGAGGGTGGAGAGGCTACAGGGGGAGGAAATCAGGGAAGAGTAGAGGAGAGCAGTAGAAAGACGACTAGGTGGGTTCGACCTGGAAGATAAAATTATGGAGGAAGTGGAGGGAATGAGCAAGGTGTTTAAGGAAGAGATCTGTGCAGCATGTGTGGAGTGAGGAAAGCGTATACAGAGTGGTTGGGTAGTAGAGGGATGAAGATTCGGAGAGGCAGAAACGAGTGAGGTACATGGAGAGAAAGAGAGTAGTGAAGGAAAGTAAGAGAAGAGTAGATGAGGAATTTGGAAGGAATCTGAGTGTAAAATGGAGGGAGTGTAAGAAACTGTTCTGGAAAGAAGTCAAGAAAGTTAGGGAAGGTAGCAAGGGAAACAGTAAGCGTGTGAAAGATAAGAATGGGAGAATGCTAGCCGAGAAGCAAAAGAGAGTCGAAAGATGGAGGGAGTACTTCAACGAGTTGCTAAATGTAAGGAATGAAGAGCCAGCAAACATAGCTGGATATGGTATGGGAGGGAGAAGAGGAGAAGTAGTGGAGGAGGAGGTGGGGATCAGGAGGTCAGAAATGTGGGAAGCCATGAAAAGAGTGAAGTTGGGGAAAGAACAGGGAACGGATGGAGTGTGTGGGGAAATGTTGAGGTATGGTGGTGAGATAGTGATCGAATAGGTATGGAGAATGTGCAAACTAGCATGGGAGAAGGGGAGTGCACCTGGTGACTGGAAGACAGGCATAATAGTCCCCCTATATACGTGTAAAGGGGAAGGAGGAGAGTGTTGTGACCACCGAGGAATATGTCTTCTAAGCGTAGTAGGGAAGGTGTACAGTAGGGTAGTGATTGAGAGAGTGAGAGTGAGAACGGAGAAATGGATAGGTGACGAGCAGGGAGGCTTTAGGAATGGAAGAGGATGTGTAGATCAGATTTTTGCCCTGAATTGTATTGTGGAGAAATATCTGGAGAAGCAACAAAAGATGTATGTTGCCTTTATGGACTTGGAGAAGGCCTATGACAGAGTGGATAGAGAAGGTATGTGGAAAGTACTTAGAATATACGGAGTAGATGGCAAGGAGCAGAGCGATTTCTTTGACCTGAATGTTGGGTTGAAACAGAGGTGTGTGATGTCCCCATGGTTGTTTACTGTATCTATGGATGGAGTCATGAAAGAAATATAGGAAGCGCAGTGTATGTTGGTGTATCGCTGAACAGGGAGGGAAATTATTGGAAGCTGGATATACTGCCGTTTGCGGATGATACAGTTCTGATGAGCGACAATGAATGGGAGTTGAAGGGTCTGGTAAATAAGTTTGGAACAGTGTGCGAAAAACGGAATTTGAAGGTAAAGGCGGGGAAGAGCAAGGTTATGGTCTTCGAAAGGGGTGAAGTCACAGAGTGTGAGGTGAATTTGAACGATCAGGCTATGGAGATCGTCAGCTCTTTTAAGTATCTGGGCAGTGTGTTGAGTAAAATGGGACTATGGATGAAGAAGTGCGGGAGAAGGTGCAACAGGGGAAGAGGGTTGTAGGAACGTTGTAACCAGTAACAAGAAATAGGGTGGACAGTATGGAAGTGAAGAAGTCCTTGCATGACAGTGTGGTAATCCCGACGCTAACTTACGGAAGGGAAGCATGGACGTTATGGAAGAGACTCAGACCAAGAGTGAGAGCGGTGGAAATGAGTTACTTGAGAAGTGCGTGCGGAGTTACATGGAGGGATAGAAAGACGAATGAGGAAGTAAGAAGGAGGTTTGGTGTGGAGGTAGATGTGCTGGAAAGTGTGAAAAGGAACAACTTGAGATGGTTCGGCCATATGGAACGTATGGAAAGCGAGAGAATGATGAAGAGGGTGTACGAGAGCGAGGCGGAAGGACAGAGAGGGAGAGGTGCACCGAAGGAGAGGTGGAAGAATGGAGTAAGGAAGTATATGGATGAAGACGGTGCTGGTTGGGAGGAGGGGCATCAACTGACTAGGTACAGAGGTGCATGGGGGCGGTTCGTTCGTGGCCACCCCTTCGGGGATCACGGCATCAGGCAACAGATAGATAGATAGATAACGTTGATATCGCAATGTCCTGAAGTATTTAAATATGCTACTAAAAAATCGAGACTCCGAAATTACCTAAAATGTTGGCATAGGTCGCCAAGGGAAATGTGGAAAAATATATTTAGTTGCGCCAAATTGACAATGTTCACAATTAAACCACATATATATGAAGAATCATGAGGCCATGGGAGTCCATTGATATATGCTAACATTAGTTTGGGCCCATATCTTAGGGCATATTATGAGCCTTTGAAAATGGAACATTTGCATTTTTCGGCCTATTTTTGGATATGGGTAAGCACAATTTTCCACAATAAAGAGCCAATATAAATTATGATAGTTCTGTTGGATCCCTGAGCGATAGCGAGCCTGGAATTTAAGAGTAACTGGCCTTTCGCTGGGACAATTACTACCGAAATATTTGCAAAAGTATCTCAAAAGGGTGCCTTAGGGATATTTTTTAACTTGATAGTGGTTTGGGAAACAAACGAACTACCTCCCTTTCACATATGGAAAAGCATAATTATCAATATACCTAAATATCTTAAATACTTCTCTATGTTTACAGTGTAGTTTAGGAAACATCGTCGAGTCAGTTGCCAAAAGTCATCATTTAACTCATCATCTTGAATAATGACCTCCAGACTTTATCGTGATGATCGATCGATTTTATAAACAATAGACAGACTATAGAAAGACTAGAGAGAGAGAGAGAGAGAGATCATCCCTTGACCCTGTCATCAGTGACCTTTCAGATAATGTGGTCACCTGCCGACCCTTGGCAACAGCTGGATCTTCGGACCACCATGATATTCTCAGCACCATTAATGTTGCAGCTGATCATGATGAGGCTGTGGCACGTACCAACTGGTTATGGCACAGGGCAAATTGGGATGTTCTTCAAAATGCACTCAATAACATCTGATGGCCAGATTATCTTATCGGAGATGTAAATAATTAAGTTGAAGCTTTTACCAACATTTTGTGTTCCTTGCAAAATAAATTCATCCCTAGCCAGACCTATAAAGCAAAGTCGGGAGACCAGCCATGGTTTGGATTCAACTGCAGAGTTGCAGCAGATAAGAAAAGTAAAGCATGGCTACAATGCAAAAGATGCCCAACAAGCATCTGCATAAACTTGCCTGCAAAAATATGGAACAGGTGCAGATTTTTTGTTTTGTTTTTTTCTATGTGATTGAGGGAGGCAAAAGGCAGAACTGCCTATAGCGAGTGCCTCCCCCATAGTTGAAAGAGTGACAGGGCCAAAATCAAGGGACGTTCGATCCAAAATGCCTGGACACACGGAGTTTGAAGCAATTTAAGTCATAGGAAGAGGGAAAGACTGATTCTGGGAGAGAGTTCCAGAGCTCAGCTGTTGAGTAGAAGAAAGTTTGACAGTAACGTTTCACTCTTGGGTTGGAGAGTTGCACAGAGTAGGGGTGGAATTGAGTTGGTGCCCTACGTAAAGGTGGTATACACTGGGAAAGCTCTGAGGAACACTGATTATTATAGTAGCGATTTAATAGAGAGAGAGATGCAACATTGCGGCGGAGAAAGAGAGATTGCAGAGAGTTGGTGAGTGGACGGGAGTTAATGATACGAAAGGCCTTCCTTTCAACTTTGTCTAGGAGAGTGGTGTGAGAGGAACCTCACCACACATGTGAACAATACTCAATACAAGGACGCACTATGCCCCTGTACAGAGCAAGAAGGTGTGCAGGGGAAAAGAACCCCCTAAGGCGGTTGAGCACACCCAGCTTCTGGGAGGCTGCCTTAGCAAGACTGGTAATATGGTCCTTCCAACTGAGAGCAGAAGAAAACGAGACACCAAGAATATTGAGAGAAGATGAAGGATTAATTTTTGTATTGTTGAAGAATAAGGGATAGTCCGCAGGGAGTTCCTTACGGGTAGATAGATGGAGAAATTGGATTTTGGAAGCATTAATGGTAACAAGGTTTTCTCTGCCCCAATTGAAGATAGTATTTAGATCAGAACTTAAGAGTTCTATGGCTTCATTACGTTTGTCGTTGAGGGATTGCTGGCTGGGGCGTTCTGAAAAACTAATGGAGTAGTGTAAGGTTGAGTCGTCTGCGTATGAATGAATGGGAATTGAGGTACAGTTGAGGAGATCATTTATAAAAATTAGAAAGAGAATAGGAGATAGGACAGAGACCTGAGGAACACTGGAGTTTATAGGGTGAGGAAGTGAACAATGGCCGTCCACATCCGCGGCTATGGAACGGCCGGAAAGGAAATTAGAGACAAAGGCACAGATGGAGGGATAGAAACCGAAGGAGGGTAGTTTAGAAATTAAAGATTTATGCCAGACTCTATCGAAGGCTTTCGATATGTGTAGTGCAACAGAAAAGTCTCACCGAAGTCCCAAAAGGAGGATGACCAAGAGTTAGTAAGATATGAAAGAAGATCACCAATAGAGCGACCCTTAAGGGGAGGTTTTTAGTCTGTTCCCTAGTCCTTCATCAAGCTTAAAATTACACCCCCTAGGCTCCCTTTCAAGATAAATTTGTACATTTTCGGTAGAAAAATGTCCCGGCCAAAGGCCGGTTCCTCTTAAATTACAGGCTCGCTATCGCTCGCCAGGACAAAATTGACACCTAAATGGGACAAAAGGTCTTAAAATGGGGTAAAAGTTCTTAAAATCGCCAAACTAATGGGGCGAACATCTTAAAATCTCAAAAGCAATGGGGCTAAACATGAGGGAGAAAGGCGTCCAGAAAATAATCCCTCAAGTAGAAACCTCCCCTTAACCCGGGAACTGCCGGGAGACTCTTAAGAGTTCCCCCGGCGGACTGCGGGGAGACTCTTAAGAGTCAGAGAAAAAAAAAATCAACTTTTGACAACGAAAAACAATTTTTTTTTATTTTTTTTTTATTTTTTTTATTTTTTGGCCCATGGGCCATGCAAAATCTCAGTCCTCTACCTCCCCTCCTTCCCCACTTTCCTCCTCTCCTTCAGTTATCACCTATTTTCCCTGTTATTCCCTTATTCTGAGGTATATTTTCGTGCTAACATTAGAAATCCGGTTGCAGGGTGTGGTCATCACTGATAGCAAGCGAATGCAAGAGAGAGAGAGAGAGAGAGAGTATCGATCGACTGTGTCTCAGTGGCCTTGGGGGAAATTGGCGGGAAAGCAGCTTGCCTCACCCATACATTATACAACTCGCGGGCTATATCTCCGATTTTGACCATCCAAACGCTGTTTTCACTCGTTTTATTGTTGTTTCAGGTTAATACCTTTATAATCAACCCATAATAGGCGCATATGGATAAGTATTAACCCCTAAGTGTCGGCGCGCAACATAAGTCGAGTATAATAAATCTGGACTATCTGGCGGCGCGCGACATAGGTCGTGTGGCAATTTCAGCACGTAATGTTGCTGAGAGAGAGAGACAAGTGGTGGCAGGAGAGTAGCGAGCGTATGACTGCTCCAGACCACCGCGGCGAACCTACTGACACGAATCCCACCTCCTCCCTCCCTCTCTCACTCGCTACATACTGAATTTAATGGGGAAAGTACCGAATTACATGCTTTTTGCACTCGTGTTGCGCGGTTGTTGCAAGAAAACTAGCCGTCATAAAAGGATCGTTATGGTGTCATTGGAAAGCTCTGTTTATGCCCTTTCAGGGATAGATACTTGTTTTACGCTCTGGGTCTTATTTAGGCATGAAAATGATCACGTAAACAGCCTTATTTTGGCTAAAAACACCCCGCTGGGCGGTACATATAAATAAATCGCTAGCCCGCTAATCTAGTGTTAATGCTATTAATGGTACTATGAATATTTTAGTGACGGAAACACCTCAAATACATGCGCACAGGGAGAGGTGTCTAATTCACTTCAGAGGTTAAGGAAGCCATACTGGCGATCTGAGAGCAGATTATGAGAAGAAAAATGCTTAAGAAATTTGGAAGCAAGAATGGTTTCAAAAACTTTAGAAAGACAAGAAATGAGAGCAATTGGACGATAGTTGGAGGGTTGAGAGTGGTCACCCTTCTTTGGGACAGGTTGAATGTGAACAAACTTCCAGCATGAAGGGAAGACGTTAGAGGATAGACAGAGATGAAAGAGTTTGCCTAGGCAGGGAGTCATCACGGAAGCACAGTTTTTGAGAACAACAGGAGGAACACCGTCCAGACCGTATGCCTTATTAGTATTAAGCCCAGAGAGGGTAGAAAGTACATCTTTAGAAGAGATTAGGATATTAGGCATAAGTAAGAGAGAGGAGGCTGGAGAGGGAGGACTAGCACCGGAATCATCCAAGGTGGAGTTTCTAGCAAAAGTTTGAGCGAAGAGTTTAGCTTTGTCAGAGGAAGAAGTGATGGTTGTGCCATCAGAGTGGGAAAGGGGAGGGAAAGACAAGGAAGGGATTGTTGTTGGAGAGGTTTTTGGCTAGATGCCAGAAAGCTTGGGAAGAGCTACAGTTGGATAGTTCAGTGCATTTATTATTGATGAAAGAGTGCTTGGCAAGTCGAAGAACAGATTTGGCTTGATTCCGGGCAGAAACATAGGAAAAGTGAGAGTCTTGAATTGTAAGGCGTCGGTACCGTTTGAATGCTTCCTCCTTATTGCGGACAGCAGTAGAACAGGCGTGAGTAAACCAAGAATTTTAAGCATTAGTCTGAGAGAAAGAGAATGGAATGTATGCTTCCATGCCCGATAGGAATACCTCGGTAATGCGTTCAGCACTCTCCGAGGGTCCCCGGCCACGAAAGCAGAAATTATTCCATGGGAAATCAAAGAAGTAGTGTCGGAGAGCCTCACAGTCGGCAGCGCCAAAGTGCCACAAGCGCCGCCAGCTAGGAGGATCGGGTGGTTGTGCTGGGGAGATAGGACAGGTGACAGATATAAGTTTATGGTAGGAGGAGCCCAAACGAGAGAAAAGATCAACAGTATAAGAAGAAGGGTTAGAAGTTAGAAACAAGTCAAGAATTTGGGCCGATCTCCGATGCGATCCGGGATATGGGTGGGTTGCTGAACTAACTGCTCTAGGTCATTTATGATAGAAAAGATGTAGGCTTGTTCACCAGATGGGTCAGTAGTGTGAGAGGAGAGCCATTGGCGGTGGTGAACGTTGAAATCTCCTAAGATGGAGATTTCTGAGAAAGGAGAAATGGATAGAAGCCATCAGAAAGTGGAAAGAGGATCTGAAATCAAAACTTACAGGCAAGAACGTCAGGAGCAAAATATGGTGGACTAGCATTAAACAACAAGGTTTTGCTCCTGATGATTGCATCCCACCTTTAAGCAAATGTGATGGATCCATGGCTATCTGCAGTAAGGACAAGGCTGAGATTCTGGCATCTTACTTCTCAAGTAAAATTAATATACCAGACTCAGACCGCTCACCTCCGGCTGTACCAGCACAGACCAATGCTCAGTTAAGAAATTTCACCATTACCATAGATGATGTGATACAGCAACTAGAGGAAGCTGACCCCAAGAAGGCCACTGGACTAGATAACATCAGTCCATATATCTTAAAGCGTTGCGCACATCAGCTATACCAGCCACTCGCCATCATTTTTCAGAATTGCCTCAACTCACAACAGTGGCCCAAAATATGGAAAGAAGCAAGAGTTGTGGCGATTCACATGAAAAGCAGCAGAACAGACCCAAAAAATTACAGACCAATCTCCCTTCTTTCTGTTCTTGGGAAAATTCTGGAGTCAATCTTGGCAACAAAAATTTTAAGTTTTCTGGATAAACATCACCTTCTCAACTCTAAGCAGTTTGGCTTCAGGAAAGGTAGATCTGCGGCAGACTTGCTACTCCACTTATCTACCACGTGAAGCCAAGCCCTTGACATGGGAAAAGACACCTATGTAATTGCACTTGACACCGCGGGTGCCTTTGACAGTGTGTGGCATGCGGGCATCACCACCAAACTGAGGAGTCTAGGGTTGTGTGATGGTCTACTTCACCTAATCAATGATTTCCTGCAAGACAGAACACTTCACACGGTTGTCAATGGACATAACTCTGCTAACTACGCCATCAAAGCCAGTGTACCACAGAGCAGTGTTCTTGGACCTTTGTTGTGGAATGTTTATTTCAATGACATTCTGCAGCTCGTCCCTGAGGCATTTGCTTATGCTGACGACTTTACCCTAACATTCACTTATAACACTTGTCGGCGGGTGCCCAACCCCGAAAAGGGTTGAAATAGGGGAGCTATCCCCCTGCCAAAGGCGGCTTTCTAGGGCCGTTCCTAGCTGATGCTGAGAGGATTGGGTTCTAGTCATGTGGTGATGGGCTGGTCTATCAGAGTGAGAACTGAGCAATCTCTGCCATACCCATAGCTTACTCTGACTGTTCCTTTTACTTATATATTTTCTAGATCTCAAGTGACGGCGTCTCTAACGTGGATTGACCTCCCAATCTACCAAGATTGGAAGCCAAAGTGTCACATTTTTCCCTTGCCCCTCAACTTTCTCTTCATAATTGCTGAGGGACACAGGGCCCTGGGTGGGGCTTTGGTTTCCCGGGCATTTCCGCACCCTCCTCAGCTCCCCGCCATGGAGTGGCTTCGGTCACCCAGGCTTTATTGTGGTCGGCGGGGAGGGTTCTGTGGGGGCGCTCGGTTATGGCCTTGGCCTTGCTCGGGGCCTTGGGGCTGTTCGGCCAGGCAGCTTGGGGAACAACAACAACAACAACAACAAAGATGAGAGGCAAGCTACCGTTACTCATATCAACAATGCCTTACATAGTATCACCTCTTGGGCAAAACGCTGGCAAGTGAACCTTGCTTCGGAGAAAACTCAAGTAATGCTAATCTCTCGGAGACAAGATATTCTTGCATATACACCACCAGATATTCAGCTTGATGGGAGGAAGGTTCAGATGCAGAGTCAAGTAACAATTTTAGGTGTAAAATTTAATGATAATCTCTCTTTCACCAGCCATGTTAAGGACATCACAAAGAATGCTGCATGAAAACTTGGTTGCATTCGACGTATATCACATCTCCTGGACTCTAAAGGTGTTGCTACTCTGTATAAGTCTCAAGTTCGTCCATTGATGGAATACTCTCCACTTGCATGGTCATCATGTCCCCCCTCATACTTGAAACTTTTGGACCAAATACAGAAAAGAGCTGAACACTTGATCCAACTCAGAGAACAAGAACATCATGCCCCCAGATTTCAGCCTTTACAACAGCGTCGGGATGTGGCAGGTTTATGTGTAACTTACAAAACCCAAAATATGCACACTCCACACCTAACAGCCTTACATCTACAACCTTCCCAACCAACATCATATGCAAGAAGAACCGCATCCACAAGGTATCATCAGGTCAGTGTTCCATTTGCTAGGACAAAACACTAACTTCGTTCCTACTTACCAAAGTATGCAAGACTGTGAAATCACCTGGTTCAGCACACTGACCTGCATCACTTAACCTCACTACAATAGTTCAAGTCGGAGGTTAATATCTGGCTCAGGAATATCACAGTTCCGTACTAAATGTTGGTAATATAATTATTAAGTATCATACTTCATAAAGAGGGATCTTTATAAAATATAGACTGGTATATAATTATTATATATAAATCTATCAATGCTATATATTATTTGCATTTTAAATGTGTTTTGCTATAGATAATTCCACGTTGCATCACTGGAATTTTAGCTGTAAGAATACCATATAATGTCGTAAAGTTTAGAAGAAAAAAAAGAGAGAGAAAGAGAGAGAGAGGGGGGGGGGGGGAATAAACAAGGCCAATATTTAGTTCGATACGGAAACAATTTAAAGTTTAAATTAATTATATATATACTCGGCCAATCAATTACTTGCACAGCAGATACTTGGCCGTGTTTTTCAGTATGCACTATATTCAAATTGCTCAACAATTATTATTGAATGTTCTTTCATAGACATATGAGTTTTTATAGCCTGTTGCATAATATTTCCATGTAAAGAGCTGCATTTTCACAATAAAAAAAAATCCATAGCCAGAATTTAAAATAAAATCACAATACAATATAGTGTGTGTGTGTGTGTGTGGTGTTTAATAATAATACTAATAATACTAATAATACTAATAATAATAATCGGTTTATTTCAAGCCAGCAGCCAATGGGGATGAAAATACACAGACTTAACCTAGATCTTATCCTATGGGATCAACAGACTGATCCTGGCTGCTAACGAGGGTGCCTATATACCCCCAAGGGAGTAGAACGTGGGCAGGTCCGTGCAGACCTTGCCTTCACGACCAGGGAAAGCTTTTGGGAGAATTTTCCCTGCCGGCGCGTGGGATCGAACCCCCAACACCAGAGCTAGAGCTCCCAATACAGTGTACTTGCACAGCAGCTACTTGGCCGTGTTTTTCAGTATGCACTATATTCAAATTGCTCAACAATTATTATTGAATGTTCTTTCATAGACATATGAGTTTTTATAGCCTGTTGCATAATATTTCCATGTAAAGAGCTGCATTTTCATAATAAAAAAAATCCATAGCCAGAATTTTAAATAAAATCACAATACAATATAGTGTGTGTGTGTGTGTGTGTGTGTGGTGTTTAATAATAATACTAATAATACTAATAATAATAATCGGTTTATTTCAAGCCGGCAGCCAATGGGGCTGAAAATACACAGACTTAACCTAGATCTTATCCTATGGGATCAACAGACTGATCCTGGCTGCTAACGAGGGTGCCTACATACCCCCGAGGGAGTAGAACGTGGGCAGGTCCGTCCAGACCTTGCCTTCACGACCAGGGAAACCTTTTGGGAGAATTTCTCCTGCCGGCGCGTGGGATCGAACCCCCGACACCAGAGCTAGAGCTCCCAATACAGTGTACTAAGAGCGCTCGGCCACCGCGACCGTGTGTGTGTGTGTGTGTGTGTGTGTGTGTGTGTGTGGTGTGTGTGTGTGTGTGTGTGTAAATCAGAGGGAGTGTGTGTGCGTGTGTTTTCAGGAATACATACATTTTAGCTAGGTAACTGATATTGTGACTTACGAGAATTCAATTGTATATAATATTATCATCTTGTATAGTGCTGTATCGTTTTGGAAAAATTGTCCTATAGCAATTGTGTATAAACAAAATATTTTACTGTAGCATGCAGTTATATCCTTACACACATATACTCACACACTAGACACAGACTACATCACACACATACACACACACACACGTCATAAATAACAGAGCACAGACACACACACATATCACAAACATCAGCACACAAAAACATTCCTACACACACACACACACACACACGCGTCACAGACTACAGTACATAAACACACACGTCACAAACATTATCAAACACACATACACACAGTATAAAAAGCCAAGAGATCAACCAAATTGACTAAGTGGTCTTCCTCGTACAATTTTGTATCACCTTCCTCACGCAAGTATTTTTCTTGAGACACTTTTCTCTCCAATTATTCGTCATTTATTTTTTGCAACTTTCTTTCACTAGTGTTAAGTATTTATCTCGCCAAGGTTAAGTCTGTTTTCAGCTTCTTGGGTTGTTCATTGTTTTTGTCATTGTGTTATTCATTCATTGTTCTATTTGTTCATGCATGTGTTGTTATATTAACTAATGTATTGTCTTATTCATTCATTCATTGTTTAATCCAATGATTTAAATTATGTATTATTTCATATGTTATTGTTTGCTTTATAATTCTTTCTCATTTATGTGTTTATTGGTTTCTACTGGTTCCATGTCAGTTGAACCAGTGCCACTTCAACCAGTGCCACTTTAACCAGTGCTAACTCAACCAGTGGCCACTTCAACCAGTGACCATTTCAACCAGTGACCATTTTAACCAGTAACCTAACCTAACCTAACTAACTAACCTAACCTAATATAACCTAACCTACTGGTTAAAATGGTCACTGGTTGAAACGGTCACTGGTTGAAGTGGCCACTGGTTGAGTTAGCACTGGTTGAAGTGGCACTGTTTGAAGTGGCACTGTTTCAACTGACCTGTCACCGTTTCTACTGCATCTGACACATATTTATACCATTATGTTTGTATATATATGTTGTATGTGTTAATCTTATATAATTCTTGTTTATTAATTTAATTATTATTATTATTATTATTATTATTATTATTATTATTATTATATATTTTTGTGTATATATATAACTATTATTCTCTTTCTTCTCCATCTTTATATATCTTCCATTTCTTATTCCCCTTACTCCACTTTTCACATATTCCACCCCTTTGATTTATCTTCTCTCTCTCTCTCTCTCTCTCTCTCTCTCTCTCTCTCTCTCTCTCTCTCTCTCCTTCAAACCGTTCTACATTTCATTTTAACGTTTCCAGCAAATAAAGTCAAATAGTAATATCAGGAAGCTGACCCGACTCTGTTGACTGAGCAACGTGTTCGCCTTTCGCTCCCCTCTCCTCACATGTCTCTCTTCCTTTCATATATGTATATATATATCATCCTGTATATATATACACGCCCATGACATTAAGAGTCAGCCACGTCTGCATGGTTGTTAAATATTGTATATTTATTTCAGACCTTCTTAGTCCATCTTTAGGTATACAGCACCTTTAAAGATAATTGAAATGTTATCTAAATGAAATGTACAAAATTGGTTGTGAGTCATAATATTTGCTTATCCTTTTTACAAACAAGCTAAACAAATGCATATCAATACAATACAAACTCACCACTAATATCTCCATCTTACACATACAAATAATATATCACAGAATGAGATCTGACTCACATTGTAATAGTGAGAAGAGCATTTTTTGAGGTACCAGTTAGTAAATTAGGGGAGGTGTGGTGGAGTGGTCATGCCACTGGATTGGAAATCCAATGGACCCGGGTTCAAATCCCGATATGTCAATGGGAAGATATTATTGGGATTGAATTTGTGCTGTACCTAGTATCAGTGCATTACCACAAAGCCCACCGAAATGCCAAAAAAATACCCTCGTTGTTCCCTGATTAAATAACACAGTATGAATATTCCCATATTCAAAATATGTTACAGGGGGACAATGCCTAGTGAGTTCACTGCTCAATAGGTGGCGTTCTGAGAGTGAGGGTCTGAGTCTGGAGGGTGAGACGGTGAAGCACTTGAGCGAAGCAACCGGCCGCTTCAGAGATGGAGCTGCTTCGAGCCATGATGGATGTCACTCCCCAGACTGGAACAAGACCTCACGGGCTTCACCGTGTTGGGCGGTGGAATGTACAGGCTCTCAGCCTATGCCCGAGAGGGAGTAGTTGGAATATAGAAAAAAAAAAAAATAAAAAAAAAAATACTATATTTATATTTATTAAGTGTTCGAAGTGAACACTAAAAAGTTTCAATCTACTGCCTAAATTATTAATAAGCAGAAGATAATCATATAAACAAAGAAAGAACTTACAAAAACACGTCTAAAAGAAATGTGTCTGTTTAGTTAACAAAGCGCAGGCTAACCATGCACCTACTTCAAGGTTTAAAATTGTATAAAAGTATTGACAGTATGGATGCCAACAAATACATCATAATGATTGGTCATTCAAATTACACTAGAGGAAATGGTTGTAAGATAATTAAAAAGCCTTATTTCTCACATGAGGAAAAGTAAGTTTTGTTCAATTGAGTAGTAAACCTAGAGAATGGACTACCTAGTAATGTCATTGAGTGGTGTACTGTTGACATTTTAAAAATACGACTAAATAAATATCTCGCTCTTAACACCCTATTAACTGTGTTTACCAACGAATAGTACCTCTCTGTGCTGTGCTATCGATACCCTTCTTCACATAAATTAGGTAGTTTAGTTACAAGCAGCATATCTCTCTGTGTGTCTCTCTCTCTCTCGTAGGAGAGACGGGGTTAGCCCGTCCTTTAGGGAGTAGCATCCCTGCGAATCCGAGCTACATCTACTCCGACTTTTCCTATAGGTATAGTTATAAGACTTCTTCTCTATTCTTTACACTCACACATAATTAACTTACAGTAATATTAAGGACCCTACTGCTACCTAATGCGTGGGAAGAGAGGCTTTGGACACCTCTATAAATAACACCATTTAACGCTTACAGGTTATGAGAGACTGTAATTGGAGAAATTCCAGGCGGTGGGGACCGATAAATGGAGTGTGGCTGCAGTGCCCCGATAAGCCCACTCCTTACGTGTAATGCTTGACCAGTCCCTGTGACCGTTCTATGGTGCATTTAGCTGTACTGCTCTTAGGTGAGAGAGCTTTACTGCCATGTTGGTTGCCAGGCCAACTAAAATACCTAGGTTTGTCTACTGGAATAAGTGTAATATCCCTTGATCACTTGCTTCTATGATCCTGGCCGTTTGAAGGCAGTTAGTAGTACTTAGTAAGGATTCAGGCTATCGCTGTCATTCCTTTCGGAAAATCAGTGTCTTTATGACACGAATGCTGCTCAGTTGGGAGCTGCAGCACGTTGGGACTGTCTGACCTCGGGGAGACCTTTGGTTTGGTGAGACAGACATAACGAAGCCAGAATCTAGAACAGAACGAACACCATTGACGAATAGGCGGATGCGGATGACGCGGAAACAATTCACCACCACCCTCCGTTGTATAGCATTGTATTGGTCATTAGTTTTCCTCGAAGTTAGAAGCCTTTACAAAGTATTTGAACTGTTAGAACAAATCTAAAACCATGTCGGCTACTAGTACTACAAAACTAAGCAACTTGCGCTAAGTGCAAGAAGCTAAAGTAGTGCATCGACTTCAAAGAAGATGCATATGCTAGCATCCACCATGATAGTCTTTGTCTCTTTCTTGAGATAGAAGACAAACTCATGAAGTAGGTAGCTGGGATTAAGGAACAATTAAAGCAAAGAGACACAGATTATACAATTCTAAAGAACGAAGTTTCTGAAGGAATAAAGGAAATAGAAGAGTTCAAAAAGGTAATAGATAGCCTTAGAACTGAAACTATTGAGAGAGTGGCAGCCATTCCTTCAAACACCAGCATAATTTATGCAGGTGCAATTATTAAGCAAAATAAGAATGTAGGGCCATTCAAGGAGGCAACAATTGAAGCAGCAACTACAGAAGAGGCAGAAATTCCTGCTACAGCTAGTGCTAGTGACCCTCGCTATGCTCGGAGAGAGGCCACACACAAAAATAAAAAAAGACCAGACAGGAATATGAGGTTAACACCTCAAATAGATTCAGTCTTCTGGATCATGCCAAAAGTCAGTATGACTTCCCCAAGTCCTCACAGAACAAAGGAAACAAGGATCGTCAGTGCAGAGTGGGCAGCGAAATGTTAAGCCTACTATGAATCATTCAAACAATAAAGTAGACGTGCCGCTTTGCCCAAACTCAAAGCGGCATACCCAACTCTGCGATGACGTACCATCATCACAAGTATTACCATCATCAATCATACTATCACCCTGATCACCACTACTGCCATCTTCACTACAACTCCACCATCAACACTACTACTGTCATCATCACCATTACTATGAGCATCACTACTACTATCACAATCATCACAACTACTCTCAACCATCATCACTACTACTGTCACCATCATTACTACTGTCACCATTGTCACTACCATCTTCATTGCTACTACAACTATCTCCATCATCACTACTATTATCACCATCATCTTACAATCATCATTACTAGTGTTAACATCATCACTACTACTGTCACCATCATCACAACTGTCATAATTATCACTACAACTATACCTATCATCCCTACTATTATCACCATCAATACTACTATCACCATCATACCTACTACTACTACCATCACGTCTACTGTCAACTAAACTAACCTAACTTAACCTAAGCTATCATATCCAAACCGGGGCAAGTTCCTCATACAAATTAGAGGCGAGTTCTTTTGGGGGCGTCATCTCAAGTAACCATCACCAATACTTTCACCATCATCACTACTACTATCCCCACCATCTGCTACCATCATCACTGCTACTATCACAAACACTATTGCAACTACTTCCACAATCACGACTGCCCTCACTACCATAATAACCATCATCACTACTGGCAATATCATAACTACTACCATAATCACCATAACTATCACTACTACACTCACGCACAATATGGTCACCACTACAGATCATCACCACCATGACAAATACTATCACAATCACCAACATCATCACTACTAGTACCATACTCATCATTATCATCACTTCTGTGATGTGTGGCATCCTGTGATTGTCATTATTGCTGCCACATAATAGTGTGTGTGCCCACACACACAAGCATACAGACACAATGATTTCATCACTACTATTATCACCATCATCACTACTATTACCATCATCCCCACTATTACTACCATCACTTCTAATGTCAACTAAACTAACTTAACCTAACTTATCCCAACAACTGCAGGGAGAGTTTTTTCAGCCCCAGAACGATGCTTTCCCCATCATTGCCCCTGCGGGGCACATACACACAAGCATACAGACTCCGTGATTTCATCACTACAACTACAACCATCATCACTACTATTATCACCATCATCACTACTATTACCATCATCCCCACTATTACTACCATCACTTCTAATGTCAATAAACAAACTTAACCTAACTTAACCCAACAACTTCGCGGCGAGATGTTTTCAACCCCAGAACGATGGCGATCCCCATCACTGCTTGGGGGGGGGGGGGAAGGTATAAAACCATATTTTGTATCTAAAATCATAACTATTGCACAAATTCAAGCAATCTTTTTTGACTGACGTTCCCATTCACCCAACAAATGTTTGTGTGAAATTTGGTGAAAATGCGTCCAACAGTCTAGTTAGTAGGAGTTCTGGGACAGACGGACGATGACGACAGCATCGACGACGCCACATTTTTTTCCGGTGGTACCCACTATAATTGGGGGGGGGGGGGCGGGGGCAATACCAAACTCTGCTTACACAGAGTTGTTAAAGGGACCAAGCTTAACATGTCAAGAAGGTTTGGTCTCGTTAGTGACAAAGAGACGAAAACAATTTTGATTGGGGATTCTCAGGTCAAGGACCAAGAGTCTCACTTTGTTAAGTTTCGCCGAGATGTGAGAAAGGTGAAGAGCCTCGCAGTTGCAAGGACTTCCCAGATCACAAAGGAAGTGGGAAAAGTCTGGTCCAAGACTTAGGGGACGGCAATAATAGCCCAGGTCAGTGGTAATGACCTGTTTCTTATAAGAAATAAAGTCTGTGCCACAGAATCAATAAGGTAGACGTGCCGTTTTGCCCAAATTCAAAACGGCATACCCAACTCTGCGATGGGTCACCATCATCACTACTAGTCACTATCACCATTACCATCATCACTACTACTATTATAGTCATCACTACTACTCTTACCATCATCACTACTACTCTCATCATCACTACTACTGTCATCATCATTACAACTTTCACCACTACTCACCATCATCACTAATACTGTCACCATCATCACTACTGTCATCATTATCACTACAACTATCATCATTGCTTGTCACCATTATCACTACTATTATGACCATCAACACTACATTTTCAGTTAGGCTATCACCGCTGGTGGCCTATTTCTGCGTACCGGTATTTCATAATTTTTGTTTTCGGTTAGGATAGGCACCCCTGGTGGCCTATTTCTGTTTAAATAAAAAAAAAAAAAAAATCGGTTCGGCTATCACTGCGTATTTAAATATAGTTTTGTTTTGTTTTAATTTTCGGTTAGGCTATCACCGCTGATAACCTATTTGTGCGTATTTCAAATGTTTTATTTTCGGTTAGGCCTATTTAAGTAAGTGAAGCGACCTGAAGTGAATGAAGTGTTTTTAAAGTGAGATAAGTGTTTTTAAAGTGAGTTAAGTGTTTTTAAGTGGGTGAAGTGATCTGAAGAAAGTGATCGTCACCATGCCTCGTGCCTGTACGAACTGCGCCGGTAGGTTTGGTGCTTCCATGTTTGATCCTGCCGATCCACAAGTCTTCCGACTCTGCCAGCAACGAGAGGATTTGACAGCAAAATTGGATGAAGCCCTCAACAAGATCAACGCCCTCACCAGGAAGCTGGAATCACTCCAAGACTTTGTAACACTCAACATTGGAGTATCACTAACTCTAATTGTTTCAACTCCAGCATCCACCACCGCCCCAATGTCATCTGCCAACAATCCAACACCTGCAGTAGCCACTGCATCAGATGCTTCTTACGAACCTGAGCCGACATCAAACCAGGACAACCGCCCTCTTCACTTTAGTCTCTCCCCCACTCCTCGTGCAAGAAGCCTGCTAGCACGAACAGTACCAACCCCTCGCCCCCGTTCTAACCACTCCTCTCCCCGACCTGTACGAAGTCTTGCCACCACAGGTTTCCGGATTTACACCAGTGAGGAACGGTGCACGGCCAATCAGAAAAGGCCTCATCTACCAGTCACAATGTCAAACAGATTTGAGATCTTGGTAGAGATCGAAGACGAACCAGAAGAGACCAGGCTCATTAGGGATTCCATCCTACGAGGACAGGTCGAAGAGTTCTGCGACAGAGTCCCAAATCGACGAAAATGATTTTGCATCCCAGGAGCTGGACTGGACGACATTGTGGAAGTCTTCGAAGATACCACAAAGGATGCAAACGAAAATACCCTTTTTGTCATCCATGCTGGTTCAAATGACGTCATGCGCACCAGATCCGAAGAGTTGATGTAGAAATATCGCAAGATGATCCAGCACTACAAAAACAAGTCAAGGAATATCATCATCTCAGGCATTCTCCCCAAGATCGACGCACCTGACATATTCTACGACAAGGCCTTCAGCACAAATAGCCGACTGAAATATTTGTGTCTGAAGGAAGAAGTTGAATTCATCAACCTCTGGGACAATTTCTATAACCAGCCTACTCTGTTCTGCAAGGATGGCACTCATCTAAACCCTGTGGGTTCAGCACGCATGAGTTGTCTCCTACACGAAGCAGTCCGCAGCCATGGATCAAAAAATGCCATCCGAGAAGAAGCAGCAGTGACATAAATCATCCAACGCCAAGCAAAAAACAGAGGCAACCGAGGACCACCAGCGATAAGGACCGAAGACAGCGAATACCGAGGACAGCCATGAACATAAATGTAGATCCGACAAGAACCAAAAATATTATTAAAGAGCGTTCCGTGAGTTCTAAATTAACAAATTTATAGGTTTTCTGTGCAAACG
>CM064579.1:9569885-9615031 GCA_032716605.1 Paralithodes platypus
ACCTGTCACACTTGGTGAGGAGGTAGGGCGTGAGAAAACTCCGAGACAGCAACGTTACACACTTAAGCAAGATAGGATCGAACAGTCCAGTATCGGGGGAGGCCATAAGTTGCTCCGGGAGCACTTAGATAGATTGGCTCCTTCGGATATCTGTCGGCTGCAGATAGATGATCCTGAGCTTCAGAAGTGTAGTAACGGTGCGATTGAACTTGATGAGGACGGGGATGCAAAGCCGGGGGACTTCTTTCGTGTGGAGGGCATATTGTACAGGCGTTTTCTAGATCCCAGACGGAGTTGGGAGGGTGGGTCGAGAGTGGTTGACCAGTTGGTAGTGCCTAGTGTGTGCCGTGATAGCCTACTGAGGTTGGCGCATGATGTACCGTTGGCAGGGCATTTGGGTGTACGTAAGACGGTAGCAGCATTGGCGAAATTGTTTTGGTGGCCAGGTATGAAGGCACATGTGGCGTCATGGGTGGCAATGTGCAGTACCTGCCAGACAGTAGGTAAACCAAACCAGTGTATTCCCAAGGCTCCGTTACACCCTATTCCTGTAATCGGGCCACCATTCAGTAAGGTTATAATCGACATGGTTGGCCCTCTACCCCCTACTAGTGCAGGCAACAAGTTCCTCCTCACAATCATGGATGTTGCCACTCGTTATCCGGATGCATACCCCATGCGAAATGGTACTGCTAAGACTGTTGTTCGTAACTTGCTATTGTACTGTTCTAGGTACGGGTACCCGCAGGAATTGCAGTCAGACCAAGGGTCCAACTTTACTTCTAACCTTTTCAAACAGACCATGCAGCAGCACGGTATCAGTACAGTTGTCTCTTCAGCCTATCACCCAGAGAGTCAAGGGGTGTTGGAGAGGTGGCACTCGACTCTGAAAAGCATGCTGCGTTGTTACTGTGTTGAGAATGGCAAGGATTGGGATCTTGGGTTGCCCTATGTATTATTCGCTGCTCGGGAGGTACCTGGTGAAAGCCTAGGGTTCAGTCCCAATGAGTTAGTTTTCGGACATCAGGTCAGAGGCCCCCTCAACATGGTTAGAGAAATCTGGGAGGGCACAGCAAAACCATGTTCCATGTTAAAGTATGTCCTCGAGAGTAGAGAGAGAATGCTGAGAAGCCTAGAGTTGGCAGGTAGGAATTTGGTAGGGTCGCAAGCACTTATGAAGGACAGGTACGATGAGAAGACAAAACTCCGGGAGTTTAAGGTGGGGCAGGAGGTGTTATTCTGTGTACTCTGCCAGGCGGGGTGTTGTCTGCCAAATACGCTGTTTACGTGATCATTTTCATGCCTAAATAAGACCCAGAACGTAAAACAAGTACCTATCCCTGAAAGGGCATAAACAGAGCTTTCGAATGACACCATAACGATCCTTGTATGATGGATAGTTTTCTTGTAATAACCGTGCAACGCGAGTGCAAAAAGCAGGTCGGTACTTTCAGTACATAATTGAGTATGTAGCGAGTGAGAGAGAGGGAGGAGGGAGCTGAGATTTGTGTCAGTAGGTTCGCCGCGGTGGTCTGGAGCAGTCATACGCTCGCTAGTATCCTGCCACCACTTGTCTCTCTCTCTCAGCCACATTACGTGCTGAAATTGCCACTCGAGTTATGTCGAGCGCCGCCACATAGTCCAGCTTTATTTAACTCGACTTATGTTGCTCGCCGCTAAATAAGGGTTAAGGTGGGGCAGGAGGTGTTGATTCTGTTACCTCTGCCAGGTCATCCGTTGTCTGCCAAGTACGCTGGTCCTTATAAGGTGGTAAAAAAGATCTCTGACCTAGACTATCTTGTGGCTACTCCAGATAGGCGTAAAAAGAATCAGCTGTGCCATGTGAATCTGGTGAAAGAGTTTGTGAGGCGCCCCCCTGAGCCTCTCGCTGTCCCTGTGTTGACCTGCAGCAGTCATGGAGGAGAAGGAGTAAGGGACAGTGAAGCCCAAGTGGTGGATAACTGGGAGTGTCATGTCTCTGCTGACCAGTGGGCGGGGAACTCCAGACAGGTGGCTGACGAGGCTCTAGTGGCACACTGCCTGAGCAACAGCGTGCAGCCGTGCAGCGCCTGTTTGCTGCATACCCCGTGTGTTTGCAGAGCATCCAGGCCTCACACCTCGATTGGTGGCATGATTGGACGTGGGAGATCACCCCCAATTTAAATTCAGTACCCTACCGAATTCCCAACACCCAATAAACTCCCAGCCCTCAGAGCGGAGTTAGAGTATATGTGGGCACGGGGAGCTGATTGAGAAGGGGGCAGTTAGGTGGACATCTCCTGTCACTCTGCAGCCCAAGCCTGACGGGAAGGTTCGCTTCTGCATTGATCTTCGGAGATTGAACGGGTTGACTCCCACCAATGCTTCTGCCCCTTCCCGCGTGGTTACCGATAGTGTATACAAGATTGGTAAGGCACAGTTTTCTAACTAAGTTAGACCTAGTGAAAGGCTACTGGCAGGTGCCCTTGTCTGAGCGGTCGAAGGGGGAATGCGGGTTTGTGTTTGATGGGAACACCTACCGTTGCAATGTGATTTCGTATTGCCTTAAAAGGTGGCCCCAGCCACCTTCCAGAGTCTTATGAGTGAGTTTAGTAGCTGACCAGTCCGAACTGCACTGTTTACCTAGATTACGTTATAATCTACGTATGACAACTTTGAGAGTCACTGTGAGCACATAGAAGCCTTGTTTTGGAAGCTCCGTGAGGCCCGCTTGGTGGTCAATCTGGGCACGTGCGACTTTGTCCGTGCCAACTGTTCAGTATCTTGGGTTTGTGGTCGAGTTAGGCCAAGTGTGCCCCCCCCCCATAAACAAGATACAAGGCTATTAACCAGTTCCCCAGGCCATCCCCCAAGCGTCAGTTCAGGATATTTTTTGGGCATGATCGGTTACTATCGCCGCTTCATTCGCGGTTATTCTACTGTGTTAGCTCCCTTGACAGATTTGACTTAGCAAAAGAGAAAAAGTTCAAGTGGTCACCTGAGTGTGAAAGGGCTTTTTTGCTGGTCAAGCACTTACTCTGCACTTCACCCAATCCTCAGGGCCCCTTACTTTGAAAGACCGTTCCAGCTGGCAACAGATGCCATTCGGTGTAGGGGCTGGTGCCGTCTTTAATGCAAACAGACGAGGAAGGTTTGGAGCATCCAGTCAGTTTCTTTTCCAAGATCTTTAATTCCGCTCAGAACAACTACTCTGTTGTGGAGAAAGAAACTGCTGGCAATAGTGTTTGCGCTCAGGCACTTTTGAAGTATATTGTTCCTGCCTACGGGCCAATCGTGGTGATTTACACCGACACACCACCCTCTTAATTTTCTGAACCAATTCCCACAACCTGAATAGGAGGCTGACAAGTTGGTCACTCATGTTGCAAAGAAAACAATCTAGACATTCGCCATATTGCCGGTTGTGAGAATGTGATTGCAGCCTGTTTTGTCGAGGGTGGAGGATCCGGCGTAGATCACCACAGGTGTGTGGGTTTGAGGTGGAGAAAAACCAGTCTTGCCCCTGTAGAGCAGCCGTCAAAAAACAAACATTAAAATTACATAAAAAATCACATAAAAATTCTTTCTTTTTTATAGTTAGTTGTAATTTGCCAATGTTATAGCTAAAGTCCCTAAGTTGAACCTGTCTTTCACTTAGTAGGCTGGTTCTGTGAAGCTCGCTCAGGGAGCATAGCAGGCTAAATTATACTATTGTGTTTGGGAGGGGTTGTAAGAGTTTCTTTATGCTAATATGTTGTTTTATTTAAGATTGAGCTTTGCATTTCATTTCTGGTGGAAGTGGCTAGGTGTGGCCCGGTCTTGTCGGCATTCTGCCTTGTCAGATATTGTGCTCTCCTAATGTTGATCTTCCCATGCTTGGGCGGGGTGGTGACATTCTACAGGCGTTGGCAGAATCGCCTCGTCGTTGGCCACTATCGCTCGCCAAGGGCATCGAAATGGGCTACAGTTATCAGAGAATGTTGTTCTTTCTTCCCTAGTAATCGCATTGTCACAGACCGTCCAGTGGTGTGCTTTGTTTTCGTCTGTGACAACGGGTTATATTTTATATCAACAGTAGTGATAATAGTACCATCGGGTGAATGAGAAAGATTTTCAGAACGAGGAGGTAGTAAGTTTCTGTATGTACGGGTGCTCTCCTGCCTCGCGCGCCATTGTCTGGCGTGTCTGGCTGTGTCCTATGACGCCTGCTGTCTTGTGGACATCTCGGCCTGTGATTGGCCGACCATCCGCGCCTTTGCGGTCCTCCTGTGTAACCTTACCTCCTCCATGAATGTCCCCCAGGAGCTGTCCTCGTCAGGACAGGCTTGGCACGCGTGCTTCTAACATTCTCTTTGTTGCATACTCTCTCTCTAACTTCTCTCCCCCGATCACCACCTTTATCACTGTTATTCTTCCTCACTCGATTCTCTCTTTCCATACTCTAACCTTTATTAACGTGCACGAACACTTCCCCTTGGGTTCTGTATAACGGATTTTCATAGCCGGGGCCTTGTATTGCTTGCGGCTTCCTCAGAGATATTTACATGTACTTATAATCGGTTTTGAGGGTTTCTTAAGTTAGTATAGTTTAAGAACTTTGTGTGTCTCCATTATTGATTTAGTGTTTCTGCTCTTTTTTTTAATGCTAGACTGGGATAAGGTAACTGTAGCATTGTCTCCGATTTGTGTACTGTTTTCTTATACCTACATGCACTTCGACCGGAGTGAAGTGTCATTTCTCCTGTTGTAGCCTGGGTTGTCTTTTCGGTTGCATCCTTTGTGTAGTGCAGCCTTGTGTTGACTGAGGGTTTTTGTGGCTGCACCCGTTCCAACAACCCCTTTTGCCTGTCTCTTTTGCTTGTCTTTAATTAGAGGGTCACTCATGATAGAACCAGATACTTGTGAACCTGGATCTATCGAGAGAGCCCCCTAGTCCATTAACGTAACATTAAATGATTGCAGTCATTTTAAGGACATCGCTAGGCTACGAAACCAGTCTTGCTCAACCCCAGTTCCTTACCTAGGAGTATCCCAGCTAGACATTATTAATCGAGTAGACAACTTGTTAGTATGAAATATAAGCTCTTTGATGATGTGAGCATTATTCCATTTCACATCGAATTTATTAGTCTAGGTTGTTTGCTGAGATCCGCACCCAAACCATAGCAGAACTGTTCCGTTTGCGCGATGAGTTCTGCAAGTACTTCTTTTAGTGTTGCCGATTCACTGTGCTTAATTGCCTTTACCTGTTGCGACATCGTTTATTATATGCGTAATTCTCCGTTTTGTCAGTGTTTACATGGTATTATGTTTCCTATCTTCTTAGTGTATTCGATTTACACGTGTGGTGTCCTGGCCCTCCTGGCCTTTATATACGTTCTAAATCAGTATGAGCATCTTATGCCCCATCAGACTTTTCTTTAGAAGTTTTCCAGGTCTATGCTTGTTAGGACTATACTTCACTTTTCCTTTCAGATAGGAGTGAAGATGTATTTTTTTGTGTTGTGTGTAGAGTAAACGTTTGTATTCTTTTTTGAAGCATTCTCATTTTTATTGTACATGGATAACCCTTATACTCTTACTGGCCGTGGGGTTTTCGGACCCTTAAGTGCCGATACTAGAAAACATTTGGACTAAATGGCGGGGTCGGGACTTAACGGGGCTGTTCTTGCTTTTGCTTCTGGGCGGTATGTCCCACGTCCTAATTTAGGTGGAAAGCGCAAAAACTTGGTGGTCAGGCGGTGGTACTACAAAGGCCCACCAACCACCTCCCTACCTGGTACCCTCCTGCGTGGACCGTGGGACTAAGTTTGACGTCCTCATAGGTCATCCATAATGGAAGGTGCAGAGATTTTTGGCTCGTGTGTCGATCGGGTGGGTTTGCCGCCATCCTCTAGGTGCATCTGCGCCCACCTTCACAACCACCGCCCGGGCTTACCACGCCATGGAACTAGATATCATGCGGAACTCTTCAGAACGGTCTATAAGCTGTTGGATGAAACCGTCGAAGGTCTGGGTGAGAGTTTTGGTAGTGTGGATGACTCGGAAGGCGAAAATAACCCGATTATAGGCTTTCACCCCAAGCATAATTTGCGGGGGGTGAATGTTGTGGTTGATATTGGACAGACCCTTGAGCAAATTGGAGACGTTCCTGACGAAGAACATACTGGTGTGGGTGTTGGTAAGTACAATTTATATTTTATAATTGCTTGAAAATGTGATTGCAAGCATTTTATCACCTTACGAGCGGCTGGTGGAGTATATTTCACTGTGCCGCCCAGCGGGTTTTTTTGTTTACCCTAAATGGGGTTGTTCCGTGCTGTTTTTCATGCATAAACAAGACCCAGAGCGTAATACAAGTATGTATAATGAAAGTGCGTAAATTGAGCTTTCCAATGACACCGGAACCATCCTTTTACGATCACTGGTTGTCTTTCAACGATCGTAAAACACGAGTGCCAAAACCCTAAAATACGGTAATTTCCTTATATAATTCCCTGTGTGGCGAGCGGTCTTGAGGTAATTTATGCTCCTGATCACCGCTCCGCTCTCTCTCAGAGCACCATACGTCCTCAAAATTGCACTCTACAAGAAATTTCCTTTGCATTTTCTAGCGTATTATTTGCAGGCGTTCGGTAATTTCTTACGGTAATACAAACAATGAAAGATTGAATATTTGTGCTTGGCATTATATGATTGTGGGGAACAGATGTAGTCCTACCGTATATATAATGTTTTCATATATTATATGATACATGTGTAACATTTGTGTATATTATCACGACTCTCTCTCTCTCTCTCTCTCACTCTCTTTGTTTGTACTCCTTTGTACTCTCTTTGTCTGATGTAGGCCAGGGCACGCCCCTAACTAATCTCTTCCCTCCCAGGGGACATCACACCTAGCAGATGTTTTTGACCTCCCCTCTCTCTCTGTCTGTCAATTCCTCTCTGGATCTACCTATACTGCATGTGACATTGAAATTGCTGAGAGTTTGATTGCACGCATTTGATAGCGTATTATTTGCAGGCGTTCGGTAAATTTCTCACGATAACCAGGGTGTATGGTACATTTATCACGATAATACAAGCAACAACGAAGCTTGGCGAAGATTGTGGTCTACAATATACCTTTTTATAATTGCATGTGAACTTGTAATTGCTTGAAAGTTTGATTGCAAGCATTTTATAGCGTATTATTTTCAGGCATTCAATAAATTTGATAAATATATCAAAATAAGTCCTGTGGGACTAATGAAATAGCTATTATTGGACAAGGAAAACATTTTGTTCATCCCTCCACTGGAACATCAACAACAATGTCAACAACGTATCGCCGTCGGCAATCGTAAGATTCAGAGTCGTAAAGATTCCAGGACGAGCTCAATAGAAAATGAATGAATGAAATGAATGAGTGTGCAGTACTGCCAATACGTATAGCGACTTCCGCTAGATCTAGAGACCTTTACTTCGATCTAGCAGCAATGACTTACACTAGCGGTTTTGTTTTGAATTTTCAGAACAATTTCGAAGTGATATTATATGGATTTTGCCAATTCATATTTCTAGTGGTATTTATCATGTCTTACATCTAACAATATATGCTAGCGGATTTAACTTCAATTGGTAACCCTCCCGCTAAAGTCGGCTCCAAGAAAATCGATAATGGTGGCACTTTAGTAAACAGATGATAAACAAAACCGCATGCGGATCGGTTTGGTGTATCGGTATTATGGTAAGTTGGCTACCTACTATTGTTTATACGATACAGTAAGTAATGATAAGTAAATTACTATATATTATATATAAAACAAAAACAAAATTCCTGCAAAGCAAGCGAAACAGAGAGAGAGAGAGAGAATGCAGAAACTGAACTGAAGAAAGAGTGAAACAGATATAATAATACAACAATATTACAAGCAAATAAATGAAATAGAGGGATTAGTTAGAGAAAATAATAATGAGATATACATAATACGGATGAGGAAGAGGGAAAGCGAGCGAGCCAGAGAGAGAGAGAGAGAGAGAGAGAGAGACAGGAAGAGTGAGAGAGATTAGAGAAAATAGAGAGATTGCAAGCATTTTATAGCGTATTATTTGCAGGCGTTCAGTAAATTTCTTACGGTAATACAAACAATGAAAGATTGAATATTTGTGCTTGGCATTATATGATTGTGGGGAACAGATGTAGGCCTACCGTATATATTATTTTTTCATATATATATGATACATATGTAACATTGTTATATTATCACGACACTCTCTCTCTCTCTTGTCTCTTCCTCTCTGGGTCGGTTACCTATAGCCTACATTTATAATTGCATGTGACCTTGAAATTGCTTGAGAGTTTGATATAATAATACAGAAATATTACAAGCAAATAAATGAAATAGAGGGATTAGTTAGAGAAAATAATAATGAGAAATACATATACGGATGAGGAAGAGAGAAAGGGAGCACAAGAGAGGGAAAGCGAGCGAGCCAGAGAGACAGACAGACAGACAGGAGTGAGAGAGATTAGAGAAAATAATAATGAAAATTACTTACATATACGGATGAGGAAGAGAGAGAGAGAGACAGAGCGCGCGAGAGAGGGAAAGCGAGCGAGCCAGAGAGAGAGAGACAGATAGACAGACAGGAGTGAGAGAGAGAGACAGAAAGAAAGAGAGAGAGAGAGAGAGAATACAGAAATAAGGAGAAATAAGAGAAAAATAAGACCGATTACCTAAGGAATAGTAGACGCGCGAGAGGCCGAAGTCAGGCCAAAGCGAAGGCAACCGAACGCGCCTGGGAAATAGACCAAAATGTACCTCCTCTTCCTCACCTCTTCCCACCCTCCACACTCATTTATAACATCCATTCATAGACTTATATGGGGAGACGAAGAGTTGCTCTTTCCAAAAATGATCGTTTCGTTCGCATTGGAGCCATAGTAACGGCGCTAGGGCGAGTGAAATTGAGCGAATATTTCGGATTATGCCCGCTGAGCAGTACAGTGTAAAATACCTTACCACCCGCTAAATAAGGGTTAAATCTTGCAGGGATTTAATTGATCTTTCCATAGATTCCTTTTTATTCATTTTAATGTAACTTGCATCTTGTTTGTTATCAGGCTATACCAGTACAGGTTAGCCTGAAGTAGAGTACATTTATGCCCAGTTAAGGATACCCCGCTATTGCAGATTAACCATGGAGGGTATAGGTGTTTTGTTCGCCGGCATATAAGTTCGAGGGTTTGGATCTAGCGTACCGTTGTACCGTTGTTGCTTAGTGCCCTATTACTAGTCCAATCATTGAGTGCCCTTGTTTTATTCGTAGTCCCGGTCGTAACAATCCTCTCACACCGCACTCCTAGACAATATAAAAGGAAGGCCTTTCGTCCACTCACCAACTCTCCGCAATCTCTCTCTCTCTTCGCCACAATGTTGCATCTATCTCTCTATTCTATCTCTACTACAATAATCAGTGCTCCTCAGAGCTCTTCCAGTGTATACCACCTCTTCTACGTAGGGTACGTGGTACCCGTCTTGCAACAAAATCCCACCCCTACTCTGTGCAGCCCTTTATCCCGAGAGTTAAAGGTTACTCTCAGTCATTCTTCTATTCAACAGTTGAGCTCTGGAACTCTCTCCCAGAATCAGTCTTTCCCTCATTGTATTACTTAAATTGCTTCAAACTCCGTGTGTCCAGGCATTTTGGCTCGAACGTCCCTTGATTTTGGCCCTGTAACTCTTTCCACTCTAGGGGAGGCACTCGCTACATGCAGTTCTGCCTTTTGCCTCCTTCACTCGCATAGAAAAAACAAAAGTTCAGATAAATTATAACTAAAATCCATCAATTTGCCGAAACCTCTTGATGTCAAATGGATCTTGTCATTTCACATACTTTCGTTTCGTTTTGTTTTGTATCATTTCTATCGTTGTGACAAATGCGGAGAAAGAAAGCAAGAACAGATTGACGCCAAACGCCACCTGTTGTTGCGTATCAGCACATTATTGACTCAGCATAAGTTCAGGGTCTCAGTTACCATATTAGCTACTATTTATTACACTTTCGTGGGGTTTGGTGGTGAGATTTGACGTTACATATTATTAAATTTTAATTTTAGATTAAACGACATATGCTTTACCTGAATCTTTAAGTTGTTTTAATACATTAATTGCTTGGTGTATTGAGTCGCTTCTCAAATTATTGGCAACACTATGCCACCGTTGGCTGATCTATGCTTGCTGTAAGTCTCTTGTTTCTACCCACTGGCCAGATCCAATGTTGCCATTCTAATTACTTTCTCGCTAAATCTAGAGGTATTTTCTTCGATCTAGTGGCAAACTTTTACATCTATAGCGACATGAATTCTAGCAATATTTTGGAGATTTGAACCATTTTCAGCGATATTCAAGAGATTGTGGCGTTATTCTAGTGATTTTCAGCATATATTTACTTTCTATCAGCCTTCTAGCGACTTTCAAAAACGGATCTAGCGATATTTTATGTCTTAATTTGGTAACCCTGTACCCAGTCGGCAGCCAGTAAGCCCGAGAACAGTGTGTTTTGGTGAAATTCGTGGAGTATCGCGGGCGGCAGGTATCAAACCTAGTGATTACGGTGGTGTTAATGCATTATATGGTGGTGCAATAGTGCGTTATATGGTGAATACCGATCCTACCGTGAGATTGCATAATGACCTAGTGCAATCTGAGGACTAGGGCAAGGCTGAACTAGTAACAGCGACCGGTAAACTTCCTCCATCTTGCTGCTATTGGTAAACTTCCTCCATCTTGCTGCTATTGGTGATAGTTTCCTCTCTTTACACTCCAATAATGATCTCCATACCCATAATCATTATTTGGTGATACTGGTATAGGATATATATTTTGGTGTTTCGATATACATTCTGCACAATGAGAAATATGTGTTTGTTGTTTGATAATTGAGGCACCAAAATGATGTCTTAAAAAAAGATGGGACTTTCTCAAGGGTGAACAAACGGACAACGATGGTTACTGCTGCCCCTCCTTCTGGCGCAGGATGACAGGTGAGGGAGTTTATAATCATGATTATATATGTTATTGTTTTCATGTTATAGGGGCCCCTGGATGTTTGATGCCACTTTCTCATTGCGGTAAAATGTACGGTCAAAATTGAAGATAACCTGGACAGCTGGGATCTCATTTCTAATGGTAGTTTTGGGTTCCTATCATGTTATGCTTCATTGCTATATACTTTTTATTCACCGGAATTATTTTTTCTTCTTGGCTTTATTTTTATTTTTATTTTATTTTTTAGTATTAACCTAACCAAAAAACCTAACCTAACCTAACCTAAATGTATTTGGGGGCTATTAGGTTAGGTTAGGTTAGGTTAGGTTAGGTTTTTTGGTTAGGTTAATGCTAAAAAAATAAAATAAACCCAAGAAAAAAAAAAATTCCGGTGGATAAAATGTATATGGCAATGAAGCATAACATGATAGGAACCCAAAACTACCATTAGCAATGAGATCCCAGCTGTCTCGGTTGTTTTAAATTTTTACCAAACTTACCTATGGTCCCGTTAAAATATACTCAAGCAACCTATTAAAAACTGGGTCAAATTGGATTTTAGGTCACATATGTATTTTTGTTATTATAATCCTTTTTCTCATCAGTTCCTTCATTGATTAATGTGTTTAAGGTGTTTTTCCTTCTGCAAATTCATATTTACCCATTATTTTGCAATATTAAAAGATGCCCCCTAAAACCATATTTTGTCATTACCCTAACCTGACAACCTAACCAAACCTGGGGCTGCCGCCCCTAGACCCCCACAGGGTTAGCATTGATATAGAATATGACAAAATACTAAATATACGATATAAAAGTGAAAAATATTAGTTCTCAGCTGATCCAAGATGGCCGCCATTTTTCCTTCAACCCTTATTTAACCCACAAAGTCAAAGGAAAAATAATTTAATATGCAGCGGTAAAGACATATATTGTGCTGACTATTACTCTATGACAAAGCTATAGTACACATTTAGAACATTATATCCCATAAGTGACCTAAAATCCAGTTTGTCCAATAAAAGTCTTAAAATGCGCTATGTTTTACGGGAGGGTCTGTACGCCGCCACATACGCGTGGCCCCGCACACTGCCCAAAATGTACAAATATTATATTAGATTAGATTAACCTAACCTAACCCTAATGTAATATAACTTAACATAACATAACATTACCTGGGAAAGAGAGGGCAGGGACCCTGGGTGACCCATAGCACATTTTAAGACTGTTATTTCTCAGTAAATACTGATTTCCGATATTCAATTAAACATCCTACAAGTTCTAACCAGTCCCCTGAACAATTTTTAATAGGTTACTTGCGGATATTTTAACGGGACCATAGGTAAACATTTATCCTCATTGCAAGCTGAGGTACTATGTAGGTCATAAAAACTCGTCATTCAAACATCTAAGTATATGTTTTGTGTCCATGTTAGGTCCAAGATGTTTTTGACCACTATCTCATTAGAAGCTGAGGTACTGTCGTGGTCATGAAGGCAGCAAGTCAGTTTGGCCCATAGTTTTACTGGCCCTAGTCACTCCAGCCTTGAGTTTTGCCTGTAAGCGCAGGAAAATAATCACCTAAGATACTAGGTTAGGTTTGGGTATATTAAGTTAATTTCGTTAGTTAGGTTAACTCCTGAGTAATATGTTTGGTAAATATCGATTATTCTCCATAATGAAGATGGTTGTAAACAGTGAAGACGTCCGAGGGAGCTCTGAAAGTAATGGGACTTTACTTTGTCCGGTATTATCGGGTCATATAAATGTGATCAAAATGTTTGTCCCACAGTGGAATGTACATGTGTACGGTATAAGGATTTCATGGATCAGTACTGTCTCTAATAGATTATTTCTAATAACGCTGCAAGCCTCTTCTGAGCGATATACTTCCATAATAAATAATACGTGAAGTTTACGAATATCTATGAGTGGGCTAGGGACTATGGCATCCGAGTGTATCTACTTTAATATGCCAAAATATATTCCTTATTCCTAAATTTTAGAACAGAAGAAAAATAAAAACAAGATGAGAGAGAGAGAGAAAGAAGAGAGAGAGGGGGAACGTGTAGGTGTAATGGTCTCCCTGGGGTAAAACGACTGTCTTCCGGAGGTGACAGGTGGAGGGGAAGCTGTTATTAGACCCCGTGACAGGTGAGGGAGGCAGGTAGGTCAGAGAGAGGGGGACCAGGTGAAGCAGATAAGGTTAGTAGGTGAGGCCTGAAGAAGGTTAGGGGGCAGGCTATAGTCCATACATTATACGTAGGCCAGAAATCGTGAACCCTCACCTACGTAACTCCAATCGGGCTAGAATTGTTTGTTTTTGTTTTCTATGTGAATGAGTGTGTCAAAAGGCAGAACTGCCTGTAGCGAGTGCCACCCCCAGAGTTGAAAGAGTGACAGGGCCGAAATCAAGGGACGTTCGAGCTAAAATGCCTGTACACACGGAGTTTGAAGCAATTTCAGTCATAAGATAAGGGAAAGACTGATTTTGGGAGAGAGGCTGCAAAATTGCCATAATATTTCGCTGGTTGACTCTTCCTAAATGGTAGACATATTAACTCGATTACTGAAATATTTTTTTGAGTTATAAAGTTTAAATGTCAAATGTGTTTGCCTAATTATAATGAATGGAGTATAGTAACATTTATTCCTTTCAGTAACGGTGACTAGTATTTTAATTGGCTACAGCTATACTTACTTGATGTTATGCAGAATAAGAACATTCAGTGAGAGTTAAGAGATACATGAGAAAGTTGGAGGTCTTTAAACTGCTAGAGGTCCTTCCTAAACTGAATGAAATAGTCTAACAGTTGCCTGAATATGATAAAAAGGACGTCACCGGTACACAAAAGGTTAAGATATACTAAAGTTTATATAGGTGAGGGGTGAGTGAGGGAGCTGAGGGGTAAAGGATGATGCTTATGAGGTTTAAAGGGTACTTATAACCGAAACTACCACTAATTATTATAGGTGAGGGGTGAGTGAGGGAGCTGAGGGGTAAAGGATGATGCTTATGAGGTTTAAAGGGTACTTATAACCGAAACTACCACTAATTATTATAGGTGAGGGGTGAGTGAGGAGCTGAGGGTAAAGGATGATGCTTATGAGGTTTAAAGGGTACTTATAACCGAAACTACCACTAATATTATAG
Organism: Paralithodes platypus; assembly: GCA_032716605.1. Lineage (NCBI taxonomy): Eukaryota > Metazoa > Arthropoda > Malacostraca > Decapoda > Lithodidae > Paralithodes > Paralithodes platypus. The sequence goes on from CM064579.1 coordinate 9,584,055, forward strand.
GTGAGGGGTGAGTGAGGGAGCTGAGGGGTAAAGGATGATGCTTATGAGGTTTAAAGGGTACTTATAACCGAAACTACCACTAATTATTATAGGTGAGGGGTGAGTGAGGGAGCTGAGGGGTAAAGGATGATGCTTATGAGGTTTAAAGGGTACTTATAACCGAAACTACCACTAATTATTATAGGTGAGGGGTGAGTGAGGGAGCTGAGGGGTAAAGGATGATGCTTATGAGGTTTAAAGGGTACTTATAACCGAAACTACCACTAATTATTATAGGTGAGGGGTGAGTGAGGGAGCTGAGGGGTAAAGGATGATGCTTATGAGGTTTAAAGGGTACTTATAACCGAAACTACCACTAATTATTATAGGTGAGGGATGAGTGAGGGGTAAAGGATGATGCTTATTAGGTTTAAAGGGTACTTATAACCGAAACTACCACTAATTATTATAGGTGAGGGGTGAGTGAGGGAGCTGAGGGGTAAAGGATGATGCTTATGAGGTTTAAAGGGTACTTATAACCGAAACTACCACTAATTATTATAGGTGAGGGATGAGTGAGGGGTAAAGGATGATGCTTATTAGGTTTAAAGGGTACTTATAACCGAAACTACCACTAATTATTATAGGTGAGGGGTGAGTGAGGGAGCTGAGGGGTAAAGGATGATGCTTATGAGGTTTAAAGGGTACTTATAACCGAAACTACCACGAATATTTATGATTGGGTGAGAGATTATGGTATCCAAGGGTGCATAAGGGGTGAAGAGGTGTGATTCTTATATACATATAGTGGTAAATATTAAGGAAACCACCCACCAATTATTTGAATTATTTTGTTTTGTTAGTTTTTGTTTATTTGCATCAATATAATATATTGATTGACATTAGTTTCAACCTCCGCAAAAATCGTTTTCCCCTTTATCCAACGATCTTAAGACACGGCGCCCGATAGTGGGGAGGGCTATGAAGATCAGGGAAAATGTGGGGTTAAAGACATAAAAACAAAAGCGATATAATGGCTTTTATGATGAAAGTTGGCTCGGGTTTTGCTGTTTTTCAACTTGAGAAAACCCAAAAATGAAAAAAACCCGAGACAAATTTTGGCAAAAGTTGGCTCGGATTTTAAGATTGTTCAGCTGCATACAAGACAGTAAGTGCAAAAAAGAAGTTGGCTCGGGTTTTCTTGTTTTTCAACTTAAGAAACCCCCAAAATTAAAAAAACTCGAGCCAAGTTTTGGCAAAAATTGGCTCGGATTTTAAGATTTTTCAGCTTCATTAAAGTCGAAAGTGACAAAAAAAGTTGGCCCAGGTTTTCTTGTTTTTCAACTTAACTAACCCAACCCAACCCAACCCAACCCAACCCAACCCAACCCAACCCAACCCAACCTTTGTTATTTATATAATAGAAGTTACTGTGGGACACGTAATATGTTGAAGGGGGAGCTCTGCCCCCTCTAAACACCCGTCACTTATGGCATCATAATCTGTTGTACTTCATAGGGGGTCCACTTAAGGAGAAAGTGAATTAACAGACAAACATAGGCCGCAAATTACAATAACAAAGCGGGCCGCCGTTTATGGGAGACTTTTTACACATAATTTTCAATGTTAATTTTCTCCCTTATTCGATTTTTTCAAATTATCAAACTTACATAACAATTAAGTACAGTTTATAGGGATTCCAACATCCATTTCAAAATTGTCATGAAAATTGGTGGGTGGTTTGCTTAATATATACCCATATGGTTTAACCAGTTCAACACCACGACGTTATTGTCATCATTCTGGTTACCATTAATTATACTACCATATAATCAACCTCTAGGACTCAAAGGGGTAAATACTATCCGAATAAACTCTCTGAATAACATCAATTATGTCCTACTTAAACTGAATATAATCGTCTAATTCTAGCCAGCATCAAAGGTAACAATACGCACTGAAGGGGTTCCGAATAAAGATAGCGAAGGTTGAAGACTTGAGACTTAAGGGGGGATGGGCGTCTTTATTTGCTCGTGTACAGTATGTATATTTGTATTATTTTTTTCAGTTTCCTCCCTAGAATTCCATCAAGCTTAAAAAAACACCCCACCCAAGACCCTTCTTCAAGATAAATTTGTAAACAAAAAATTAATAGAAACATTTTTCGGCCGAAGGACGCTTTTTCTTAAATTACAGGTTCACTGTAGCCATCCAGAAAAAAATCGACACCTAAATGACACGATAAGTCTTAATACAGTATTGACAAAAAAATAAGGGGAAAGGTCTTAAAATTGCCAAACATAATGGGCCAAACGTCTTAAAATCTGAGAACTAATGGGGCTAAGCATTAGGAAAAAGAGGAACCAGAAAAACTACCCACTCCCCTTAATAGGTTTTGTGCCATTTAACCCCTTGAGGATTATGATGCCTGTTGGCAGTTTATTCTGGCTATTCTTTGACGATGTTAACAGCTTAGAAGAGGTCTGTGTGAATTTAATGGGTAACATGACCACCCGACTCTCACATACCCTTCTTAATCTTAATAACATCGTCTAATAATAGCTTGGAGAGGATCTGTGTGAATTATAAGGGTAAAGACTATCTCAAACAACCCTCAGACTCTCATATACTCTTCTCAATCTGAATAGAATCTTCTAATAATAGCCATAATGAACTGCCAAAATGTGTCATAATCCTGAACGGGTTATGTGGTAAAAGGTGAGGGAAGGGACAAGTGTGGGACTAGGTATGTGAAGCTTGATGGGTGAGGGAAGGGACAAGTGTGGGACTAGGTATGTGAAGCTTGATGGGTGAGGGAAGGGACAAGTGTGGGACTAGGTATGTGAAGCTTGATGGGTGAGGGAAGGAACAAGTGTGGGACTAGGTATGTGAAGCTTGAGGGGTGTCGAGGGGTGAGTCGTATAACAGTTGAGGCATGTATGGGGCGAAGAATCGGGTGAAGTTGATAATGATGGTGTATTCTACCTTCGAAATGTAAATGAAAACAAATAACCGAGAAGATTCGGTTCAGTTCGGGAAAACTTAGAAATCTTAGACCCTGATTACACTAATTAAAGGAATATATCTTTGAAAACGAATTAATGAATATAATTATGTACACATTAATAATTACAACACTATGTATAATAATTATTGAAAACCAAGTTCTCCCTAAAAATTAATCCAGATAGATAGTCAGTCAGTCAGTAACCAGCCCTTAGTACCACAATGGGTAGGGAGGAACAGCATGAGGCACAATAAAGGAAACTACGAGGTGACAGGAGAAGAACACATATAACAGTTCGCCCATAAAAAGCAAGCACACAAGCATGCATAAGCACCAAGCACCCATCAGCCCTCGAAATCAATGGCTCCACCTCAGATGCTATACTCCCAATAGATATAATTACATAAAGAAAAACATGGAGGTCCACGAATTCTTTCGAATGGGCTATAAATTATGGTACCCGAGTGTCCTATATGAAGATTATGGTACCCGAGTGTCCTATATGAAGATTATGGTACCCGAGTGTCCTATATGAAGATTATGGTACCCGAGTGTCCTATATGAAGATTATGGTACCCGAGTGTCCTATATGAAGATTATGGTACCCGAGTGTCCTATATGAAGATTATGGTACCCGAGTGTCCTATATGAAGATTATGGTACCCGAGTGTCCTATATGAAGATTATGGTACCCGAGTGTCCTATATGAAGATTATGGTACCCGAGTGTCCTATATGAAGATTATGGTACCCGAGTGTCCTATATGAAGATTATGGTACCCGAGTGTCCTATATGAAGATTATGGTACCCGAGTGTCCTATATGAAGATTATGGTACCCGAGTGTCCTATATGAAGATTATGGTACCCGAGTGTCCTATATGAAGATTATGGTACCCGAGTGTCCTATATGAAGATTATGGTACCCGAGTGTCCTATATGAAGATTATGGTACCCGAGTGTCCTATATGAAGATTATGGTACCCGAGTGTCCTATATGAAGATTATGGTACCCGAGTGTCCTATATGAAGATTATGGTACCCGAGTGTCCTATATGAAGATTATGGTACCCGAGTGTCCTATATGAAGATTATGGTACCCGAGTGTCCTATATGAAGATTATGGTACCCGAGTGTCCTATATGAAGATTATGGTACCCGAGTGTCCTATATGAAGATTACGGTACCCGAGTGTCCTATATGAAGATTACGGTACCCGAGTGTCCTATATGAAGATTATGGTACCCGAGTGTCCTATATGAAGATTATGGTACCCGAGTGTCCTATATGAAGATTATGGTACCCGAGTGTCCTATATGAAGATTATGGTACCCGAGTGTCCTATATGAAGATTATGGTACCCGAGTGTCCTATATGAAGATTATGGTACCCGAGTGTCCTATATGAAGATTATGGTACCCGAGTGTCCTATATGAAGATTATGGTACCCGAGTGTCCTATATGAAGATATGGTACCCGAGTGTCCTATATGAAGATTATGGTACCCGAGTGTCCTATATGAAGATTATGGTACCCGAGTGTCCTATATGAAGATTATGGTACCCGAGTGTCCTATATGAAGATTATGGTACCCGAGTGTCCTATATGAAGAGCTCAGGCACAGATGGTCTATCACTAAGGCTACGTAACAGGGAATATAGATTGCCTTTTACGGGTCCTCTATAGCATTTGTATGTTGAATGAAGCATTCTGTGGTAGGGACATTAGGTGTATAGCTATATTGTATGGCTTATGTGTGGGTGTTGGAGAGAGAGAGAGATATTTATCCATCTATCTATCTATTTATCTATCCATCCATACATTTATATTTACAGTATATATATATATATCTATATATATCTATATATAATTTATATACTGTATATATATATCTGTCAACACATATATTTTCCTATCTACATCTCTATCACTATTTATCCATCCATCCATCTATATATCTATTAATTTATCCATCCATCCTTAATTATCAATCTAACCATCCATCTATTCACATGTCTACCACTCCACCTCTGTAATTTCACATCTACCAATAATAAACGTGATCGAACCTACTGACCTCCAGGGATAATTAGCAATCAAGTCTGTTAATTACAAATGTGTGACCCCCGCCCCCCGTGTTTGATTATTAACACTATCTGGTCTGACGTCTTGGGGGTTATTATGTTAATTGCATTATTATTGAGGATTTTCCTTGATTTTGTCATTTTTGTTCAGCATCGTATTTTAGTTTGTTCCTTACGTTAACGGAAACGCCTTTCCAATCTTTCTTCACACTAAACAAAACAAATGACACCCAGACCCCTTCAAGCTAAATGTTTGCAGTTTTCGATTAACAAAAAAATATGATCGGCAAGTTTCAGACTCGTTATCGTTCGCCCAGAAAAATAAATTAACACCAACATTGGGTGAAGCGTCTTATTATCGCCAAACGTGATCGACTGGCCTTGCCTTCCTGGAAAATTATCAATCAAGACTGATAATTACAAACCTGTGTCCCCTTCCTCATGACAGATGTTAGGTACTATCTGGGCCGAGGGAGGGTTTACTTGGATCTCAACTGTTTCACTCCATTAGTTTGAAGATATAAAGACGTTTCACCCCATTAGTTTGGCGACAATATGACGCTTCATCACATATAGGTATCCATATTTGTTGGGGGGGCGAGCGATAGCGATCTTGGAGCCTATAATATATTGGCCTTGGCCGGTACATTTTTATATTGAAAAATGTACAAATTTAGTTTGAAGGGAGCTTGGGTGAGAATTTACATAGTTTGAAGGAAGTCAAGGAAGGCGTTTGTGTTAGCCTAGAGGACATATTGGCAAAAACAAACAAATTCGTCTAACATAAATATAATATAGACCCCAAGATGTCAGATCAGATAGTGTTAAAGGGAGATGGGCTGTTTTTTATGCTACTCCTTCTCCCTCGTGTTTAGCCCCATTGCTATTTAGATTTTAAGCCGTTTGGTCTATTAGTTTGTTGATTTTAAGACTTTACGCCCCATTTCTTTGTTAATATTCAGACCTCTCGTGCCCTTTAGGTGTCAATATTTTCCTGGCGAGCGAAAGCGAGTCTGTACTTTTAAGAGAAACCGGCCTTCGGCCGAGAAATTTTTCTACCGAAAAATGTACAAATATATCTTGAATGGGGGTCTAAGGGGTGTTTTTTTACAACTTGAGACGTCTAGGGAGGAAACTAAACAATATTTATAAAATCCAAACACTAAGCAAATATAACAACCCATCTCCCCTTAATGGACTAAGTATGTCGTCTTGATGATTTGTACCTCGGACATATTTTTGTACTTATATTTATGTATTTTGGATTTCTTTATTAGTTATTATTTTATATTGAATTTGTTCATTATTTTATTGTATATATTTGTAATACCATTGTACTGCATAAACATGTGACTATGTTATACATTTGGGATTTTATTTTATATATTTGATGTAATGTATATATTTGGGATTTTATTTTATATATTTTAATTGTGATGTAATGTATATATTTGGGATTTTATTTTATATATTTTAATTGTGATGTAATGTATATATTTGGGATTGTGTTTTATATATTTGATGTAATGTATATATTTGGGATTGTGTTTTATATATTTGATGTAATGTATATATTTGGGATTGTGTTTTATATATTTGATGTAATGTATATATTTGGGATTGTGTTTTATATATTTGATGTAATGTATATTTGGGATTGTGTTTTATATATTTGATGTAATGTATATATTTGGGATTGTGTTTTATATATTTGATTTAGTTTATATATTTGGGATTGTATTTTATATATTTGATGTAATGTATATATTTGGGATTGTGTTTTATATATTTGATGTAATGTAGGCTATATATTTGGGATTGTATTTTATATATTTGATTAAGTTTATATATTTGGGATTGTATTTTATATATTTGATGTAATGTATATATTTGGGATTGTATTTTATATTTTTGATTTAATTTATATATTTGGGATTGTATTTTATATATTTTGGATTATATTTAATATTAATTTTATTTTGTAAACTAATGGTTTTATAGTATGTACAGTACTTAGGATATTATATACAGTATATTTAAGATTGTTTTTTTTATATTTAAGATTATATTTTACATAGTTGTGTATTAATCTAATTTCTACTCACAGGAATATATTTGCGTTATAGTAATTAAGTTTATTGTCTGCCACCTTGTTTGTTTTGGCCAATGACCTTATTACGTCAGCCATTGTTCTCTCTCTCTCTCTCTCTCTCTCTCTCTCTCTCTCTCTCTCTCTCTCTCTCCTATACCTACACACTACACCATTCATCAAATATTGAGCACAAACAAGGTTCCATTTGGGCTACTCAAGAAAAACAGATGCGTCTATGAAAAGTAACCGCATATATGGATTTGTTTGGCCATATTTTTCGGATATTCTATTCCATCGGTGCATTCTGTACGTCTTGGGGGTTATTATGATATATTCTTTAAGTATTTATGAGGATTTTTGCTGGTTTTTGTCATGTTCCAGCAATGTATTTTAGTTTGTCCCCTTGGGTAACAATACCGCCTTCCCAGACTTCCTTCAAACTAAGAAATGCCCACCCAGACCCCCTTCAAGCTAAACTTGTACGTTTTTCGATAAACTATTGGTGTAAGGTAGACTGGGGCATACATATAGAAATCGTGGCTGAAGGATAGACTGGGGCACAAACAAAGAACATGTGGCTGAAGGATAGACTGTGACATAAACATAGAAATCGTGGCTGAAGGATAGAGTGGGGCATACACATAGAAATCGTGGCTGAAAGAAATACTGGGGCATACCCATAGAAAACGTGGCTGAAGGATAGACTGGGGCATAAATATAGAAAACGTGGCTGAAGGATAGACTGGGGCATAAACATAGAAATCGTGGCTGAAGGATATACTGGGGCATACACATAGAAAACGTGGCTGAAGGATAGACTGGGGCATAAATATAGAAAACGTGGCTGAAGGATAGACTGGGGCATAAATATAGAAAACGTGGCTGAAGGATAGACTGGGGCATAAACATAGAAATCGTGGCTGAAGGATATACTGGGGCATACACATAGAAAACGTGGCTGAAGGATAGACTGGGGCATAAATATAGAAAACGTGGCTGAAGGATAGACTGGGGCATACACATAGAAAACGTGGCTGAAGGATAGACTGGGGCATACACATAGTAAACGTGGCTGAAGGATAGACTGCTGCATAAGCATAGAACACTTGGATGAAGGGAAGACTGAGGCATAAACATATATTTTTCAATTGTTAAGCACATTATCTTCTTATATAAATATGCTTGCTTTATTAACTGTTTTTACCGTTTTGTTATTAATTTTAATCCAAATACACTTTTCTTTTCTTAACTCTCTCAGTAGTTGAGGACGAATTTGTTCACATTAGTCTGGTTTTCATTAGACGATTCTATGTAATTTTAGAAGGCTCTCAAGGAATCAAATGGGTAACAAATACATAATAATTCATTCAGGTTCAGGGGTAGTTTATAGAGAGGCCTTCCTAAGGGTTAAGGCCCCATTAATTACGCCTTCCTTTCATCTATACATAGCCTATGATAGCGCAGTTGGAAAGTGTGTACATGCTTAGATTGATATGCAGGATTCGAAACTGCATAATAAATCGTAGGCTTGTCCACCTTTCTTTAACTGTCTTCATAGCATTCATTTAATTTCATTTCATTTTATATTGAGCTCGTCCTGGAATCTTTTACGACTCTGAATCTTACGATTCTATACAGGACTGTCCATTTGTATCGGCACTAGCTCAGAGAAGAGTGTTGAGAGGGGAGAAGGGGTGTTGGAGAGAGAGGAAGCTGTTGGAGTGGCTTTGTTATGTGTGTTTTTAGTCTGTATAAGTCGTCAGGATGTCCCCCTGACTGGGTGCGAGCATGTGAAACATGCTAGGACGTACTACCACATCCACTAAATGTCCGCCGTGGCAGGGATTCGATCCCGGGTCTTGCAGATTCACACGTGAGCGTGCTCACCACTGGATCACCACGGCGCAATGGATAAATGCACTGAATTTCGGTGTGAGCATACTAGGTTCGAATCCCTGGACTGCCACATGTATTTGTTGATTTCATTCTTTGAGTTTAGGAGTAAAGTCGGTTGGTGGAGGTAACATAATAATTTCAATTAACTCTCTAGCTACCATACATGTTTCCTAAATTGAATACACTGACCTTGTCTAAATGATAGCCAGAATAAACTGTTAAAACGCGTCATAATCCTCAAGGGGTTCACACTATCTGGTCCAATGTTAATCTCCTCTAAATATCTAAATATCTAAATATCATTTTGCCTTCAAAATGTCATAAAGTATCCAAATTATTCACATTACCTACAACTATTTTCACATGCCTTCAAAATGTCTCTAATAGCCTACCACCAACAAATACCTAATACCCCCAAGTTTCTCGAGTGTCCCAAAAATTCCTATGTACCTCCAATTCATTCATATCCCTCCAACATTAACCCAGTCCCTCTAATACTATCCTCTGTGTCTCCCCAATAATATTAAACAAATCCCTCAGTATCTCAAAAAGTACTCTGTGCCTCCAAAGTGTCTCCAAATACTTATTACAAAAAAATAAATACAAAAAATACACAGTATATCTCCAAAAACATCCCAAGCCTCCAAAATTTGCCACATTCTCCAAAACTTCCTTCGTGCCTCCACATACCCTTCGCACACAAGCAGAAACAGCTTGGAGGAAGGATACTAAAGGAGGGAGTGTCAGGGCGAGACGGTGAAGCCAATTTCCCTCTCGATGTATTGTCGACCTTACAATACCTCAGATTATCAGGTACAGGTCACAGAGAGATGCATATCTTTAGTTACCATATTATCCCCTTCAGGATAATGACGCAGTATGACAGTTTATTCCGATAATCATTAGCCAATTTTATACAGCTTAGGAAGGATCTGTGGGAATTTAAAGGGTAAGTACTATCTCAATTTATCTTTTGCCTTCCAATATACCCTTCCTAATCTGAATAACATCGTCTAATAACAACCTGACAATATAAAGAAACAAAAAATCCTCGTATCCTGTTAGGGTCATCATAGTATATCATTATTTATGTCTATTTTATATGCGACCAACTTTGGTCAATGCTGCTCAGATCCGCCAGTATTGCCAGTCCTTTTTCTTGCTTAACTCTCGCATAGGGTACGTCTTACATTACAATCCCTCCCTTCATTAAACCTCCTTGAGAAACAGTGGTGCTGTCAGGTGTGTGAGTGTGTGGAGGGGGGCTATTGGAAATCCATCCCAGGGGACAAACAGGGAGCGCCGACCCCTCCGGTGACCCTTCCTCTTGTTTGTTTGTTTAGACGAGGGATGGTGAGGCGGATAAGGGGAGAAGGTAAAGCTATAGAGGGGAGAATAAGGAACCGAGAAGGAAAGGAAGAGGATGGAGAATGGAAATAGGAAAGGGGCATGGGATAAGCAAGGAGTTGATAGCCTGAAGATAGAGAAGAAACAGAAGAGGACGGGGAGGAAAAGGAGGAGGAGGAGGAAGAGGAAGAAAAAAGAGAAGAGAAGGTGGAAAAAGCAGAGACAAAATAACAGAGAAGGAGGGAGACAAAGTTAAGAACACTGACGAAAAATATGAGATTAACACCTGACGAGCGGGCTAGGCGGTATATTTGACCGTGCCGCACAGAGTTTTTTTTTTACCATAAATGGGGTTGTTTCCGTGCTCTTTTTCATCCATAAACAAGACCCAGAGCGTAATACAAGCATGTATCCCTGAAAGGGCGTAAATTGAGCTTTCCAATGCACCCGAACCATCCTTCTACGATCACTGGTTGTCTTGCAACGATCGTGCAACCAAAGGGCAAAATCGCTAAAATACGGTAATTTCTTAATATAATTACGTATGTAGCGAGGGAGTGAGGGTGGATGTAAGCGGAGTAAATCTCAGTAGGTCCACGGCAGCCGTGGCGAGCGGTCATGAGGTAACCCATGCTCCTCCAGTCATTCGTCTCTCTCTCAGAGCCTATATTGCGCCAAAATTGCACTCGGACTTAAGGCGGGCCCCGCCACATAGTCCAAATGTTTTGATTCGGACTTAAGTCGGGCCCCGATCTTTAAGGGGTAAAGAAAACTTAGAAATATACGAATACTATTGAGGATAAGTAAAAATAACAGGAAGAAACCGACGAAGAAGTGGGAGATGAAGAAGATGGGAAGGGGAAGTCGAATATGAGGCTGGAGAGAGAGAGAGAGAGAGAGAGAGAGAGAGAGAGAGAGAGAGAGAGAGAGAGAGAGAGAGAGAGAGAGAGAGAGAGAGAGAGAGAGGAGGGGGGGGGGGAGGGACCGTGAAATGCAAGAGGATATATTAAGCCAAGGAGATTATCAAGTTTAAAAGGAGAGGGTTCTATCTATCTATTTCCCGACGCCGTGATCCCGAAGGGGTGGCCACGAACGAACCATCCCCACGCATCTGTCCCCAGTCAGTCAATGCCCCTCCTCCCAACCAGCACCGCCTTCATCCATATACTTCCTCACTCCATCCTTCCACCTCTTCTTCGGTGCACCTCTCCCTCTCTGTTCTTCTACCTCGCTCTCGTACACCCTCTTAGTCATTCTTTCACTTTCCATACGTTCCATATGGCCGAACCATCTCAAGTTGTTCCTTTTCACACTTTCCAGCACATCTACCTCCACACCGCACCTCCTTCTTACTTCCTTATTTGTCTGTCTATCCCTCCATTTAACTCCGCACGCACTTCTCAAGTAACTCATTTCCACCACTCTCACTCTTGGTCTGAGTCTCTTCCCGAACGTCCATACTTCGCTTCCGTAAGTTAGTGTCGGAATTACCACACTATCATACAAGGACTTCTTCACTTCCATACTGACCACCCTATTTCTTGTTACTGCTTTCAACGTTCCTACAACCCTCTTCCCCTGTTGCACCCTCTCCCTTACTTCTTCATCCATAGTCCCATCTTTACTCAACACACCGCCCAGATACTTAAAAGAGTTGACAATCTCCATAGCCTGACCGTTCAAGTTCACCTCACACTCTGTGACTTCACCCCTTTCGAAGACCATAACCTTGCTCTTCCCCGCATTTACCTTCTAATTCCATTTATCGCACATTGTTCCAAACTCATTTACCAGACCCTGCAACTTCCATTCATTATCGCTCATCAGAACTGTATCATCCGCAAACAGCAGTATAGGAAGCTTCCACTCATTTCCCTCCCTTTTCAGCGACACACCAACATCCACTGCTCTTCCTAGTATATCTTTCATGACTCCATCCACATATACAGTAAACAACCTCGGGGACATCACACACCCCTGTTTCAACCCAACATTCAGATCAAAGAACTCACTCTGCTCACTCTCCACACGTACTGCCACCTTTGCACCCTCATACATGCTCTTCACTGCTTTCAGTAACTTGCCATCTACTCCGTATATTCTAAGTACTTTCCACATCCCTTCTCTATCCCCTCTGTTATAGGCCTTCTCCAATTCCATAAAGGCAACATATACCTTGTGTTGCTTCTCCTGATATTTCTCCACAACACAATTTAGTGTAAAAATCTGATCTACACATCCTCTTCCCTTTCTAAGACCTCCCTGCTCGTCGCCTATCCATTTCTCCATTCTCACTCTCACTTTCTCTATCACTACCCTACTGTACACCTTCCTTACTATGCTTAGAAGCCATATTCCTCGGTGGTTACCACACACTCCTCTTTCCCCTTTGTCCTTATATAGGGACACTATTATGCCAATCTTCCAGTCATCAGGTGCACTCCCCTCCTCCCATGCTAGTTTGCACATTTTGCATACCCATTCGATCACTATCTCACCACCATACTTCAACATTTCCCCACACACTCCATCTATTCCTGGTGCTTTTCCCAACTTCACTCTTGTCATGGCTTCCCACACTTCTGACCTCCTGATCCGCACCCCCTCCTCCACTACTTCTCTTCTTCTCCCTCCCATACCATATCCAACTACGTTTGCTGGCTCTTCATTTCTTACATTTAGCGACTCGTTGAAGTACTCCCTCCATCTTTCGAGTCTCTCTTGCTTCTCGACTAGCATTCTCCCATTCTTGTCTTTCACACCCTTACTGTTTCCCTTGCTGCTTTCCCTAACTTTCTTGACTTCTTTCCAGAACAGTTTCTTACACTCCCTCCATGTTACACTCAGATTCCTTCCAAATTCATCATCTACTCTTCTCTTACTTTCCTTCACTACTCTCTTCACCATTCTCTTTCTCTCCACGTACCTCGCTCGTTTCTGCCTCTCCAAATCTTCATTCCCTCTACTACCCAACCACTCTTTATACGCTTTCTTCTTGTCTTCCACAGCTATTTTTACCTCCTCTGTCCACCATGCTGTACCTTTCACTCCCCTCCCTCTTCTCCTCACATGCTGCACAGACCTCTTCCTCAACCCATGAGCCCCCACCTTTAAACACCTTGCTCATCTCCTCCATTCCCTCCATATCTTCCAGGTCGAACCCACCTAGTCGTCTTTCTACTGCTCTCCTGTACTCTTCCATAATTTCCTCCTCCTGTAGCCTCTCCACCCTCCTCACCATTCCACCTTCCTCTCGCCTCCCTCCAGCTCTCCTCACCCTCTTCTTTTGTATCCTAATTTTAGCTACTACTACATAATGATCCGACAGACCCCCTCCAATACCCCTATGAGTCTATGCACCCTAGCATCCAGCACAGATTTATTCATTCGTTCATCCACACATACTGTATATAATCAATCAGAATTGCATAATGAAAAAGTAAAAAAGTAAATTTGAGGGGCATACGGTGAACCAACACGTAGCCGCAGTGCTCATCTCCGTCTTTGTGGCCTTTTGAGCCTGCAGATATAAACCCAATGCAAGGACTACAGATTGTTTGTGGGTTACCAAGGTTTATTCCCTTAGAAGAGACGTCACAACTACCCACTAATACTAGCTACTAAATGTGCTGCTTAGTAAATTAGAGGCATTGGGTGTTAGAACACTGACCATATGCCTTGCTGTGCCCTCGAGTTTTTTGTATTTATTATTTTTGTTTATACTTATTTTCGTTATATTTTCCATCAGTAGAAAGAGAAAGATCCCCATTTGAAGAGTTTACGACGGTTTACCATATTAGTTTGGCGATAATGAGACGCTTCACCCCATTTTAGTGTCTATTTTATTCTGGGCGAGTGATGGCGAGTCTGTAAATTAGAAGAAATCTGGCTTAGGCCGTCCGCGTAACAGCGTTCTACCGAATAATGTACACATTTTGGTTGAAGACGGTCTGAGTGGGCATTTGTTTGTGTATGTTTGAAGGAAGTCTGGTAAGGCGTTTTAGTTAGCCTAGGTTACAAACTAAAACATATTGCTCGAAAATGGTAAAACAAGCAAAATCCTCAATACTAATTAAAACAAAATATCATAATAATCCACAAGACGTCGTACCAGGCAATGTTAAACGAACATTCATATTGCAAAATATATAATATATAAATGATGAGGAGTATATTACATTTAACCTGAAATAGCTTCCATGATGTATACACCGCATTAATGAACGCGACTGTACGGTTGATCTGAAGTTAGTTACGAAGAAAAACCCCACAAACTGACTTCAGAAAAAACCCTTAGAACTTGGCGTCCTTACTTTTCTTGTTCCGGTCAAGTTAAACAGCAGAGGCATTTAGTGGTGGTGGTGGCATATCTATCTCTCTCTCTCTCTCTCTCTCTCTCTCTCTCTCTCTCTCTCTCTCTCTCTCTCTCTCTCTCTCTCATCTATCTCTCTCTCTCTCTCTCTCTCTCTCTCTCTACCTCTCTTTCTCTCTCTCTCATTTCTACCACTTAGGAAGAGTCAGCCAGGGAAGAGTTGTTGAAATTTACAGATCATTTGCTCTGGCCCCGTTTTTATTTAGCAAGTTTAGGGTCCACATTTTCCGGCCAACTTATAATGGAGTCTAACCCTTTCTGTACCAGCGACGTCGGTTATATTTTATTCTAGCTATATTTACACGATTTTATGCAATTTAAGAAGGATCTGTGGTAGTAAAAAGGGTTAAGTGAGATAGTTCTAAGCCTGTTGATTGCTGGAGGTCGTCTTTGAACTGAATAAAATCGTCTAATAGTAGCCTGAATAAAGTGAAAAGGACTTCACCGGTGCAGAAGGGGTTAGCAGAAGGGGTTAAAACCGGTGTCACACGAGGGTTTTTGCCGTCATTTTTCGAAGAACAAAATGTTTTCTCGTAATATTTTGAGGCTCTTTTGCATTAGAATCGGAAATTAGACTGAGGGTAGATTATGCTAGGTGGCTGATTTGTGATATAACTTAACAGCTGAAGATGATCATAATTTATTATTTTTTCTCCCAACACCAAACACTCCCAAATTAAATTAATGAAAGCATGTGATACTCCCGAGATTTGAACCTGGGATACCACAAACAGAACTTAACACTGTAACCATTACACCACCAAGTCAGTTAATGGTTCAGCACATGACCACGATTAATATATTTTTATGGTATACTGGATATCAATCTAATCATGTACTGGACCCAACTGCACTATGGATAATGTAATGATTATGTGAGAGGAAAGAACAAATTATGGGGCACAAATCTCAAAGAGCTGACTTGGCAACGAACTTCTTCCTGAGCCTATAGCAGTATTAATAATAATAATAATAATAATATTTTTTATTCAGTTAGCAATTTACAGAGTTGGTACCACATAGTATGTTACAAATATGACATGTACCAGCTTTGCATAATACCAAACTAGGGATAGCCCAATAAGGCCGTTAGTCGTATTTCCATTGGGGTCCTTGTGGGATTAGGTTAGCTGGGGAAAAGGGGAGGATAACAAAAATAGATACTTTAGAGAAAGTATTTCTAGGGGGTTATTTTAAGATACCTTACATCCTATGATAAATATCAGTAATCCGTAATCAGTAATCATTTCAGTTTGGTTTGCCTATCTCTTATGTCGTATTTAGTAGTAGACATAAGCTTGGGGCTCCCTTCTCGCAGCTGTCCGGTTCAGGTGTTCCTTCAGGCTACGTCTGAAGGAATACAGTGTTCTCTTTTCACGGACTGACTGGGGTAGGTCGTTCCAGTCTTTGATGGCAGTGAAGAAGAATGTTTGCTTACCCTGTCCTTGGATTCTCGGGACCTTAAAATTAAACATCCTGTTTCTTGTATTATGTCCACTCCTCTCATTTGCTTTAACAAAATCACTCTTTAGATACTCTGGAGCTCTGTCATAGAACATTTTGAAGGCATTAGTGAGCCTGATTTGTTTGGCCCTGTCAGAGACATTGAGCATACCTAGTGACTGAAGTTGTTCCTGGCCAACATGTGATCTGGGTCCTAGGTTCAGCATGAACCTAACCATTTTATTTTGAGTGACCTGAAGTTTGTGCTGAGCTGATTTAGATGATGCAGAGTACCAGGATGACACAGAATAGTCAAAATGACATTGAACAAGTGCTTGGAAAAGGGTCTTTTTGGTCGCCACTGGCAAGCATCCCATATGTCTATAAAGGTATTTTATACGTGCTCTACACTTACACAGGATAGATTCCAAAATTACTTCACCTGACAAACTCAAGTCCAGTTTTAGTCCGAAATATTTTACTTGTGACACTGTTGTTATAGGAATATCATTACAGTTGACCGAGAAGCCCACAATATCCTTCAGTTTGCGTTTTGTCCCACATAAGATGGCTTCCGTCTTGCCCAGGTGAAGAGATAGTTTATTGTCCACTAGCCATTCACTACATGATTCTAGTTCTTTGGAAAGTGAAGCGGCAATACTTATTGGGTCTTTTCCTGAAACCAGAAGCACGCTGTCGTCAGCATACAGTAATAATTTACACGAGACGCTCAGTTCCATGTCGTTCACATAACAGAGAAAGAGTAACGGACCAAGGATGCTTCCCTGCGGTACCCCACAGTTAATTGCCATAGGATCAGATATATTATCATCAATTTTGACTCATTGTGTTCTACCACTAAGATAAGATTTAAACCAGTTCACAGACCCAATGCCCATTGCTTGTAGTTTATTACATAGGATATCATGGTCTACTGTGTCAAACGCTTTTTGTAGATCAAGAAGAACCATACCGGTGTAGTTACCTTTAGACATTTCTTTACGAATGTGATCTGTTAAGTGGATGAGACAGGAGTCAGTCGAGTACATGCATCTGAAACCAAATTGAAACTTATAAAATAGATAATTTTCTTTGAGGTAGTGTTCAATTTGGGTGTATACCGCTCTTTCAAGGATTTTAGATACAATACATAATATGCCAACTGGTCTGTAGTTGCCAACTTCTAGTTTATTTCCTTTCTTGAATAAAGGGGTTACAATAGCTTCCTTCAGTTCAGCAGGTACAGTGTTGGTGTTAATTGACAGGTTGATGATTTGGGTTAGGGGACCTGCTATACCAATGGCTCCATCTCGTAGAAATTTGGCCGGAATTTTGTCTGGTCCTGTGCTTTTATGTACATTTAGGTTAGAGAGCTCGTCAAAAGTGTATTTGGGTGAAACATTTTGCAATCCAAATGTGTTCGGGTGTATGCCTTTATCACTGTAGAAATTTCGAAAGGTGGCCGTTGTTGTCGTGTATTTATTGAGAGGTTGCGGTAGGTTCTGTGCAAGTGTGTTTGCTATGGCGGTGAAGAAGGTGTTGAAGTAGGTTGAAATTTGTCGTTTATCGTGGCAAACCTGATCATTAATGTTGAGAGCAATATTAGTGTTAGACGAATCCCTTGCCTTGTTGCTGTAGCCTGTTGTTTTTAGGTGCCTCCATAGTTTCTTTGGGTTATTCTGATATTCCTCTGCCTTATTGTGGAAATAATTAGTTTTCGCTGATTTGATTTTTCTACTTAGTTTATTCCTGGCCTTGTTGAACTCATGTTTCAGACCTTGATCCTGTCTATGTTTCACTAGCCTTTTTAACAGATTGTCTCTGTGTTCCAGATGGTGTAGTATGTCATTGTTGATCCATGGGTCTGACCTTGCTTTAATTCGTATGTCTTTCAGAGGAGCTATTTCGTCTAGGATGTTTGTGATGATGGTTCTGAAGCCAACCCATGCGTCATTAACGTTTGTACTTCCAAACACTGGAGACCATTCTGTATTCCATAAAATGTCCAGAAATGTTTCTATGTTGTAGTCTCTGAGGGTAGTAACTAAGGGTGGGTGAGTAGGTGTATTTTCTTATGTATCTTATTACAGTTTTTATTTTCCTCCCTAGACCTCCATCAAACTAGAAAAGAAAAAAAACATCCTCAAAGACCCTCCTTCAAGGTAAATTTGTAAACAAAATTGATTGAAAAATGTCGTGGCAGAAGTCCGGTTCTTCTTAAATTACAGGCTTGCTATAGCTCGCCAGGAAAAAATCGACACCTAAATGACACAAGCAGTCAAAATATTGACAAAGTAATGGGACAAAAGGTCTTAAAATTGCAAAACTAATGGGCCGAACGTCTTCAAATCTGAAAACTAATGGGGCTAAACATGAGGAAGAAGGGGGACCTTGAGAAGTGCCCCATCTCCCCTTAAATATTTTCACTCCCAACACCAAACAGATAGCAATTGTTCGTAAAAAATTACGGACACAGCTGGTGTGACATAGGCTAGTAAGGTTTCTAAGTCCTTCTATAAAACGTTGAGCACGTCTGCCCGGAATAGACCACAACGCATCTATTATTTAGACTTGAACAAGGTGTGAGGACAAGCTGGGATCGCACTCTACAAATTTGAACACCTAAAAGGGCGATTTATTTTTCTGGAACCCATTGTTCTTCATGTGTACCCCATTAGTTATACACATTTCAAGACGTTCACCTTATTACTTTGTCGATTTTAATTTATTTCACCCAATTTGTGTGTCGATTTCTTGTTTTACATTTAGTGCCATTTAAGAGTCGATTTGATCCTGGCAATCGACAGTGGGGCCTTGGATGTATTATTTCAAGCTTTATGGAGGTCTAGGGATCAAACAGAGAGAGAGGGAAAAAAAAAAAGCTCCTAAACTCTTTGAGGATTGTGACGCAATTTACCAGTTGAAGACGATATTATTCAGTTTAAGAAGAACTTGTGGAAGCTAGAGAGATACTTCGAGATAGTTTATACCCCTATTATGCTCAAAGATCCTTCCTAAACGGAATAAAATCTTGTAAAAATTGACAGAATGTAAGGAATGTAATGAAGGGGTTAGTGGTAACATAAATGGTACACTTAAACAGTGTTCTTCAGTTTATAAATATTTGTTTATGTGTATGAAGGAGACAAAAGGCAGGTTGCCTGTAACGAGTGTCTCCCCCAAGGCCAAGAGAGTGACAGAGCCAAATTCAAGGGAAGTTTTAGTCAAAATGTCTGGACACAGGAAGTTTGAAGCAGTTCAAGTCATAGGATGAAGGAAAGATTGATTGAGGGAGAGAGTTCACATTAGAACACGTAAACGATTGGAAGTATATTTTTTATAACATTTTTGTTACAATTATCCCCTTCAGTATCAGTGACGTCCTTTTCATCATAATCTGGGAACTATTAGACAAATATATTTTGCTTAGGACGGATGTGTAGCAATTAAGTAGCTCAATAAACCCTTTCAACTACCACAAATCTTTCCTAAGTTGCATATACTCGTATAAACATAGCTGAACTTATAATAACAGACATCCCCAGTGTTACGACCGGGACTACGAATCAAACAAGGGCACTTAATGATTGGACTAGTAATAGGGCACTATGCAACAACGGTACGCTAGATCCAAACCCTCGAACTTATATGCCGGCGAACAAAACACCTATACCCTCCAGAGTTAATCTGCGATAGCGGGGTATCCTTAACTGGGCATAAATGTACTCTACTTCAGGCTAACCGGCACTGGTATAGCCTGATAACAAACAAGATGCAAGTTACGTTAAAATGCATAAAAAGGAATCTATGGAAAGATCAATTAAATCCCTGCAAGATTTAATACAATAAAAAGATGCTTCAATACAGTTACTCTAAACAACAATAAACTCTTCACTCCTATCTGAAAGAAAGTGAAGTATAGTCCTACAGCATAGACCTGGATACTTCTGAAGAAAGTCTGATGCTCATAAGATGCTCGTACTGATTTAGAACTATATAAAGGTAGGAGGCAGGACTCCACACGTGTAAATCGAATACACTAAAAGATAGGACATATAATGTTAACTGACACGAGAATACTATAAATGCGCAATGCTCGACACTAAAAAAAGTACTTCCTCATCAACGAAACAGTCTGCTATGGTTGTGCGGCTCAGCAACAACCTAGGCTAATAAATGCTGTGAATAATAATGCGCACATATCTAAGAGCTTATACTAAATACTAACAAGTGTCTACTCGATTAATAATGTCTAGCTGGGACACTCTAGGTAAGGAACTGGGGTTAAACAAGACAGGCTCGTAGCCTAGCGATGTCCTTAAGACTGCATCCTTTAAGTTACGTTAATTGACTAGGGTGCTCTCTTGATAGATCCAGATCACAAGTATCTGGTTCTATCCTGGCAACCCTCTAAAGACAAGCAAAGAGGCAGCAAAGTGTGGAACTGGTACAGTCCAAAACCCTCAGTCAACACAATGCTGCACTCGCAAAGGACGCAACCGAAAAGACAACCCAGGCTACCACAGGACCGGTCGAAGTCGTGTAGGTATAAGCAAACCGTACACACATCGGAGACAACGACTACAGTTACCTTATCCCAGTCTAGCATTAAATAAAAGAGCAGAAACACTAAATCAATAATGGAGACACACAAAGTTCTTAACCTATACTAACTAAGAACCCTCAAACCTATTCTAAGTACATGTAAATATCTCTGAGGACGGCGCATGCAATACAATGGGCCAGCTATGGAAACCGTATGCAGAACCCAAGGGGAGTGTTGTGCAGTTAATAAAGGTTAGAGTATGGAAAGAGAGAATCGAGTGAGAGAAACAGTGAAAAAGGGGGTGATCGGGAGAGAGTATGCAAGGGAATGTTAGAAGCACGCGCGCCAAGCCTGTCCTGACGAGGACAGCTCCTGGGAACCCTCATGGAGGAGGTTAGTTACACAGGAGCCCGCAAGGGCGCGATGGTCGGCTAATCATGGGCCGAGACATCACAAGGCAGCATGCGTCCTTATGACGCGCCAGGATATGCCAGCCAATCAAGGGCGTGGGAAAGCCCGCGCCCGAGCGGGAAAACTCCTCCGAGCGAAGGAGGCAGCACATACATACACACGCACATATTACCACCACGCTGCCTACATCGCTCTTTCTCCTTAACTTTACACAATGCATCTTATATTCTATTAATGATATAAAATACTTCCCGTTGTCACAGACGAAAACAAAGACCACCACTGGACTGTCTGTGACAATGTGATTACTAGGAAAGAAAGAACAACATTCTCTGATAACTGTAGCCCATTTCGATGTCCCTGGCTAGCGCTAGTGGCTAACGAGAGGCGATTCTGCCAATGCTGGTAGACGTCACACCAGCAATGAAAGGGTTAAGTGGTCATTTGTAGAGTGTACCCAATTGCACAAAGTGTACCCAACAGTATCATAATATCTTATGTCTACTTTTATTCCTTTTATTTCTATTTTCATCTCTTCGTGTCTCCACTCCATTTATGTATCTATTCGTATTAATTTATGTTCTTATTATCTCTCTACTTATCTTTTATTTTCCTATAACTATTTCCAGGTCTTCATATTCTTCTCTCTATATATTTATTTCTGTTATTTTTCTCATTCTACTTATATTTTATTTTCCTATAACTATTTCCAGGTCTTCTTATTCTGTTATCTATATATTTGTTCTATTCTTCTTCTCATTCCACTTATCTGTTATTTTTCTATAAATATTCCCATCTTTTCTTTCTGTATATTTTTCTTTCTATTCTCACTCTTTTTATCTTTTCTTCCTTTCATTATTTCTTATATGTCTTATTCCTACCTGTATTCCCTCCCACCCTATTCTGTAATCTTGAGCGGGTCCGAAACAAAGGCAAGAGCAATGCGGGCAAAAGTCGCTTATATTTTTTAAGTCCAATATTGCCTCCGAAAAGGAAGCTGGGAATATTAATGTTTACATCTGCTTGGGTGCGTCAGCTGTTTTTGGAGTGTTGATTTAATAAGATAGAGGCGTTATTGCTTTCATCTGCGTGTGTGTCAGATGTTTTATGGTTCGTTGATAAACAAGATAAGGATATTAATGCTTAGCCTACATCTGTGAGTGTTTCAGCGGTTTTATGACCTTTTGATAATATAGATGTGCGAATTAATTCTTCTATCTGCGTGTAATTGTCAGCTGTTTTATGGTCTGTTGATTTATAAGATGGGGCTATTAATGCTTGCATCTGCGTGTGTGTGGCAGCGATGTTATGGTCTGTTTATAAATAAGATGGGACAATTAATGCTTTCATCTCTCTGTGTGTGTCAGATGTTTTATGGTGTGTTGATTAATAGGATGGGGGATTTGATGTTTGCATATGCTATTGCATGGTAGCTGTTTTATGGTGCTTTTATATATTATATGTAGGAAATCAATGCTTACACCTGTGTGTGTGTCAGTTGTTTTATGGTCTGTTGATTGATAAGATGGGAACATTAATGTTTTCATGCGTGTGAGTGTCAGTTGTTTTTAAAGATACCATTCTGAAAGCAAATCTGGACATCGATATTAGCGAAGGAAAGTCTGCACCATAAATATTGATAAAATAATCTTGTAAAAGTTGAAAGATGAATATGAACTTCAATAAAGTATAATAGGCTAGAACAAATGGGCTGCAAATGTCCACACCTATTCCTTGGTTGACTCTTCCCAGACGGTACAACTATTAGCTCAATTACTCCAGTGGACTATGAGTTATAGAGATTAGTGGTCAAGATTCATGGCGTATCTATAATGAATGCATTATGTCATATTATTAGGATGGTATGAGAAGTGGTATACATAATTACTGGTTGTTACTTACCATTTGCAATAAATTACTTGCTTAGTGATAATGCTAAGTTTTGAAAGGAACGGTCAACTCCAAAGGGTAAACATGACTTAATATTAATCCCTTCTGTACCGGTGACATCTTTTCTATTTTATACTAGCTATATTTAGACTCTTTTGTGAAACTTATGATATATCCGTGGTAGTAAAAAGGGTTAAGTGAGATAGTTCAAAGCCTGTAAATTGCTGGAGGCCCTTTTTATACTGAATATAATCGTTTAATAAAACAGTAGCCAAAATAATGTTAAAAGGACGTCGTCGGTACAGAAAGGGTTAATAATTTCAACCAAATTACTAATTATTGTTATCTATCCTACAGCAAGCTAATTTTATTGGTCTTGAACGGTACTTGAAAAGTAGACAGAATGGATCAAAAACACCATCTGAGGAAGAACACTTTATTGGCAACGTTTCGCAGATAGCTTCATCAGGTCACTGATTAATTTATCTGCGAAACGTTGTCAATAAAGTGCTCTTCCTCAGAGAGTGTTGTATACCCAAATGTTATTGGTCTTGGAGAAAGTAATTCGTAGACAAAGTGGTTAGCATCTGAGGTTTTATATCAAACTGCCATATTACAGCTGTATTAGCATTCGTTCTTATTAGCCCCTTTTGTACCGGTGACGTCCTTTTAACTTTATTCTGGTTACTATTAGACGATTTTATTCAGCTTTGAAACGGCCTCCAGTAATTATCAGGCGTCGAACTATCTCGTTTAACCCATTTTACTACCACAGATCCTTCTTAATTAAACTGTATGAAATCGTCTAAATATAACTAGAATACAATTTAAAAGACGTTTAGTTAAATATAAGGAAAACATCTTACTTTTGCAAGAACCAGAGAGTGTATAAATATTCTATAAGCAAAAACCATGTTAGCCTTCGTGTCAGATGCACCCGAACAAAGTATTGCATTGAGACCCGGATGATTTTTTGATTGCGAGAAGCTAGTGAAATATATGTAACAAAATAAATAAATGAAAACAAAATACTAAATAAAATACACACACAAATTAAATATAAATAATTAAATATATACCCCGGAGCCGAAGACGAGAACTTCTTCTTTTCTTTATAATGTATTCGTTCAATATTCGCGTCTGGGACTCTCCTCTGGCTTGTGTTCACCATCTATCTATCTATCTATCTATCTATCTATATATATCTATCTATCTATATTTGTCTATCTATCTGGTTGTATATAATATTTATCTGTGTATCTATCTATCGATCTGTTTTCTGTCTGTCAATCATCACCTCCTCACCTCCCTAATTTATTCGTGTGTGTGTTTCTCCTCAATCTTGCTATTGATTTATCTATACGTATCTCATTAATGTCTCTCTCATTAATCCCGCTCGCATCAATTTCTCATTAATGCCTCTCTCATTAATTAAGCTCTTTAAACTCTCTCTCAATAATTCCTCTGTTATTAATTCCTTTATCATTTATCCCTCTCATTAGTACCTCTTTCATTAAACTCTCTCATTTATCCCTCTCATTAAACTGCCTCCCAATAATTCCTATTTCAATAAACTCTCATTAATCCCTCTCTCATCAAACTGTCTCTCAGTAATCCCTCTCTCAATAAACTCTCATTAATATGTTTCTCAATAATCCCTCTCTCATTAACCTCTTATGAATCCCTCTCTCATTAATCTTTCTCGACAATAATCCCTCGTTCATTAATTCCTCTATCATTTGTCCCTCTCATTAGTCCCTCTTTCATTAATCCCTCTAATTAATCCCACTCACATTAGTCCCTCTCTAATTAATCCCTATCATTAATCCCTCTTTCTTTAATTAGCCCCGTGCGACTTTCAGGCTATAAGAAAGTTGGATTCGTAAACATGGATATTAAACAGAAATGCAAAACATAAGTAGGTTGCTGGTGGATGGAAAGTATGTTGATGTTAACTACAATCGTATATTAGCTCGTTATTCTGCTAAATATTGACTAAATCATTTATGGAGGTCTACAACTCCAACTTCCTTATAGAGGAATATTTCTCAAGTGGTCAAGTAGAGACAGGTGGATTAAAAGAGAAGGCTTAATGAGATATGGATTAATGAGAGAAGGATCAAAGTGGAATGGATTAAGGGAAGGGGTATTAATGAGAGGCGGATTAACGACAGAGGGATTAAGGAGAGATGGAATGATCATAGAGAGATTAAATAGAGGGATTATTGGTAGGAGATATTAATGAGAAAGGCTTTAATGAGAGAGAGATTGATTAGAGGGATTAATGAAAAATAGATTAATGAGAGGGAATAATGAGAGAGGGAGAGATAAAGCGATGGCAAGGAGAAACACATACTCGAATAGAGGAGGGAAGAGATTAGGGTGTGATAATTTGATGAGCGTGAGAGAGAGAGAGAGAGAGAGAGTACAAAGGAGTACAAAGGAAATCAAGCAACAACAGGTCTAGTGACCCTTCTAGGCTGCTTGTCCTCCAAAACACTGAGGATCAAGTGTCCAAACAGTGGTTTAGAGTGGGTAAGGGAACATTGGAAAGGGAACTACTGCCCTGGAACTAATGTCCGTGGCAGGACTAGGAAGTTAGTAGGGTACATATGGGTTAGTAACTGAGGGGAGGATAAAATAAAGTTATTCATTTACAAACGCAGTCAGTTGCGGGTTTGATGCGAGATATTTGTCTAAGCGGAGTTTAAATGAATCAACGGTGCTGCAGTCTATAACGTCTCGGGGAAGCCCATTCCACAAGTTGACAACTCGATTGAAGAAGAAATTCTTAGATTCGTGTGAGTTAAAAGATTTACCAATAATTTTGCAACCGTTTCCCCGCGTGTAATTAGCGATAGTGAAGTACTTGCTACAGTTCATATTGTCGATGCCTTTGATGATTTTGAACACTTGAATTAAGTCACCTCTTAATCTGCGCTGGGTTAAAGGAAATAGATTTAATTCTCTAAGACGCTCTTCGTATGGTTTGTTCTTTAGGCTAGGTATCATTTTGGTAACTCTACGTTGAACTCGTTCTAGCTTGTTTATGTCTTTTTGGTAATAAGGGCACCAGCATTGAACGCAGTATTCCAGAAGAGGGCGGACTAAGGAATTGTAAAGGGTTAGGATAACGTCTTTTGATTTATGCTCAAATGACCTGCCTATAAAGCCAATTATTTTGTTTGCCTTCTTAACAACTTCTGAACATTGTTGACTCGGTTTTAGGTTACACGATATTGTTACTCCCAGATCGGTTTCTCTGTTTACATTCTTAAGCTGAGTGCCATTCATCAAATAGTTTGCTTTCTCATTTAGGTATCCGATATGTAGTACTTTACATTTATCCGCATTGAAACTCATTTGCCAAATTTGGGCCCAATGTGACAATTTATCTAGATTGTGTTGCATATCGTCAATTTGATCTTTTGAGAATACGCTATTTGCATTTTTTGTATCGTCAGCAAATTTTGAGATTGTACAGGTGAGACCCTCATCTATGTCGTTGATGTAAATTAGAAAGAGAATTGGTCCTAGTACCGATCCCGGGGGTACCCCGCTACTTACATTGGTCCATTTAGATGCCTTACCGTTTATGACTACTCTTTGCTTTCTGTCGCTGCGCCAATTTTCTATCCATTTCAACACACCGTCTTGTATTTCATGCGCTTTTAGTTTTAGCAGTAAACATTTGTGGGGAACTTTGTCAAAGGCCTTTTGAAAATCAAGGTATAATATCTACAGCTTTACTCTCATCGTAGAGGTTGAGGATATCGTGGAAGAAGTCTAAGAGGTTTGTTAAACAGGAACGTTTTTTACGAAAGCTGTGTTGAGTATCTTTAAGTATGTTATTTTCCTCTAAGTGATTTACGAGTCTGTCTCTTATGACCGTTTCTAGTATTTTACATACAACTGAGGTTAAGCTAATTGGACGATAGTTACTGGGTAGGGATTTGCTGCCTTTTTGAATATCGGTGTTACGTTGGCTATCTTCCACTGATCAGGCATAGTTCCAGACTGCAAGGATTTATTGAATAGTAATGTCAGTGGTTTGGAGAGCTAATCCTTAGCTTCCTTTAGAACTCTAGGCGAGATTGTATCAGGTCCAGGCGTTTTATTTAACTTGAGTTTATCTAAACAATTCAATACTTCTCTCTCTGTAACGGTGATATTGCTTAGAACATCTGAATTATCAATCTGAATCGGCGATGGTGTAGGGGTATCACTGAGGTCTTCTGTTGTAAAAACTGATGCAAAGAATGTATTGAGGGCATTACTCATTTGTACTTCGTCTTTGGTGTATTCTCCATTTTCATCGACTAACGGTCCAACAGTTGAAGTAACTACTTTTTTTCTTTCTGATATAACTATAGAATTCTTTCGGGTTTGTTTTACTTTGATTCGCAATATGTAACTCCAGGGTCTTTTTACTTTGCTTAATTAACTTTTTGGCTTTGCGTCGTAGCTCTACAAATTTCACCCGTTCTTCGTCCTTTTGTGAGGATTTTAATCTATCATTAGCAAATTTGTTAGCAAGCAGGCAGTTTGAAATATCTTAATTCCACCATTTGGGCTTATTATTATGGCCTGGACGCCGTATTTTCGATGGTATGCAGTCTTGCACTGCTTTTAGGTAAGTGGTTTCGAATAACTTCCAAGATGTATTTATGTCGTTATTGTTAATTAAAAAGCTCCAGTCAGTTTCTTTAAACATAGCTCTAAGTTTATGAAAGTTTGCTTTCTTGAAATTAGGGACTTTTTAGATGCTACTATTTGGTTCGTTACTAGTAAACTTTAAAGTGAAAATTATCGTACGATGGTCGCTGTTACTGAATTCATCACCAACATTCAAATTCTCTATTAATTCTTCTTTTGTTGCAAGTACAATATCAAGAACGTTATTACCACGGGTCGGTGTTCGAACAAATTGATAAAGCGAACTCTCTTGCAAGTTCGTATACAAGTCATGTCCGGAGTGTGAAGTAAGAGTATCGCCCCACTTGGTCACAGGTAAATTAAAGTCGCCAATAAATACGGTATCTTGTGAGTTACTTACATCTGCAATTTGTTCATAAATTTCTCGGTCAGTTTGCACTGATTGAGCTGGAGGTCTGTATATTAATGCAAGTATTATTTTTGTACCTTTATAATTCTTTATTAGCACAAAAGATGTGTCGACGTTCACAATTTGAGGTTTTGACAAGAGGGTCGGGTTAAGACTTTCTTTGATATAAAATAAAACGCCACCTCCATTTTTATTTATTCAGCTTTTCTCAAACATTACATAACCGGGAAGTGAATACTCTGCTAAAAGTCTCTATCTACTGTATTGACCCAAGATTCTGTTATACCAATCACATCATAATTTTCAGTAAACACTAGTTCCTCTAAATCTGAAAATTTATTGCGTATGCTACGAGGGTTTGCATAGAAAACCTTTAAAGTTGCGGTTTTAGAACTCACAGAACGTTCTTTAATCAAATTTTTGGTTCTGGTCGGATCTACATTTACATTCATGGCTGACATCGGTCCTCGGTCGTTATCCCTGGCGTTTTTGATTTTTTTTTTTTTTAAGAGACAATGAACGGAGGAAGGAAAAACACAGATAAAACAAAAAGGTCCATGTGCCTAAAGGCATCCTCCATTCATAAAATGTTTGTAACAACTGGATTTAAACATTTGTTGATTGTAAGTTTGTGGAAAGCAATTCGAGGGAAGTGAATTCCAAAGAGTAGTAGCTCTGGGGATAAATGAATTCCGATAAGCAGAAGTTCTGCATTGTGGAGGAGAAAGTGTAAATTCATGGGCGCTCTCAGCTGCCCTAGTTCTACGGGGAAAGATGTGGAGAGGCGGCACAATTGAAGCAAGTTCCTCGGAAAAATTGCTGTGAAAATATCTGTAGAATAATGCAAGGGATGCAACGTTTCTTCGTATGGCTAATGTAGGAAGGTCCTGTGTGATTGCAGGGTTATTGATTCATCTAATAGCTTTATTTTGAATTTTGTCCAAACTGCCTCAATGCAACCACTCCACTTCCACCCCACAGAGGTGAACAGTAATCCATCTGAGAGCGCACATGACTTTTATATATTACGGCCAACTGATCGTCAGTGAAGAATTCTCGAACTCTGTACAGGAGTCCCAGTTTTTTAGAGGCAATTCTTAGCAATGCTTCTAAACATAATGTGTCCAGCTCAAGTTAGTAGTTAATGTTACACCGAGAATGTCAATACTAGGGGAAGTGGGAATATTTACATCATTACAAAATATATTGGAGTCAGTGAGATTCTGGTCGGTTAGAAAATTGAATGTACTTGGTTTTCTGTGCATTAAAGGACACTAGATTCTCTTGTCCCCATTCATTAATTCTAGAAAGGTCCTGGTTCAGAGAAATTGCAGTGTTTATTTTTGAATTTATAAAGATCGGGTTGGGTTAAAGAATTGGTAAATGTGAAGGAACTGTGGAGAGTTGAGTCATCTGCATAGGAAATGTATTGGATTATGAGTGGTAGATATGAGATCATTGATATGAATGAGGAACAGAGTTGGGGCCAAAACTGATCCCTGGGGAACACTAGCATTTATTGAGTGAAATTGAGAATAAAGGCCATCTACCATTACACATATTTTCTGTTATGAAGATATGAAGAAATTAGTGGAACTAATGATGCAAGGCCGTAGTGTGACATCTTCGACAATAAGGATTGATGCCAGACTCTATCAAATGCCTTTGATATATCCAGTGCTATTGAATGTGTTTCACCATATTGGTCTGTAGCTTGGTTGATTTGATGCGTAAGAAGGCAATGAATGTCTGCAGTTGATCGACATCGTCTAAAACCATATATTGCCTATCACAAAGAGTAGTATCTAGTATCTAGTATCTATACTACTAGTATCTAGTAGTATCTATCGCTAGTTGCTTTTTCTGGACCCCCCCCCTTCTCCCTCATGTTTAGCCCTATTAGGTTTCAGATTTTTAGATGTTTGCCCCATTAATTTGTCGATTTTAACACTTTTTCACCCATTTTGTTGTCAATATTAAGACCTTTCGTGCTACTTAGGTGTCGATTTTTTTCCCGGCGAACGATAGTGAGCCTGTAATTTGGGAAGAATCGGCCTTCGGCCGGGACATTTTTCTACCGAAAAATGTACAAATTAATCTAGACTTTTTGTTTAAAGTCTGATGGAGGAAACTAGTAAAATAATTTATAAATGAAAATAAAAAAAATCGACCAAAAAGTGAACCAGGATTTGTGTGGTCAGTGTATCTATGTAAATGTGTGTAAATCTCCGCTGTCGTCTGTCTGTCTGTCTGTCTTACTTTAACTTCTCCAACCGGATATCATACTGACTCTCTCTCTCTCTCTCTCTATCTATCTATCTATCTCTCTCTCTCTCTCTCACACACACACACACACACACACACACACACACACACACACACACACACATATTTCCAGTTAGCCAACAAAGAAAACAAAACAAATAAGCAGCATTAGAATTGGATAGCATTTTCTTAACTATTATAAGCCAAACATATTCAGCTTAGGACGAACCTCAAGTAGGAATAACCGGGATATAAGTTATCTCAATAAAATCCTTTTTTCAACGAACCCTTTCACAATTAACCCATTGGCTGCGGGGACCGTTCTGGAACACCATGAAAATTGATCGTAATTTACAGGCTCTTAACCCTTAATTAGCGGCGAGCAACACAAGTCGAGTTAAATAAAGCTGGACTATGTGGCGGCGCTCGACATAACTCGAGTGGCAATTTCAGCACGTAATGTGCCTGAGAGAGAGAGACAAGTGGTGGCAGGAGACTAGCGAGCGTATGACTGCTCCACCGCGGCGAACCTACTGACACAAATCTCAGCTCCCTCCTCCCTCTCTCACTCGCTACATACTC